>JAOVYV010000004.1:5804033-5821437 GCA_025674545.1 Hassar affinis | reverse complement strand
TACAGTACAGGCCAAAAGTATGGACACACCTTCTCATTCAATGCGTTTTCTTTATTTTCATGACTATTTACATTGTATATTCTCACTGGCAATTTGGCCTGTACTGTATATATATATAAATAAGACATTATGAGCTTGGCGTCATCCTTTCACAGTGTTTGCTGTGGAGCAGTGTAACTCAGTAGCGTTGGTCTGCTGATCAGAAGCTTCTGAGTTCAAATCTCTCCATAGCCAAGCTGCCACTGCTGGGCCCCTGATCGCTCTGGATAATGGCATCTGCCAAATGCCATAAATGTAAATGTAATGGAAATGGAATGGTCCTGCATGCTTCCCAGAGATTTCTAGTTAATTACATGGAAAACTGAGCATTCTCAGGTTACTCTGCTTCCCCATTACTGTTGTACTGATGCTATTTTATATACTGGCATAAGAGCAGTTCTTTGATGTGTCCCTCCATATCAGAATCCATAAAAGTTCTATGTTAAACAATAGAGGTCAATAACCCATTCAGAAAAGTTCTTAAAGGAACCCTTACGAAACCAGAGTGAAATAAATATAATCTAGAAATAATCTACAATAATATCATAATGAGGGTTGTTTAGTTGTTTTGAACCCACACTGCGACAATGAACACTGATTGAGTACTGTATAAAACATTACACATCCTGTTATAAGATGTGGAAATTCAGACTTTCAGTTCATTGGAATGAGATTTTTAATTTACAGTGCTGGACTGCACTTTGGACCAGTTCACCTGAGGCTCATTGGAGGTCTCTAGTAAAATAGCAAAAGCTCCATCAGACATCATGCTACATTTCTGTCCTCAGTTCAAAGCCCTGTCTTCAGCTCTGCAGTGTCTAGTCCTTTGGCTGTGTTCTCACACTGCGTGGCGCAGAGAACGGGAAGTGTGTGTCAACGCGTGTGCATCAGCCCATGAGACAAGTGGGTGGCGCGCTCCATAGCCCCCGGCCCTCTCTGTCTTGAGAATTCCCACAGTGCTCCGCTGCTCCACGTTGGAGATGAATCACCCCATCCTCTGTCATTCCAGCCAGTCAGAGAGGCAGCAAACGATACTCTTGCAGAAGAAAAAAAGGCGAGGGAAGTTTCCCGGCGTGGTTTGGGTGACAGCTCTGACAAAATAACCAGCGGCCTCATTACGGTATATGCAAACAGTGATGAAGCGCACTGTATGGAGATGTCATGTTAGACGATTAGAGCAGGGACCTCTGACACGGTGCGCCGAGACTGTAACAAAGTGGCTTGGCTTGCCATGGGCGACACCGTGCTTAATTTGCTGCGCAACGTCCCTGTAATTAGATGAATTTGGCACAGGCAGAGGGAAAGACAGCTAGATCAAAGCCTTGATGAATTAGGGGTCCACTGTCAAGATCACATCACATTAATCAAGGTAGCCGAGTAGTACGACACGTCCATCCCCCCACCCTGTACTCGCCACTGCATATGATGAATAGGCTCGCTGCTACCAGGCACACCATATGTATCACCATCAAAATCTGTGAATTTAAATGTAAGAACACAACTTCCAGAATTGTATTGATTTATTCAGCCCCTTTCTTAAGATAAACCTGCCTTGGAGGCAGACCCCATTTCTGGCTGGGGAAAATAAAGTAGTTTGAGTTGAACGTACAGTACTGACAACAAACTTCAAAACTTGTTTGGCCCACTTCAGTTTATACAACACAAAGCTCCCAGTCGAAAATTCATATGGGACGCGCAGAACGACTGAGGTCTTGACGTTACCCTACATTACTGTGGAAGTCTAGGGCAACGTTTCAGATCATGAGGAATCGGTTACACTGGAAGGAAAAACATACATCGTGTTGACGTGACCTAGGAAGAAATCAATGCAAAAAAAAGTCACGTTAATCGGAAGAGCATGTCGTCTAACATGTTTCTCTTTAGACTCGAGATGGCAAACAATTGAGAATCTCCACACACACCATGGATTGGAAAGGAAATGTCAGAGATGTTTGCCTGTGCCAGGTCAAGTACTCTTTGATATTTCATTGGCCTGTGATGAAGAAATTACACATTGTCTTGGGTTTCGTTGTGGGAAAAGATATCAGTGATTTGAGGTGAAAAAAATGCTAGTCAGAAAACAGATTTGGAATGAAGTCATATCTGTTGAACATCGGCCCTGTCAAAGTGGAGCCTCGTGACTGTTGTCTCAGACGTATGTCAGAAGCCCACTGGGCTTGCCTCTGGTTTTTCATTGGGACTCGGACATGAATCGGGTATTTGGTTAGCGAGACAGTTAAGACAGCATTACTTACCCATGCAAGGGGTGAAGGCCATGAGGTTCGTAGTGGTATCTTCCTTCGTGGTGACGTATGTCAATGGGGATCGGTGTGTGGAAAGTCGGGAATATATGATGAGGCCCTGCAGACAAGACAGAAAGAAGGAGAGAGAAAAGTATCGAGGGAGAGAGAAAGAAAAAGATCTGTGAGAAACTTCAAAAAAAAAAGGAAAAAAAGAAAAAAAACTTTCAAAGCCAACCTCTCTACAGTAAAGTAGAGTCTCAGAGCAGACTGAGCAGTTCCGTGTAAAATATTGGCACTATCACACAAGAGAAGTGGAATAAATAAATAATCAAAGTCATCCTAAGAAATCCTACATCTTAGACATAAAAGATATCCAACTGGGCTTTCGACAAAGACCTGCAGCCAGACACTCTTTGAACTAGAGGGAATGATGGACGCTATCAAGGAGAAGCGCGGCCTTGACACAAACCGGAGTTGACAGCAGGGGAGAAGCTTTGCTCTGGCCTGTTGTATTGGTGTAGACTACACAACCTTCCTCAATCATACATACACACACACACACACACACACACACACACACATGAACAAGCACATACATTCATGCACATCCCCACATCTTAAGTGCCCCAAAACAACGACAAAACCCTCTGTTAGGGAAAAAAACGGATGTGAGCTTTGTTTTCTAAGGAACGGGGGAACTATGGAAAAATGCAGTGGTAGAAACAGAAGAAAACCTTCTGATGCCTTTGAAATCAGCCTCATTATTAAGGAGTGTGAGAGCTGCTTAGCAACTTTTTACTAGGCAATGCCGTTGTGCATGACGCTCCGTTTACAGTCAACCTCGTTTATATGAGCTCGGCATTTTCTTCATTATGGCTGCTTTTGTGGGGAATTTTTATTTGGAATGAAAAGGGATCAAAATCAACGCTTTCCTGTAATAAATACTCTCCTGGCTCGGGATGGCCCATTAAATCCAAGCGGGCCTTCATTAGCTGTTGTGATAACGAGACACCGCAGTTGATCTTTTGCAGAACCAAGTTTGTTTTTAGTGCCATAACAATGTGGTTTTTTTGGAGTCTTAAAGTCTTTTACAGAGTTTTGTTTCTAATTAGCGTCAGTGTTCCTGTAAGTCCTCTTTCTTTCTCTTTTTTTTGTTGTGTTTTTTTTTCTACACTTTGTTCTATGAGAACATTAACACCACTGTTCCACTCACATGGCACAAGCGTCGCAGATCAGGTTTCTTAGGCTTTTAGCACTCGGGACTAATTGTAAAAGGCTGACATGCTGACATAGGGGATTAAAAGACAGGAGATGAGAAGGAAAGATATGAGGCTTGCCTCTGATGGTTTCTGGATTGTATTAAAATTCTTCAGAGAGAGTGGAAGTTTGGGAGAGGTCAAGGGTCACGGATCATTACTATATCCGAGGAGCCTTGTGAGGGCCTCCGGGGGGCCAAACACTCAACAGTGGAATGAGTCAGCACTCTCCATCCTACTCCTTTTGTTTGGTCCGCGATGGCATGACGGACATGTTCAGAACGAAAGCCGGGATCTGACCTTCTTTTCCATCTCGTTCTCTCGGAATCTTGTTACATTTAACATTAAAATTGCTTTATAAAGTAATATTTGTATAATGTTTACAGCCTTGGGCTCTGAGAAGTGGGGTTTTAAATGTTGAGGTAACCTTATGGACAACCTTTACATGAATCCAACTTGTGTATAATGGGTTAGACATAAACATGCAACATGCTTTCATGTTTATATTGTTATAATACCCGGCAATTGTTTGGGCCTGAAAGCTGCAGGGTTGGTGCATGACTTGTTTTAGTTATCTTTACAGCGTCTGTTATGGAAAATGCCCCGGGTCGGGTTTAATCGATGCAAAACACAATAAAACGCACCTGAAATTCAGAAAAGAACATACCACAACAATAACGGTGTGCAGCTGTTAAAAACACAGGACTACGGAGCGTCGTACGGCACCGTTCAGATCTGACCTTTCAGCTAAAAAGCTTCCTATTAAACCGCAGCCACGTCACAACCTCCCAGCAGAAGCAATGGTACCCTGCACAATGGAGGTCATGTGATTAAAGACAGGCCCTGGCGCTTTCACCAGCCTCTCTGTCCCATGAAAAAGGTTCAGGGGGGATATTTTTCAAGTAAGTTCTATAACAGCGCTTTGTGTGAGTGTGCTGTGCTGTGGAGTGGATGCAAGCAAAACAGCTTCATTCAGCTCCAGGTCCCAGTTAATGCCCCTTAACTAACGCTGGGAGTGAGTTATTGAAGGAGCTAATCGGGGGAGGGGCAGAGAGAAGGACCGCGGAAGAGCCGAGGCAAACTAAGAATGAAGTAGGTCAGCGAAACATGAGTTAAATACTTAAAAACACGGCTAAAGTCATTAAGATTAATCATTAAGATTCATCAAAAGAGTGCGTTTGTTGCCAATCTTAAACTGTGCCACTATGGAAAAAAAAAGATAAAAGCAGATTGCACACTTGACTTGAAACAGAACCGTATAAACCTTCAGTAGCCACTCAAATGTCCTACAGCTGATAAAACACACCTGTGGTTTCCAAAAATTTGAAAATAAGAGACATCGGGTGTGGTGTTTTGTGAGTAATATGATTATGTGAGTAATATGGGAGTACATACATATGTAGTTAGTTGATCATATGACAATCATAATTCAAGCACATGCCCTACATATAAGAAAATCATGCCTGGAAATGTTTAAAAAAAAACAAGCAGAAACAATAAAAGCACATGCACTATGTGTGACAATGTTTAAAACTTAGAATTTGACTTAACATATCTAAAAATGCATAAATGTTGCATGTAATGCATGTGTGAAGTGGTGACGTCTGTATAACAGCCACAGCTAATGCAGCTGATGAAAACTGAGCTGTAGCTTAAATTATGCATTTTTACCCCCCAACACATTTACACAATACTTTCATTAGTTAGCCCATATTTTTTCTACTATTTGAGAACTGAAAAGCAGCAGCACTGGTCTGATTAAACAAAATTAGCTTTGCATGGAATAAATAAGAGTCTTAAAAAAACACAACAAGGCCAAAAATCTGGTCAATTATTTCTGACAATGTAAACATACCCAACCCCTATTTTTCTGTAGCCCGAGCTTAGAAAGTAGTAATAACGAGCATTAAAACCCTCCCCACACTGTGTCATTAAGGCTCCACATTTCTCCACACAACCACCATTCATCAGAGTGCTGGCTCAATTATCCGCATTAGCAGTGTTATTTCCAGAAGTCACATTTTTCATGTCAGCCTCTTTGTCTGGGCCTCTTAGGGGCCGTTCGGCTCGGATCTGCCGCCCCCCGGAGGAGGCTCGGGCCTCTGGTACGCCACGGTGCTCCGTGCGTGTCTGTGGATCCACCAGGTTGGGTTATTCGATCACATGGACAGCTTCATTGTTCCAGGAGAACAAAAGGCGAGCGCTCTGGAGAGTTCAAGAGCGCCGTTTACCTGCTTCAGTGAGCTGTGTTCCCCGGGGGGCCACGCTCAGGCCCTCACATCTATTAGTCTTTGGGTGATAACATTTGTTTTAGCATCTGGAGGGAATGGAGTCACTTTCTCACAGTCAGTCCTGGGCACAGGGCTGGAGCTGGAGGATTTTCGTTCCTACTCAAGGAGCGTGATTTAAGTTCTGGAGCTCTGATGAACTGAAATAATGTGATGGTGCCCAATAGTGGTAGGTGCAATGCTACTATTTATGTCTTTTTATATGAACTATACCACTATGCCTCACAAAACACCAAAAAAGCACTGGAAACCAGCCCCCTGAAACCCCTCCCCAGCCCCTGAAAAAAATGCCAGTGCTGTCAGCATGGTCTGTGCATTCTGGCTCTGACAGTTTCTCAAGCTCAGCTACATCACTCAAGTTCATGATTGGTTTCAGCACAAAATGTATGTGGGTGTATGAGTGTATGAGTTTTTTTTCCTTATCCTGCTCACTCGGTTAATATTTTTCTTTGTACCTGCCCATGAAACATTATAACAAATTAATGAATATTACGAAATATAAACAAGCACTAAGTTAACGTAGTGGGCTAATTTAAAGCTGCACAACCCTGACCAGGCAGTTACTAAGGATGAAATAACGAATGCTGCACATTCATGTAACTGAACCTGGTCTTGCTTTTTCCCTTGAGCTTCAGTTCTGACTGATCGCTCGCACCTGCAGGAAAGTAAATATTTCTGTTGTGTCCCACTGGATCCCAGTCCTGATGCACACCTCTACATAGCAAATCTCAACCTTTCTGACAAGCTCTCTCTAAAAAAAAAAAAATAGTGCCTTCTATTCATATCTGTATATATATTTTCATATCTATATCTGTATATAACACATTGTCTGTTCATGCAGTTACATCCCTAGTCCCTAGTCTCAGTTCTCTGAGGAACCCAAACTCATCAACCTTGCTGAACCACTACATAAAAATTCCTTTGTCCTCATATACAGTGCCATAACAAATTAACAAAGCTCCTAAAGGTTAAAGAGTTTATTCTTCAGTCACTATGAATATTTAAGGCACAGAAACAGAAGTGCCTTGCCTTTGTGTAGCCCTAATCCTCGGATCTACAACGCTAAAGTGGTTCCACCTTATAGGAAGTGCTCAATAAGCGTAATGATCCTCTGAGAAGGCCAGTCCTTGGCAGCGTAATTAAAAGGCTTTCTGTCTTTATCCAGACAAGCAGGAGGGGAAATTAGACAGGAAATTCCTCTGGAACAAGCTGGCCAGAGGCTTAACTACACATCATCATGCCAAGCATTACACACCACCAAACCTCATGTCGCAAAGCATTCTGGGACATGCCAAGGTAAGTCAGGCTCAGACTCACAGCATGCAGTTCATTACATAGCAGCTGCCTGTACATAATCTAATGTATTTTATAGTGTAAGCATTTTAACAGGATATAGCATCCTTATCGCCTCTAACAGGGTTGCATGAGTGTATAAGACTTAAGACTTAATGCACTGACTTCTGCTAAAAGTGCTCACCTAGAAGTGACCGTGAGGTTCGCAGGAGGAAAGAGTTACAGCCGAAAATGTGTTTGAGCTGTAAATGCAGGAAGTCCAGCCTAGGCTTCGCAGCTGCAGGGGCAAAGGGCAGAGCGAGGCAACACTTATCAGAGTCCTTCAGCTGCATCTGGGTAAAAATGCTAATAAGGTCCATGCATCATTGTGCTTTGGATAAGAATGTGAAGAGAGCGAGAGAACGGCAGGCTTCCACCGTCCACAGCATGTTGTTAGCATGCTGTTTGTGTAATTTAGGTACTTAAGACGGCAAGAGTCCGAAAGACTGATTACATCGTGCTGTAATCACGCAGCCCCCTCTACCTGCTGATTTATCGCTGCTGCTCTTAATAGCTCTGCTTAACACACAGGTTTGTCCAGATTAAGTAATTACCTTTAAGCAAAAGTTTATTATCTTTAAGACTGGTGCTTTTGATAAAAGGACTGCCGTGTGAGAGAGAGAGTGGGAGAGAGAGATATGGGAGAGGTGCTGAGGGTGAATGAATGAGAGTGATAATTAAGAAACAATACATTAAATTGGTTTGTTCTCTGGGCGCTGTCACTGTGTTCCCCTGCTTACATTCATATTAGCCCTGTGGAACCCTTGCTAGGGGGGCGATGGGGATTACTGCCGGCCCAGAGGCGCTCGAATTATTCCTCTGGCACAGCTGTAAACTGAGCAAGGACCCAGCTCATTTAGAAAGAGCAGGGAGGAGGAGGAGAAGTGCATCCTAGATTAAAAATAATACGTAAAACTATCTGTTGAGTTCAGTTGCCAGTGAACAAGGTATCAATGGGTGATAAGCTGACGTCTTATATATGTATATATATGTAAGCAATAAAGCATGATGGGTAAAAGTAATCAAAAATAGGTTGGTGTTGACTGTCAGAGCTGCTGACACCTTCTGTCCAATCAGAAGCGAGCATTCAAAGGTCTAAACAAAGTTAAATACATATAACAGAGAGGACCGGAGATAGGAAAGACAAGATCAATCATAGGAAAACGACAATTGAGCAGACGCAACTCTCCACGTCTTTGACCGCAGGCTGAAATAGCCACACTGGCTTCATCCATCATGCCCTTAGATGTACTTTGTGGCCTTCTGGGCCTTGGGTGAAGCTTGGATATAGCACAGGACATGAGAAGGATGCTGTCCAGAGCTGGTTCAGGTTTGTCTCACATCACATTGACAAGTTGAACTCGAGCACGCTCCCATCGACAGAGAACATAATCAGAACGCTCAGTTACGTACACGAGACGAAGGGTGTAATGTTGCAGAAATAATCTTCCTGCAATGTTCTGAAAAGAACCTCACACACACAGTGTTGGCAGTTATAAAAAAAAACCGTAACGATCCAATAAGCAAACGTGTCACAGCAGTGTTTTGGGAATGTTCTCAAAACATACAGAAAAATAGACCATTTGAAATGATCAAGGAAGTTTATGAATCTCTAATGATCAAAAGAACCAAGTAAATGTTCAGGAAGCACTTTATCCTAGGGAGGAACACTGAGGCAGGAATACACTGCGGATAGAATATCAGTCCATTGTAGGGCAATCTATTCACACATTCACACACTTATTTGCACCTAATGGCAAATTATTGTAGGCAATCCATCTTTTGGGAAAACAGAGAACCCAAAGGAAACCCGGAAAACAGGAGCAAGATGAAATAACATGAGACAGTAATTGGAGGTCAGGCTTGAAGTGGAGACCCCAGAGCCACCATGCAACCGAGTTCAGTCAACATTCTTCTGAACAAACAGTCCTGATTTTACTCCTCTGGACGCTTGTATTTGCCACTTATAAATAAAGCTCTGTGATGGCACAGGGAAGCTGAGTTAAGACAGCTTGCCCTGGCCCGGCTCCTTTGTTTGCTTAAACTCTTGAGGTGTTTGCTGAAGTGTTTCAACTCTTAGCAGGCGGTGAGCCTGAGCAGAGTTCTGGTGGTTTCCACCCATGTTTATAAATTACTCTTCCTAAAACGGTTTACTGCCTGTCCTTCACGTTAACCCTTCACTTCTTCACATGGTGCGATCTAACCCTCGAGTTTTTGTATTTTTGTTTATTAACCACAACCGTCTGCTTCACGCTTGTACCAAAACAGTGTGATAACTGATGTGTTAAGCAGTGTGTTGAGCACGTGGCTGAGGGTTTTTGCTTTTTCAGCTGCCTCGACCTCGTGCTGCCTCTGAGAGCTGCGGCCTTTCCTCGGCCAGGGACACGCTCGTAAACGCAGAATGAGAAACAGCTGTAGGGCGCAGCCTCCTCCTGCGCACTTGGCTCTCTCTGTCTTCCCAGAGGGGGGTGAAGGGGAATCGAGAGGCCCCTTCATGGATGGTATGCTTGAGGCCTTCAGATTTGTCATGAAATGTCTCGTGTGAGAGGTACTTACAACTCGCAACTGGTATTCTGTTCCTCGTAAAGTCAGGAAATTGTTTTTTCTGCTTTTTTCCCTTTTTTTTCTGTCCACTGTCTTTATTTTTTTCTGTCCACATCCTAATGTGCTTGCTGTATTCTGGGCATAAATAACATATGCGTGACGACCTTACTGACAACTTTATTACAGTCAATAACAATGATGACAAGAATATTTAAGGAATTCTGGACATGGCAAGAGCTTTTACTTTTATATTTCTTTAGAGCATGTATGTATAAACGGGTTCTAACTCACCGCAGCAACACATTTGGCAGTTTTGTTTGTGGTTTTACTGGTTACTAGTTTGTTCACATCTGACACATGTTAATCGTATTACGTGTATCATGTTGTAAAAGCAGCCGTTTTCCCTCTTTTTACTTATTCAAATCTGTTAGACTGTTTTCACCTAGGTTTTCTGCTGATTTAGAAAAATGAGACATTTAGTTTTAGTAAAATAAGACAGGTTTTACTGGTGTGTCTTAAAAATAATTCATTTTACTGGATTTCTTTAGGTCTTTCAATAAGATAATGCTGCCTTCCTTTTTTGGTTTAAAACACATGTGATGTTTCCTAAGTGTTTCTGAGCAGTGAACATCTAAATCAGCAGCTGTAGTCAATACTTGCTCACATCTTTGAATTCTCTTTAACACCTCACTAAAAACAGACAAATGCACCAAAGGCCTTGTCTCAGTCTTACATATACACTTCCATATGGGCACCACCTGGTTCCCCCCTCTCTGTGGTGTTATATTGATTTTTTGCTGTGGAGGAAGACTTGTAAAGACCAGTTCAGTAACAGGTCCTGAGCAGATCAGTACTCTTTGGTCAGATCTTGACTTCCTGACCACGTCCATTTAACTGCTTAGCACTGAGGGTTAATACATTATAGTCATTGCTTTTCCTCTTATAAGAGTGAAATGAAAGAGTTTTTTCAGGTTTATCATATATTAACACTGTAGTAAAACTGGCAGTGCAAAGCTACAAATGAATCTCAGATTTGATTTAGATCCTTTTCTAAGGTGTGAAAATCAATATGCGTTAATAGATAATTAGACCCTAATTTCTCTCGAGGCTTAACCTGACTGTCAAGAATCTTATAAAAAGTACCTTGCGATTTAATTGGCCTGTTCAAACAAGCGGCATGAATGAACAGCATAGGCAGATGTGTTAATTGACATGGCTTAATTGAATAATTAACAGGGCTGGTGACAGTTGCAGTTGCTTTAAGGCAGAAAGCATGGGTTAATGAGTGCGAGAGACTACAGGCATGCCGACCCTGTTTCAGCAGCATGGCCTGGTTAGAAGCGTAATTAGCTTTTACACTCTCATCCGCTGTCCCTCAAGCCTTAGCCTTAGTTTCAGCTCTGCACAGCATTAAAATGAATGGTTCTGCAATCTAGCCTACAGATGGACCAGTGGAACGAATGTGTACTCAAATCAGATTATAATCTCTTGCAGTGGTAAAGAAATGCAAATAGATAAGAGAGTCTAGCTTCAGGTAAGTGGACAAAAAATCAGCTCCTTGAAACAGTTACTTTCTCTGGAGCTCAGTGGAAAAAGATTGCTTTCAAATCAAGAAAGCATTGTTACCGCTGGAGTTATAGCAGGAATGCTGGTTATTTGGTTGGTTATAAGGCATGAATTTGGTCAAAGAGATGAATTGATGTATGAAGACCTATTTGTTTGGTAGGTTGGTTAGCTCATTAATTAATCAGATGGCTGGATAGATGAAGTATTAATTAGTTGGCAGACTGGAAGAAAGGATGGATGGAGACATGGATGGAATAATGTATGTATGCATGTATGTGTGTATGTATGCATGTATGTATGGTAACTGCAAACCATTAAATAACAGGTTGGTTTGATATATATATATATATATATATATATATATATATATATATATTTGATAGATTGATTGGTGCTTTGATACTTCACTGGTAAGTCAGTCAGGTGTATGGATGGATGAAGAGCTGGATGGATGGATGGATGGATGTGTATGGATAATTCATTGGTTAGTCAGATGAGTGGATAGATAGAGGAAGAGCTGGTTTGTTGGTATGATGAATAAGTAGATAAATATACTGACAAGAAACACATATAACCAAGCTTGTATTAAGCCTATCTCTGTTACTTTAGTCTTATGTTAGACTGAGCCGAGGGTTGGATTCCTTCCTGAAGTGATTGTGGGGCAGTATATAGATATAATGGAAGGGCTTTGAGGCCTTGATTGTGAAATCAGAGCACAAACAAGAGGCTCCACAAGGCTTGACTTGAAAGGCCTAGGAAAGAACCCTTCCCCCTTTCCTACCCCCTAATGGGAACTATGGAGTGGGGTTTGAAGGAGGTGAGTATGGGGGCCTCCTTTTACTCTTCATGTTGGAGGAGAGTTTGTAATGCATCCAATAACAGAACAAGCTTGGTTGTCATCAGTGATAGAGTTTTGCTCTCAATTTAAAAAGAGGAATTAGATTTTTCACAGATGGGAGCATTGCGCTCAGTGTTACTGTCCTACGCTCTAACCAAAAGGTAGGTGTTTGCTTATGGGCTCAGTGCTCTGTTCTTACTAGGTTTATGAAGGTTTAGTCTGAACATGATTTTGTCTCAAACATAAAACCCAATTTATTATGTTTTGAAAGAAGTTGTAATTCTGCAAAAGCACTTGCTCTCAATTATTTCAGACCTGTGAAAGCTAGACACCAACCTACACTGCAACAGAACATGGTTGGTTAAAGTATATATGTAATATTTCACCGTGTAATTGCAATCAACATCACTTGGACACAGCTTAAATGGGTTAAGCATCTGAAAGCCCCCTTTGCAGACTTAAAAAATGTTCCTCAGATGTCAGTATGAAAAACCTAAAATGTTACACTGTTATGTTACACCAGGACAGATTATACACTAAACAGCAATGTTACAGAGTTCTCATACAGCTAAAGTGCAGAGATTACCCCAGCACAGTATTTTGAACTTGGGAGAAATACTATGACATTTCTAGGTCAAACTCTCTTTGTTTTGAAGTGACATCATCCTCTTCACTTTGCAGACTCGTGCCACAGGAAGTCCTGGCACCTCACTCGAGTGCCACTGGGTTTTTTGACTTCCTTTGCATCTGCAAGCCTCTCGACGGCGGCCTGCTGCAGGTCGGAGGGGAGCCGTAGCCATCACTCTCGGACACAAAGAGCTTCATTCACAAAGCGGGCTTTTTTGTCGGCCAAGAGGGTAAAGAATTACTCAGAGCAATTCATTCCGCAATTCTCCCTCCACTTCAGAAGGCTTATAGAATTGGAGAAGTTCCAGTAATGTTATTGATATAAACTGCACAACAGCTTCTTCTTATTCCTTTTTATGGCTATCTACCATGAGCAGGAGTTGGACCAAATTTGCATTGTGGTTTTACACTGCCAATTAGCTGGTACTGGTAAAAAAGAAGGGAATAATACGCAAGTGATTTATTATCAAGTGCTGCACTCTGAAGCAAACATTCCTTTCTTCCTTTTTATGTTGTTTTCTCTATTTCCTTCTTTCCTATCTGATCACATGCAGTCCCAAAAAGTTTCTCTCACCATTAGCTCTCTGATCTCCATGGCTTGGCGAAAACATAGCACAGTGTTCATTAACGCGGAGTCATTAGTGGTTCTGTAGTTATGACAGAAAAATAACCTTCAATGAGTTTCCCTGCCGTAAATATGGACTAGTGAGAGAATGTATGAAAGAGTCCCTTTACTGCTTTTTGTAAAAGTGTAGAAATAAAGGACTTTACTCACCAATGGAAAAGTCATCCATTTTAGACTAACATCTGCTACTAATTTCTGTTACTGTGTGGATAAAGAAAGTCACCTATGTTATTATAACAAGCTTAAACTTTTAAATTAATGTTACTTACAAACCAGGGTTCCACTAGGCTAATCCCTTTTTCTTTATCAATTCATATGCAATCCTGTAGTCAAGGAACACTAATAAATAAGGAAGGAAGAAGCTGGAGGGCTTTAGAAATCTCCAAAGAGTCCAGAAAACCCTCAGGCTTCCTCGCCTCTTCACGAAGCACAGCTTTCGAAATAACAAATGTCCACACAAATGCAAAGGAAGGCCCGAAATTAGCATAATATCAAATATCCTTGTAATAACTACCTTCCTTCCCAGCCTTTAGATAAATGTATGAAGATAAATTGCTACACTGGTTTTGCATTTTCTTCACAGCGGTGCCCTGATTCGCCGGGGAGCCTGGTGGGTAGGATGGCTAAAATCACATGTCATCAAGATGGAAAACTTTAAGGAGGAGGATAAAATGGATTTCAAGGACCTGGGGTCTCGTCCCAGATCTAAACACGCCAGCCCACGGCATGCGGCGCCAGGCTTTTTACTCCTCTCACTTTTATTTAACACCTTCAAAGATCTGTGGTAGGACTAATCACGCAATGCTCATGAGGTCAGAACTTCCGAAACAGCCTCATGTGGGTGACTTTCAAAAAAAAAAAAAAATAGTATAGTTTGATCAATTTTTGACTATAAATAGGTTTTACTGGCATCTGTAAAAAAATACAAATTTATGTCATAAATTATAACCTCTCACCTTCCTGATCTCTGTTTTTCTTGGTTTGTTACTAAAATAGACTTTTCTTTTTATTTTATAGCTTATATATGTACTTGAACACCAGAATCAGTGATACAGTTCAGGTTACATACAAACACTGCATAATGTGCTACAGAAGGGTGATACATTTCTTTCCACACACAAAATATAAATATGTACAAATATGTACTATACTGTATATATATATATATATATATACACGAGCTCCAACTATTAAACCGCTTTAAAAATGGCAAAATCGTGATATCTTGCCATTCTAACAGTGGAAACAGCTCTAGAAGCTTCCTTAAATGTCTGTCACTTTATATACGCACTGCCACATGCAACCAATGACATGTATAGGTGGCCTTGCTATGTATTTTGCACAGGCTGCAGTACCAGTTAATCTTGTAGTTCAGTGTACATGATTTATTCACCCTATAATTCCTTGTGTACAATAGTTTGTTGCTATAGACAGAATAATATAATTAATAATTAAGTGCAATAGCATTTGGAAAAACAGACAATGCATATAACAGAAGCCACCATTTTTTATGCTTTCAAATTACAACCAGGACCAGCTTTCAAAGTACAAACTAACAGCAGAGCTCTTTAGCGGACACGCAGAAGACCTGACTCAGAATATAACACTCAGACGTACGCAAACTCGACCCAGTCAAAACAAACCAATGTTTCCAAAAAAAGCACCCTGCCTGTTGACCTAGGAAGAAGGGTTTATTTTCCCCACTAAAATGGCCTAGCATGTATTACCTGTGGCCCTGAGCTAAGTGTCGGGTAACTGTGGGTAGCGCGTGGGCATTGGTGTGGTAGGCTGGCACTGGGCCAAGCATCGCTCTCACACCCTTCTCATGCGACCCGCAGTGTTGCTTCAGCTGGGCTGTGGTGCGAGGGACCGCAAAGCAGCAGCCCTGGAGGGAAGCAATTTTCCTCTAAGGTCCAGAGAAAAGACACAGCAGCTTAGAATTGTCATGTTCTTTATGTTACTCATGTCCAGTTGCAATGGCTACCATTTACTCAGTGCAAAAAAAAAATAAAAAAAAGTTACTCTGCTTAAGAGAAATATAATCCGGCTGAGTTCTCAGAGGTCATTCTCATTTCTGAGCTATTATCCAGCAAGCAAATAAAAAAAAAACACCACGATGTAATTACGCAGTAATAGCAGTAAACAGCAAGCAAATCTGCATTGAGCTCAGGCAAACTAATCACTGGCCAGCTCTCAATTACAAGACTGACTCTAGACCTGGCGATTAGGAGGTCTGGAGGCTGAAAAAACAAAATGAAATGATGAGCATCTGTTAAATGTTAAGCACGGTTGGTGCTATAATGGAAGACAAAAGTAATTTTACTCAACTGACCTCAAGCAAAAGCACTGTCATGCTCCTGAGTGGTTCAAACGAGAAGTGTTTATCCTAGAGTTAGAACCCTGTCAATGTCACAGCCATCCATGGCCAGTAGTCCAACAGAGAAAAATTGGTATAGCATTACTCTTTGCCCTGTCAATTACAGCATCACTAACCAAACCTGGACATTTGTGAGCGCATGTATGCAATTTGCAGTTGTCTCAGTGAAAGCATGTGTTAGTCTTCGCCCTTCCTGTTTGGCAGCAATCATGTGACTGGGAGAGCTAGCTAGTGAGTCGGAATTAGATATAAATGGGTAGATTTAAAAAAATAAACCTGCAGAATCTATCAAAAAGAATAATCTAGTGCAGTAACTTCAGCGCACTACGTTTCCTAACTCCGTCATTTCCGTCATTTCATTTGCTTTGTAAATTCTCAGTAAGCAACCTCTATTTTTACAAGTCTGAAAACGTAGAAGCAAGAAGCTGCCTGCTCACTGAAAATCAGCCAAAAGCCATAAACTTTCCTGGCGTATTTTTTGTTCCTCGGGTCTGGCCATTTTTAAAGAGTTTAATTGGCATAACAAGAAGCTTAATTTCTTCTCCTAGATCCAAAGGTGCTGTGCAGTTCATTAAGGCCACTTGTTTCACCAAAGCCACAATTATTTGGAGCTTTTAAGGCACTGACATGCAGAAACCGCATGGTCCTGGCTTTGCCCAGGCAAAAAAATCAGGCAGGAAATATGCTGCTTCCCTCTTATATGGTTATAGTCCTGGATCATGCACCTCCCTTTTTGGGTTTCCTCAAGCAGAAGCTATAATGCAGAATTCTAAAAATGGCCTCGAGGCCACACAGAAGCGAGCACACCCAGGACACGAAGCCAGAGCTAGCATGGCAGCGATGTTTGGTACATTTTTGAAGTGAGACTGGAGCAATGAGGCGTTGTGCAGTGTGGATAGCTGGACAAGCGTCAGGTCCTCGTAGCCAAAGCCGACAATGTTATAGGCTGCACTGGAGCATGACTGTAAATCAGGATAGACTCGATAGCTGGGAGGTATTTTGCGGGACTGTAAAACATGCTAAAAAGCATGTCTTGATCTCTATCTGTCAAGTAAAACCTATTAAAACCTATCATATTAATGTTGTGACTATGGCAGTGCAATTCATGGCAATCCATACTTGTAATATTGTTCAACACAATTTAAAACCTATTCAGACTGGGTTAATTTTATGTAGGGAAGAAAGCGTAATGTGATTATCACTGGAGAATCTCTGGGAAATCCTGTACCAAGTAGTTTTCTAGTGTATGCATCTGAATGGATTACGTTGCATTTTACCATCAGAAATAACCCCAGGTCATTTTCTACAAGTGTTCATGCTGGTAAAAACGCCATTATATCTTGTGGGAAAAGATGATTTACACTTTTTCTACAGTATAAAGATATTCCAGGTTGCGCTCACTCTTTTCTATAATCTCCAACCAAAACCAAAAGCACTGGCAGAGCGTAATATGCAGACGGGAAATCAATCAAAAAGTTTGGATGCCAGCAATGATACAAAAATAAGAGTGCTCAAAAAATGCTCTTTCTACTCCGTCAATCACAGGGACAGTAGCCAGCCATGGGAATCTGTGAGGTTAAGTGTAGTACGTGGATTTACAGGGGTTAGACAATGAAACTGAAACACCTGTCATTTTAGTGTGGGAGGTTTCATGGCTAAATTGGACCAG
>JAOVYV010000004.1:5774995-5790021 GCA_025674545.1 Hassar affinis | reverse complement strand
TCCCTCCCTCCCTGCCTCCAGTAACTTTCATTAACCTTAACACAAACGTGGCCTGCTTCTCACACCACTTGTCTGTTAAACTGTGGCCTTGCTGCTTTACATTGTCTCAGTAAAAACACATATAACATTATAATATATAATTTTATATATATAAATTGTGCATGATTGTGCATGTTCTGTGCATGATTCCTACCACAGAGTCATCTCTTCCACAGATTGTTTAATTGCAAGCCATTTAAAAAAAGAAGCATATAATATACAAAGAACTGCACTGGATGTTGAATGGATTGGAAAAAAAGTCTGTTTTTGCCTAACAAGACTGCACACGGATGTGGCCTTTTGCTGTTGTAGCCCATCCACCTCAAAGTTTGGCATGTTTTGCTTTTCTGCTCACCCTAGTCATGAAGAGTGCTTATTTTAGTTCTGGTCAGCATGAATCAGTCTGGCTATTCTCTTCTGGCCTCTCTCATCAACAAGGCCCTTCCGCCTACAGACATGCCTCAGTAGATGTTTTCTGTTTTTTTTTTTTTTCTTTGCAAACTCTGAAGTCTAGTCCAGTAGTCTCTAAACTGTTGTGCATGAACATTCTGGAAAGAGTTTCTGAAATACTCAAACCAGCCCATCTGGCACAAACAACCATGCCATGCTCCAAGTTACTGTGGTCACAATTATTTTCTCAGGATCAAACTAGGGATCCGGAAACTGCAATGTGGCAACGCTACCCGCTGTGCCACTCTGCTGCCCGAACAAGAGTTTACAGTAGAACGAGTTAAATCATGTGATAGAGGGGTGAAAGAGAAGGGGTGGCGGTGTACCTCTGCTTAGAAGGGTAGGCGAGGGCTTCTTGGGCAATTCGCTGAAGCCGTTGGCATCCAGTCCAGCTGTTTTGCACTCTTTTTTCTCAGCAGCGGTGGAGGCAGTGGTCTCCATTGTGGCTGATTCTGTTGGAGCAGAAAAGGAGAGACGAGTCAGTGAGACAGTGTGTACACGGCACTACCGCTCTTTCCCAACAGAGGGCATTCGGAGCAACTTTTCTCAAACAGTCTACCTAAAGCTCTTCATCTTGCCATCTGAAAGCAGGTTAGGTGTCATCCTCACTGCCAGAATTCACATCGCTTTTCTAATCACATGTTCTAACCTCTAATCTGAATACTTTGCTTATCTGAGAAAACATGCTGAATTATTCTCAGCACTCTTTCTCAATGTGTGTGTGTGTGTGTTTAGGTGTGCTTTAATTACTACATTTACTACATCAGTTTGTGCTGAGATGGTCTCATGGTTACATATGATGTTATTCCTCTTCTTCTTTTTCATATTATTATTATTACTGTGTAACATGTTACTTTAAGGTTCATATAATAAACATTATTCACTGCAATAGTTAACATGAACACTGAATAAAAACCATGAAATGTAGCATTAATACACCAGAAATAATGTTAACTATGCAAATTAAGGCTTGAATTAATTGACATTTTGTGAAATTAGTATTATAAGGTATATCCAAATAATAGATGGGAGATAGCACCCTGTATAACCAATAATCTGTTTTATTAAAAAAAATCACCCCAGTGTTAATTCGTGTATTAACACAGACGATCATGATGTATTCATGTTAACTACTAACTATGATGTTAATGTCAGTTACAGGAAGCCATAATGATGATGATGATGATTATTATTATTATTATTATTATTGTTGTTGTGGTTGTTGTTGTGAATAATTATTGTAATAAATGTAATAAATAAAAACAATAAATTGGTATTAATGTCAGTTACAGGGAGCCATAATGATGATGATAATAATATGATTAATAATAATAATTAAAATGATGATTATTATTATTATTGATCATTTTAATAATTTTTGTTGTTGTTGTTGCTGTTGTTGTTATTAATTATAATAATTAAGGCTCCCTGTAACTGACATTAACATAATAATAATAATAATAATAATAATAATAATAATAATAATAATAATAATAATAGTTGTTGTTGTTATTATTGTTTTTATTATTATTGTTGTTGTTATTGCTATTTTCTACATTCTTTGACTTTTACCAATCCTATTTGGATTAGCAGGTAGTAGTCTTTGAACACATTCTAAACAGATAACAGATTTGTATCTTCAGCAACACTACTGCCACTACTGAAATAACATTATTTATTTATAATAAGTTATTTATAAATAATGTATTTATAAATAATTAGAATGAATTGCCTAAAAAAAAAGGGCTGGATCATGAAGTGACAGTCAGCGTTCTACATCCCAAGCTCAGGTCGTCATGGTCACAGCAACCAAATGGTGCACGAGGATTACATCTTTCTGCTGTACAACTCAATACCATGTCCTGGCGACCAGCCTCTATGACGGCTTTATTCGTTTACTCACTCACCCATCTCTTATCTCTCACTTTTTTCACTCAAGGTAAGCCGATTAAGGGAGGTGCCACACTTGCGCACGTCGATGGCATCTGTTTCAGTTTTTGCGGGGCCAAGACTGTCCCGGGCTGCACAATTCTTCAGCCCGTTTATTAGTTTGCCTGTTTGACATCTAATCACGTTTATATAATGGATCACGAGTTACGTTTTAAGCTTAAAATACTTCATTTGTTGCTACCAACTTCATATTAAATTGCAATTTAATGTTTATTCCTGAATTTAAATGTATGATGTTTATTTAGTTGTTTGTTATTGAATTATCAATTGCATTTAATGCAATAATTTCACAAAGAGCCAGTCATATTCATTTTCTAAGATGTACTTAATGTGCAGTGTTAGAGAAACGGCAGATTTGTGCTTTATTTAAATGATGCTTGTGAAAATGACTATAATGAACTGTAAGTCAAATAGTAGATATATATATTAAAAAAACTGTGACATTTGTATCACAATCCTCTCACTGGCACCTGTGACTTTCTGACAGGATTCAAAGAGCAAAAAAAAAAAAGATCATCTCATCCAAGACTCTTAACAGCTGCCTGACATTCTGCTGCCAAAATCTGTCATAGAAAAGAAACGTGCAACAAATCCTGTGATCTGTTTATGAGACCCGGTCATTACTTTGATCATTTATCACACATCAGAATAACACAATCGTCCCATAAAATCAATCTTTTGAGGTTCTTGGCCTGGGATCTTTCTAACATTGGCAGACCGATATGATGACCGCAGTCTCGAGCTATGTTTGTTTGACTGACAGCTGCATTATATCTCTTTAATTCTTTCAGCCGGGATGTAGGTGTTAGAAAGAACTTAGAAAGAACACTTAACTCTGTGTCTTTTTCCAGAAAAGGTGACTGACAAAGCATTCTGCTTCTTCACTAATTCATTACCACACAATCCCCCACACAGATCAGGACCCCATGGAGCCATCCTGGGCCACCAGTGTGACATGACAGGATAGTACAGGTGTCAAAGACCAAACAGACAGATGGCCATGAGAGCAAACAGGTACCAACAGGCACTTTTTTTTCTCCTCTTTTCTGTCAGTGGTCAGCTGCCAAGAGCTGGAGAGGAAGAGCGAGGGAGGAAGAAGAGGCAGGAGGCAGGACAAAGACGGGCTAATCCCTGATCTAAACCTCCTACGTCTCCATAAGACAGAGTTCCTCACAGTTCAGATGAGAGATTTGCCATGACCCGACGTGAAACATGCTGCGGCAAAGATGGAGTATTGCTCCACAGTTTTGTGTAAGACATCTATATGCATCTATAATGACAACACATGTAGCAGCGAGTATATATGCTGAATGAAAGTTACATATGAGTGTGCCTCAGGATGCCAGTCCATTGAAGTGTACCATGCATACATAGCTGTATCTGTATCTATATTTGGAATTAAACCCAAAGTAGACTTTTCTATCTTTCTTTCTTTTTTGAATGAACACTACTACTAAACACCAGAAAACACTGTGGGGAAACTCAGACGTAGATATGCCAGTACTGTCAACATGCTTTATGATTTCTGGCTCTGACAGTTCCTCAACCTCAGCTACATCACTCATGTTCATAATTGGTCTCAACTATAGATGCATGCATAGGAATTATATTTGTTTGTAAGCACCCGCAAGATCTCTTTCTAATGAATGTAGCTGGATCTATTCCCCAAAATAAGCTATAATCAGACTAGTATCAGAGTTTAATCCACCACCTAACTACCTGACAAGGCAGTTACTAAGGATGACTAAACAAAGCTGTTCATTAATATTAATGATCATTGTCGTTTTTAGGGCTTCATTTATACATGTATACATATATATATATTTTTGTATCCCTTGGAATCCCAATGCTAGACTATAGTCTCAACCAGATGCCCTGTTAAATTTTCTAAAATAAAAATAATAAAAACCTCCACACAGACTGTGTGAGCTCACAATCAAACCAGGGACCCTGGAGCTGAACCACTGAGCCACCAAGTGAGAAATTCTTTCTTTGGAAAAAAAATCTATAACGATGATACCAGATGTATAACAACTCATAAAAATATGTCAGCTTCTCCTCTCCTTATTAGAACACAAGAAAGAAGTTTTGTAAGAACGGCTTCACTTGATTGCTTTCTAAATGTTCAAAGACCAGATTTAAAAAATACGGACAAAGACTAAAGAATGTACGGATTCAAACCGCAAACTATAACCTCTATTCACACGCAGGCCATTCAGCTGCACACGGCCTGAGGCTTCCCAATCATGGCGCTATTTCTATTCCAATCCCAGCTCGTGAATACATGAAAAGAGGCGCGAAAGGGTCTGACGGACAGGCCTGTGTGCTCTTTGGGCAACAGCGATGGCCTGCTGCCTTTGAAGAGATTTAACAGGTGTGAGGGAGCTATTCTGCTTTACGGACCAGACGGATGTGCTCCAGTGACACTCTACTTGTTGCATCAGAGGCCTCATTAGGAGCGAGGGCCTAGAGCAGCCTAAAGACTTTTCTCTCATTAATTACATTTGCCTTGGGGCAAAGAGACTCTATGTGTGCGCTCAAAAGCCTCAAGACTCCTAAATGACAGAAGTGTCACTCCACATCAAGTGTGAACAAGACATTACAGCCAGGGTGTGAATGTGTATAATATGGATGCCTTTGTTTTCCAGAAAGATAGAGATTAAGCTCAGTTGCTTCAATCATAAAAGCATTATGCCAAGCATTAAATAATGCACACATAAAAAAAAAACTCATCAGCTTCAGAAAAAGCGAAGGATTAAACAAACGAGAAGGAATTATTCCTTCTGCTTTAACCGAGCTCCTTGAGTTAACATACACAAGGGCCGCATACAGAGCGGTTAACCCCAACCTCGCTTTGTCAACGATCGCCTCCTTTAGGTACACACACACGGCCATTGAACAGAGCATGATAACTAACAATAGGAGGCTTTAGCGAAAGGTAATTGAAGAGAACAACAACTTCTGAACTTAACTCTCTCCCATTCAAGGCCCTCATTGTGCTGAAATCAATGACATGTTTGTTTTAGCACCTCGTTCTCTCTCAGCAGGCCCACGGCTTCTGTTCAGATGCCCTCCCTCCAAAATCCTCGCAAAGAACACTGAAAAGGAATGCAAACACATTTTCAAAGAACTTGTTTGAAGATCTTAACTCTCTCTTCCTCCGTTTTTTTTTTACTTTGACTTTCCGAGAGACGTTTTACTGGGTGCACTGCTACAAATCCTTCAGGGGAAAAAAAAACGAAGAAGTGTGCCACTTATAAATGTTTTTATTTAACGGTCTACATGAAGAATGCTTCACATCTTTGCGGCATTAGGACGGACAGCTGACAAATGCTCTGTTAAATGTCTATGTTTCATTTGCAGGTGAACAGCTGCTGTGTTACGGAGAGAGGGAGAGAGAGGGAGAGAGAGAGAGAGAGAGAGAGAGAGAAAGAGAGACTGAGTGAGAGTGAAGAGGCAGATATGTAGTCCAGTCCATTTCCTGTGTGACAATTTCATTATTTCAAACAAAACCCAGCTGCTGGACATAAAGCATGGTTCATGGTTAGATCCCTGGGCTGTTCATGGAATTAAACTGATGTCTCTCTGTGGGCTCTTTAAGATGATGTCATTTAAATTTTTTCTTTTACACCTTTTTTTTTTTTTTTGACAGATTGTTGGATAAAGTTAGAGGCATTAAGAAATACCTTTGCGTAGCAGCCAGGACAGGGCCTGGATGTAACAACATAGCTGATCATGACTCAGCAGACACTGAAAGTGGGTTAGCAAAGGTTTTTAAACTAGCCATAAAACAGACATCACATGCATGTTCAAATGTTCAAAGGTGCCAGAGAGGTCCTTTTAGAGTTAGCTCCTTGCCCAAGACCCTTCCTGAAAGTCAGTGAATAACATACTGGTTTGTGGCTATGATAACTCAAGTAACCACTCTTTACAATCATGTTGAACAGAAAAGCATCTCAGAAGGCAAAACATGTCAAACGTTGAGGCAAAAAGCTACAACGGCAAAAGACTGCAACAGGTTCCACTGCTGTTAGTCAAGAACTGGAATCTGAAGCTACTGTGGGCACAGGCTCACTGAAATTGAGCAGAGGAAAACTGAAAAAAAATGACCAAAGAATGTTTTTCCAATCTGCAAATATCCAGTTTCGGAAAGTCTGATTTTTTTTTTTTGCTACAACATTTTTTCCATCAACTCAGTTCACCAAAATACTTTTCTGGACTGCCATCTGCCAGTTGCTGATCTTCAGCGCAGAATAATGATCTATCTTATATCTTAATATTATTTATATTATAAAATAAAATAAAAAGATAAATTATGGGGTAGAGGTGGCTCAGTGGTGAAGGTGTTGGGTTACTGAATAGAAGGTTGGGGGTTCAAATCCCAGCACCACCAAGCTGCCACTGTTGGGCTCCTGAGCAAGGCCCTTAACCCTCAACTGCTCATTGTATAAATGTAAGTCACTCTGGATAAGGATGTCTGCCAAATGCTGTAAATGAAAATGTAAAATATATTAACTATATTTATATTATAATAATTATCTATATATGAACTATCTTCCTGGTGCTGGAATACACTCTAGCATTACAGATGAACCCAGTGAAATCAAAGTACTTTGTTTTGGAACTTACAAGCATAAGAACCTTACAACCTGAACCTTCAGCTTAATCTTAACCTTAACAGATACAAACTAAGCTGCAAATTCTACATGTTTATATGTGAAGAAGCCATGCATCGTGTCTGCATATTTTACGACCAGGTAGTCGCAGTCATCTAACACATTCCAAACATGTCACGTATGTTTAATGTGCAGTGAAAATAGCCTTTTGCAACACGGTTCAAAATTAGCATCTATCGCTGCGATAGAGCGCACGGGGGCCTCAATTCAACAAATTCAAGCCATCCCAGACGGAGTTCGGAGAGAAAGAGGCATTCTCTACGTCTGCTAAAATGAATGCCTTCATATTCCAGGTGCACTGAGTTTTCTGGAGAGCCGTTTGGCTCATCATGCAGGATTACTTACAGCAACCAACAACCCATCATGCTGAGTAATTACAGCCTGAGCTGTCGGCCAAACAAATGGCTCTGACAGAACACTGAAAGGTCACGCAGTGAAATCCCGGAGAATTCATTGAGCCATTTCTCTCTCTTGTGTTCGCGTCTGGTGCGATCGTTCAGTTAAACCACTGGTGAGGCAAAGTGCTCTCTTATGGCATATACTGGGGTTAATGATACCTACATATGCAGGATAGAAAGAAAGAAAAAAAAAACAAGGCTCCAGGATGGGAGGTCAAACATCAACAGTGCCATTGTATTTTAACAGTTGTGAAAGCAGGTAGAAGTTCTCAAGCGGGTTCTCAAACTTTTTGTAGTTCTTTCATTGTAACATAGAGTCAATCGTCCTCCTCAGCACAGCCTTAATTCAGGAACATTATTTAAATGGGTTTGGAGTAAAACCATTTAATTCAAGTGACTGGTCAATTGGCTAATAACTATAACAGCTCAATAATTAATACAACTTTAATAGTTTGATATTCACCATTTTTTCCACCTCTGTAACTAAATAGAAATACGCTTGTACACTATAGATGGTAGATAAACTCTAAACCAGTGTCCCAAACACTAACACTGGTAAGGTGGATAAATCTGAATTCCAAGATGGCTGCTGCGATGCGATGCTTATTACTCTGGGGTGCTGGGGTTATCTTTATATTGTTGAAACAAATAACAATGATGGACTTGTGCAAAACCTAAGAAACCTAGCTGCATGCATTTTTGCCTTTCCTTGTGGATGGGAAGAAGCACGGACAGGGGTAGCTCAGTGGTTAAGACATTGGACTATTTATCAGAAGGTTATACGTTCAAATCCCAGCACCACCAAACTGCCACTGTTCGGTCCTTGAGCAACACCCTTAACCCTCAACTGCTGAGTTGTATAAATGAGACAAAATGTTAGTCACTCTGGATAAGGGTGTCTGCCAAATGCTGTAGTGTAATGGGAAATTCTGAGGAAATGGATAAAAACTGTGTCTTCAAAATTTTCCTTTGAAAGTGTGTCCTAGGCTTAAGATTCATTTTGACTGTCACTTCTATTAAAGTTGATGTGGCAAAATTCTCCTGGGCGATCCCTTAACTAACCTAGCATGGCATCCTACACCAATGCCATTTCAACGCAGGCCTGGTCTTATATAACACATCTCTTAATATAATTACAGTAAACTCCATTCTTTACCCTGGAGCCCTTCACTGCAGTGCAATGTAAAGTTTTACATTTGCACAAGCTCACTGCAGTTAACTGTGAGGCAGCTGGGGCTGTTGTGTGGATCAGTGGAGTCAGTGGGAAGCCTGGGGGTGTTTGTGGCTTCCCCCTGTGAGAGAATGCAGCAGGGGGAGGCATGTGAACCTGTGGATAATGGAGACGGGGGAGGTTGAGGTGAGAGAGGGGTCCTATGGCTTGGATCACACCCCCTGCTGGTAAGTGCAATATCCTGTGGGTGATCTCTGTGGTTTTGGTCAATGTCAAACAGATGTTAGGATTACAACCCTGGCTGAATTTCTGGAGAAGAGTGTCTGATGGGAGGATCCGTCCTGTCTTTCCGAATCAGCCTCTAGAATTATTACTGCTCCAATGTGCCAAGCAGAGCCATCTCACAGGGTTATACAGATGAGATGCTTTTCCAAAACATGCACATCGCTCTTGCCTCTGGCTATGGCCTTCAGAGCGAACCCTTGGGGAAACTGCTGGGTCTGCGATGTTTTCTTCATTTTTTACGTTACTACCTTTGATCCAGTGGACAAATGGTGAAACGGTGCTGTTAAAAGACACTTGTAGTTTAACAGCCTGGCCGTGCTGTAAACGTCCTCTTCTGTCACTGTTTGAGGCCAGTCACATGCCTCACCAAACACTAGACTGCAGCTTTAAACGTTTTTCAACAAGTTGAGATCCTGCATTGTGCAGACATCCAGATGGCAGTTTAAGAGATGTCAAACTATGGGATAGATAGTATGATAGCTCTAAGCAAACTCAGTTTCACAACCTCATAGCCATGTGATCCTTTTCACATCATTTTATGAGATTTATGAGACCACAGCTCAACATTTCCAGGGCACAGCTCTGCAAACAATTGTCTAGCTCCTGTACCAAAAAAGAACAAGTTGGTTTTTAAAAGCAAATAAACAAACCCACTTCCTTCTTTCTACATCCTAATGTTAAAATCCTTTCTGTGCACTACTGGGCCCATAAATTTATTGGAGCAAAATGTCAGTATGATTTATCCAGCCACCTGCTTCAGTCTTGACCTTAACTTAAACATAGCATGCATAACTGTATCATGGGTACCCAGCTGAATTGAGTTAAAAACCACACTGCCGGATGGGACAGGATAAAAGCTTGAGAGAGACTTGTATAAGCAACTCTATTACAACCTAAAATTTCCAAGTGTTGGACAAGATGAAGGATGCAAGCACAGCTGCCTAAGAGCCAACGCTATCTATGAGATAGCAGACCCAGATCTCTCAGCTCCCAAATATGGATTGTACAAGCGTGTTTGATTGCTAACAGCTAACACATGGAGCTTTTTATTTGGGGCATCTCATGTAAGCCCCGTCTTCCCGTCAGGCCGTTTTAGGAGTCTGTGGCTTGGCTGTGTTTCACTTTCTTTCATTTTCATCTCTCTTCATACGAGTTTAATGAAGAACATGCCCTGCACTGTAGCTCTATTACTCAGGCAAATAAGTCATCCAGGGTTTTGCCACCACAATGAAGATTTCCCCTCAGTTCCATTACCCGAACTACCGTAATGTAAACATGCATGTCCTGCAATGCCATGTCCCGAAACTTTGTCCGATCTTCCTAGTTCGTTCGAGGGGTTTCCAGGAAGTCTTTTTCTTAAATGTGTACAGTTCTAGAGTGAAAGTGATGATGATACATTGGCAGACCTGCAGTGTGCTGCTGCCAAACGTTCTGTAAGAGACAGAAAAACATCATTTGGTTGCACTATCCCTCCAGGAATTAATTAAGGCGCGAATCAAAGGCCGCCAAGAGGCGCTATGGATACCTGTCACATTTCATAGTGAGGCGAGTTTCTTGCACCCCTGGTGTCATGAAGACCTTTGATTTCAAGGCATCTCATAGTATGTGTTGTCTATTTAATGAGACATACGCTGGATTTAGATGGTGCCTGATGCTTGATTGTTTCTGCTTGATGAGGACTTCTCATGCCTCAACTTATGTTGATCTGATGGATCATTTTAATCTCACTGAATTAGCTTCTGAACAAACCGAATCTGAGTTTTAATGCACCTCAGAAACTGGGCTGCAGAACACGGGTTCCTCTCGAACACTTGAGCCAATACCAGCAAGGGTAGATCAGATATTATATCAGATTGAAAAAAGAATTGGAATCTGATCGTATTGGACATCTAACTTGAAATATCAGAGAACTCAGCAGAATAAAGAATGTGATAATAGGATGAGTGATTACATTTATGGCATTTGGCAGACACCCTTATCCAGAGTGACTTACATTTACATCATTTTATACAAATGAGCAGTTGAGGTTTAAGGGCCTTGCTCAGGGGCCCAACAGTGGCAGAACCCCCAACCTCCTATTCAGTAACCCAACACCTTAACCATTGAGCCACCCCTGCCCCTACATGGCCTAATGTTAACAGCAACAATCAATGAGCTATGTGTGAGTTGCTATCACGTCAGCTAGGCTCACATAACTCACAATAAAGAATCCCTTTTTTGGGATTATTTGGGAAATTGAATTTTATTAGACTCATTATTATATTTATTTATATTGGTAATATGACTGACACGTTTGACTTTGATTTTTAAACCGCAGTGTTTTTGTCATGCGTTCAGCTATGTATTTTAAGTATTTTATGTTTTAAGTGACGTTCTAAAAAAAAGAAAGAAATAAATAATCTTTTTAAAGTTTAGTTGTTTGTATAGGATGATCATTGATATCAGCTGATGCTCAAGAAAGCTCTTGGTATTGTGTATATCTATAGGGCTGGCTCAGTGGTTAAGGTGTTGGGCTACTGAAGAGAAGGTTGGGGGTTCAAGCCCCACCACCAAGCTGCCACTGGTGGGCCCTTGAGCAAGGCCCTTAACCCTCAACTGCTCAGTTGTATAAAGGAGATCAGATGTAAGTCACTCTGAATAAGGGTGTCTGCCAAATGCCGTAAATGTAAATGTAATCTCTATCAATGAATAAACTTTCATAGATAGCATGTTTATAATCTTGTCAAAATCCTGACTAAACTGTGACACTATTGCCATTGTGCTCTGCACAATCTTTGCCAAATAACTGGTAAATTATTCAATAATATGCAAATTACTGTAGATTACTGAGCAATATTTGGGATTTTACATATTGGGGACAACATCACGTAGATTTACAAAAACATTTGTAATGTAGACAAACTCAAACAATCACAGTACTGGAATATTCTACATCTTAGACTATGCCCAGTGAGCTGGTAGTTCTGAACTCAAATAAATATCTAAGGAAGCCACCAATCTTTAGCTTTTGAGGCCATATTCTAATCGAATGCATATACAATAACATATTAAGTTTAATGTTTTAAACCTCATTCTAAAGAATCTTAAAAAGCAAAAGTAAGAAAGCCAAGAAACAAACTTTATTAAGCAACTCTGCTTGGTTCATATAAAATACTTGCATATACAATTGCTTCTTTAACATCTGTAATTCACTTGTAGTGTAAACCCCCCCCTTTTTTTCCTGAGTGACTTTAGGCAACCTTTCACAGACATGCAGCATTTCATCTTAATTCGCGATGACAAAACTTTTTTTGTTTTAATAGTCGTCTCTCGTGAGCCTACGTCTACGTGTCATTTCTTGTCTAAGCCCAACGAGGAACATCCCCTGAACGGCCGCATTCCTTCATGCAAAAATTCACCTTGACACATGCACGTCCTGTGGCGCCCTTGTCTTCCATGTTATCCCGCGTCCCATATGGAGTTTATCTACGTCTCTTTGATGAGCATTCCCATGTGGTCGGGAGCTCAGGCTGCTGGAGAGGGGGAACGGTTTACTGTGCTCTTCATCAGAGCAAGTCAATGCAAGCTGGGATTCAGAGAAAAGCAAGTGAGAGAGAGAGAGAGAGAGAGAGAGAGAGACAGACAGAGAGAGAGAGAGAGAGAGAGAGAGGAGGAGGAGGAGGGGAGAAAGGAGAAAGACGCTGGCCACAAAAATTGCCCGAGGACAAATCACCCCTGACTGGTGGAGAGATTTCTCAGAGCAGACAAGAAACAAAAATATTAGTGTTCCGCTGGTCTGGGTTTATGGAGGCAATTACACATGTTTGCCCTTTGGAGAGATTTAAATAATACTTAGCATGGGAGATAATGCCGCCTGGTAATAAAACCCTAACAAACAAACCAAAAAACTTTCCTTATTAGTAACCTTACGATAATAATGGCTTTCTGACACAGAGTAAAATCAGTCAGTGATCAATATAACCCCGTTCCTCCAAGCTCCTGCTAAAGCAGATAATGAACCCAATATGGCAACGAGAAACAATGGAATCTGAGAACTTTCTGAACCCATTTATCCAAAATCAGCCCAGTATAACATAACATAGATTTTCAGGGGTCACTGCCTCCATTGAGACACCACAATGAAGTGACTTCTGCAGGGGTCAACTCCCCTTGGATTCCTTCATATACCCATGAAGAAGTGACTTCATATACTCCAATGAGAAAGCCCATTGTGCTCGGTAGTCTTGGGGAAAAAAAGAAAAGGGGGAAAAAAAAAGAAATGGTCCCCTGCTGACCTGGGCTCCAAGCTCAATCACTCATAGAAATGTGGAGTTACTACCTAGACTGGGAAAAAGTCGACTAGCCGGAGAGGAGACAGGATGTCGGCTCAGAAAAGGTTAAGATTAAAAAGTGCTTCGGGTTTCAACCCAAATGTTTGGTTGGAAAATTAAGGAGGTTGTATCTAACTTTCCTATTAACAAAAGTCATTTCAACAAAAAAAAAAAAAAGCAAGCCCTCCTCAGTGTACCCATCTGCATTACCCATTTCACTTGGGATTGTGTTTTTGTTTCACCATACCGTTTAGGATGATAGTACGAGGTTTCTAATAGAACAACAGTTTAAAAAAAAAACACCAGAGGGAAAAGGGTCGTTTGATGAAGCAGGGCTGTGCGGGGTTGGCAAAGGTTAAGATCTTCTGGCCTTTTGCCCTCACTGGTCCAAGTAAAGAGAAATTTTAGAAAAACAAACCATAGCTTCAATATGTTTGTGATGCAAGAAACTCTGAAGCAATTAAATATTTTTGCACGCAATAAAATGGCGTCTGTGAGCATTCACTTGGGATTGCTAAAGTGCCAGTTTTTACACCCAATTGCGTCCCTGGGTGGTGTTTTGGGCTACTTTAAAAATAATCTGTAGCCTCCAGTATCATGTTTTAAGAAAATAACCTAGCCAAGTACAGCCCTTGGCAAAGTGCAGACAATGCAGCTATGATTACAGTGAAACCTTTTTAGGCTAGCTCTGTCACTACATCGTGTCACACTAGCGATCATTCATTCCATGTTTCTTCTGATACAGCATATCATAATGCTTCAGGTCCATAAAGAAAATAGTCTCAGCGAATGTACTTAATGCATACGCATTTTTCAAAGCCCTGCCTAAAACCGATCTCCACACTCCCACCTGAGCTGAGGATTAAACCCAACTTGCTCACATTTCGCAACCCCCACCTTACCGCTAAGCTATCCGAATACACATTTCAACCGCATGTATTTCTATTCTATATTATTTCTACAGTTCCCCTCAAAGCACACATCCTCATCAGATTTCATAATCTACTTGCTTTTACTTGCGGTTTATCACAGTGACATAATTCAATTTAGAAATCTGCTTAAATTTAGTACCAGCAATGAAATCATGAGAAGTTTTGGTCAGAAACTTGTGCGCATTTTATCCAAACAATACGTAATACGTTCTTTTAAATCTGACTGACCACGTTTTTTTTTGTCAGAGATGAAAGAACATAGGCCCTATTCCAGAGAGGGAACCGGGGGAATACGGAGCGGATAATGGTTGTACCAGGCAATGATCAAAAGCCTGCATTGCACAAAGTGCAAATCAGAAATGCGTGTGCACCGTGGTGACCTTGTTTTTCTTTACGCAAAGAGAACAGAGACGCATAAGAAAAATGTCTCCCTATATTCCGACACCTGGAAAATGTATTTGGGCTGGAAATGCTGTTTAGCCCGTGCAGCCCTGGTCTTATTGAATAACTTAGTCATGTACACATAATACACACATAAAGAATGAAGCACAAGACTGACAATACATTTTATATGTTAGACTAGCTAATATCTAGAACTTTCCATGCGTATGCATCATGTCTCAATACACACATAAAGAATGAAGCACAAGACTGACAATACATTTGATCTGTTACACTAGCTAATATCTAGAACTTTCCATTCTGTGATCCTTTGAGAACCCGGTGCGGCTCAGGAATGTAATTTTGTCCCCAAATCTAAAATGACTAAAATGACTAAAATGATGATTTTTAAAAAAAGTCCAATGGATTATATA
>JAOVYV010000004.1:5382721-5397975 GCA_025674545.1 Hassar affinis | reverse complement strand
GGTGTAGGGCCTCCTTTTGCGGCCAATACAGCGTCAATTCACCTTGGGAATGACATATACAAGTCCTGCACAGTGGTGTATATATATATATATATATATCATATTTACACACTCTCTATGAGACTATACTTAAGATCAAAATGTGATCCAAGACAATAAAGTAAAAATCTGAAAAAATAAAACATGCATGACAAAACACGCCCCTTTGCACTGTTACTTCAGTCCAGTTCTGAAGCTAAAGCAGAAAGCTGATTTGTTTAGGAAGAGGCTCCTGCATGCAATATTCCCAACCGAATGTGCACAGTACTGCATTCAGAATGCTCAAGGTTTAAAGCCTATTATTAACTGTGCGACCCATTAACTCGCTTTAATCAACATTCACACTTAATTGACTCTCTATTAAGCTAAATAACGAACATTCATTTGGGTTTTTTAGGGAGGGGGCCAGGCGTGCAGCTCTCCACGCTTCTTAAGAATTAGATCTGTGAAAGCGGCTAACCTTGACGAGGAATCCAAAGAAGAGCTTGTGTGCTGGTGTACATTCTTAATGCCAACAGACAAAGCATCTGTAGGAATGTGTGCTTGTGTGTGTGTGTGTGTATGTGTGTAGATGCACGTCTAAAAAAATAACTAACACACACAGAGACACACTTTCATAATATAATTCTAAGATGACAAATAAAAAAAACAGAGTCAGACTGATGTACCAATGGAAAAATAGCTCCGGAGTCTAATTTCGGAGGAAAACAAGACGGAGTCTGCTTGGAACACTTAATTACGCTTAATAATGTGCAATCGTATCGGGTTAATTCCCCTTCGCAAATGCCAGCCTTGAGACTGTATTAAGTCATTGTAAAAACCTTTGATTGCAAATGGAAATGTTTTTTGATTTCTCTTTCATCACAGGGAGTTTTTTCCTTTGCACCGTCGCCCCCGGCTTGCTCATGAGAGATTAAATTTATATACATTTAAAAGTTTATGTCTCTCTAAAGCTGCTTTGGGGTGATTTGGGTCTACTGTTAAAAGTGCAACATGAATAAAACCGAATTGAACAGAATTGAACTGAATTTCAATATTATTATCGACCTCTAGTCTGACTCTTCAGACTCTTCATTTACTTTCTGGAGTGTTTTGGTAGACTGGGTAAACCTCTTCAGATGCTCAAAATTTGCCATTTTCTACTATATATATACACTGATCAGGCATATCATTATGACCACATCCTTTTCTCTACACTTGTCCATTTTCTCAGTTCCACTTACCATATAGCTGCACTTTGTAGTCCTACAATTACACACTGTAGTCCATCTGTTTCTCTACACACTCTGTTAGTCCCCTTTACTCTGTTCTCTAATGGTCAGGACCCCCACAGGAACACCTCAGTGTCACTGCTGGACTGAGAATAGTCCACCAACCAAAAATATCCAGCCAACAGCATCCTCTGGGTAGCATCCTGTGAGCACTAATAAAGGATTACAGGATAACTAACACAAACTGTGCAACAGCAGACGAGCTACTGTCTCTGACTTTACATCTACAGGGTGGAGCAACTAGGTAGGTGTGTGTAACAGAGTGGACAGTGATCGGACAGACTTCAGCAGCACTGCAGTGTCTGATCCAATCCTACCAGCACGACACACACTAGCACACAACCACCACATCAGGGTCACGGCAGTGCTGGCAATCATCCACCACTCAAATAGTACCTGATCTGTGAGGGTCCTGACCACTGAAGAGGGTTAACAAAGTCTGCAGGAACACAGATGGACTACAGTCTGTATCTGTAAAACTACACAGCGCACCTGTATGGTCAGTGGAGCTGATAAAATGGACAAAGAGTGTAGATACAAAGAGGTGGTTTTAATGTTATGGCTGATTGGTGTATCGTCTGCATGAATCTCAACCACCAGTAAACCTCTAGCATTTTAAAGTGAAAAGGGGGAAATGGGAAATAAGCCGTCGCTGATAATCAGTATCACCCACATGAGACTGTCTGAGGCGTCCCCTGAGGTAGAAGTCACTCGCAGAGTTTAAACCCGAGCCTCGTCGTTGTCCCGTCGCCGTTCGTGCTAACACTGGTGTAAATAATCAGTGACTAATTTCCTCACTTCTGCTCTGTTATCTATATTACAGTAGACCTTTCCGTCAGATGTCATCGTGTATGACTGCCCTTCTGTTCTGATGATGACGTATGGATAGATGCAGGAGTATCGCAGACATTTTGGAAACGAGTTTCTGATCACGACCTGAACTGATTAAGCTTATATCTATTCCTCTACGACACATCGCACATTCTTATACCGCATATTTGCACATTGTACTTGACAGATACTTTGTACATTGTACAGACAGATATAGAAAGATAGATCTTATTAGTAATAGCATTAATCTACATGGTACACATTAGCTACACTTATTTACATTACATTACATTGCATTTAGCTGACGCTTTTATCCAAAGTGACTTACAATAGTAATTGAATCACATAGATTTATGGTACATATGTATACAGGCTTAATTACCACCTATGTATATGATATAATTATTATACCTTATTATATTATCTACAAGTACACCAACAGTGCTTGTTCTTGCACTAAAACTGCTCATTTGCACTTCTGGTAGAAGCTAACTGCATTTGGTTGCCTGGTGCTGAGCAATGACAAAGTAAAATCTATCTATCTATCTATCTATCTATCTGTCTACTAACCTAACAACACCACTTCTATCTTTCTATCTATCTATCTATCTATCTATCTGTCTACTAACCTAACAACACCACTTCTATCTTTCTATCTATCTATCTATCTATCTATCTATCTATCTATCTATCTAGCAACTAAACCAACACCACTTCCTGTAGATGCTAACTGTATTTCATTGCCTGGTACTCGTACTGAGCAATGACAAAGCTGAATAAATCTATCCATCTATCTACTAACCTAACACCACCACTTCTATCTATCTATCTATCTATCTATCTATCTATCTATCTATCACTAGCTAGCAACTAAACTAACACCACCACTTCCTGTAGATGCTAACTGCATTTTGTTGCCTGGTACTCGTACTGAGCAATGACAAAGTTGAATCTATCTATCTATCTATCTATCTATCTATCTATCTACTAACCTAACGCCACTTCTATCTATCTATCTATCTCTTTCTCGCTAGCTAGCAGCTAAACTAACACCACTTCCTGTAGATGCTAACTGTATTTCGTTGCCTGGTACTCGTACGGAGCAATGACAAAGTTTAATCTATCTTTATATCTATCTACTAACCTAACAACACCACTTCTATCTATCTATCTATCTGTCTATCTGTCTATCTATCTATCTATCTATCTATCTATCTATCACTAGCTAGCAACTAACCTAACACCACCACTTCCTGTAACTGTATTTCAGTACTCGTACTGAGCAATGACAAAGCTGAATCTATCTACCTGTCTGTCTGTCTGGCTACTTAATAACTTGATAAAATAGTGGCAGTAAAAAAATCGCAAAGCTAGCAAATTATTTTTACAGATGACTTTTAAAATGTTAAAATTGTCATTAAAAAAAATCACAAGTCTTCAAGTAAAACACAGACCATACATGTAATTACTGACTTTCATCTAGCCTTACATACAACAGCTTCCAACATTAATTTGTCACCATGTATTAGAAACCTACACGAGATCTTTACGGCAAGGGAAACAAACAAACAAAAAAAAATCAGAAAAAGTGTTTGCTTCTGGAAAGAGTGAATGAACTCAGCATGTTAGAAACCACTTTTGATCAGTTGAGACCTTTATTTAGACCAGCTGCCTTCGCTGCTGGGAAATGTGCTGATGAAAAATGACAAGAATTGCATCACTCTTGCACATCCACCAAAATATAATATGGAGAATTTGGTTTGGGTTTTTTTTTTTGTCTGTTACTCCTGTTTCATTCGGGCCCACAATTATGTCAAGGTTTACAATCAACATCTTCCAAGTTGTTTAATACTTTCCGTCCTTTTTTTTTTGTGATCTCTCCGATTCTGCTCCGACCGCAGATAGATTCTAATAGGAAATGATGTGGATGGTGAATAAAGCAGACAGGACGTGGCTGTTTGTGTTGGGCTCCGTCCCAGCAGAGTTGAGCAGTTCACGTTGTCCTGTGACCGCAGGACGGGAGGAAACGCGAGCTAGCTGCTTCTAAATGCGGCGCGGGCGCTTGTGTGTGGCTCATTCATACGTGTTGAGGTAAACCCTCGGCTCCTTGCATACAGCCATTATGACATCTATTTGTTGCTTGCTGCTCGCTAAGTGGACATAAATGATTTCGAATCGATAAAAAGAACAGGCACGGGTGAAGGCGCGCCAAACATTTCTGCTCAGCAGTTTACATGGGTTTATGTTCAGCGCCGATCCGTCAGAGTCATTTCTCTCTTGCTGTTATACGAGAGAATTGCTGAATTCGTGAATCTGATTGGTCAGAGGTTTTATTCTCGGAATATTAAAGTACGCTTTCCGATACGTTAGTCTTCATGTAGTGAAAAGTCGTTCACGCGGATCTCGAGAGAGTAAGCCTGACAATAAGTTTTAAAAACTGAAAACAACACAGATGAAAAATGCATCAGCGCATCAGATCTGGTGAAATGTCCCGTAAGACGACGTTTGACGATTTTAAAATAAGAACTCGATCAGTTTCCTTTTCAGGATTACAGAAATTGGCAGTTCACACTTTCTCAGTTACCTACCATTTTTTATATTCTTTTTTTCGCTTCGAGGACAAAGACGCGGGGACGGTTTAGCTGTTAGAATGAAAATGATTACTAACTCGTTTCATGGACATTCCATATATAACTGAATGTGAATTGTTGGAGTATAATAGGAACAGAACACCGCATGCTGTTTTGGGAAACTAACAAACTTCAGGGTGGTAAAGGTAAGCTTGTTTTGCGTAGAGCCGCATCACGCCATCCCATCGTCGAGCAAGATCAGAGAAAGAACGGTACAGAGAGTTGTTTCCTTGCAAATGACAGCGGACCTATTTCAGTGTGTGTCACGACACTTCATAGTGCAGCCAATGACTTGATTTTGATTCACGATAAAGTGACGTACAGGACGTAAGTTATGTCCACAACCGTAATTCTAACTGACTGATTTCTAACAAACCTCTCATCTGATTAGGAAAACACACAGCATCATCATCATTATTAGTCTTAGTATTATTGCTTTTATTATTATTATTATCAGTATTATTATTATTATTATTGCTATTATTATTATTATTAGAGCACCCTGACCACCAAGTTCACCAAAATGAACTTAAACATGTTCTAATGACACCTTCGGTTTATTTAAAGACTGAAAATAAAAACCCAACTTGTGCCAAAAACAAATTCATGCTGAGCAACAAACAGCTGGCAACTGAAAAATGAAGCATATTAAAATGCCATTGATAAGTTAAGTGAGTAGATATCTTATCTGAAGCATACAGGAGCCATATGGTGCCACAGCCAGCGCCGCCTGTTGCTGGCATAACAATGGCCTGGTGCAGAAAGCGCGCGCCAGCCACGGCTTGACAAATGGCCGTTAGCCTGCGTCCTGGAAGCACTAAGAGTAACGTTCATATTTGCATTTTTTTTTCCCCCTACAGGTGCAGAAGGCGACTAAACCAGATGTCAACTTGAGCACAGCACTGTTTGTCTTCTGTAGCTCAACAGCCTAGTGTGCAGGCACAGGCACACACACACACATACACACACTCCTCCCTGGCTCAGCAACAGGAACGACAATAGGGTCTCTCTGTGTTGCGTCCATTCCCCCACAATCCTCCATTCCCAGAGGTAACCCAATCCACTATGTCGGAGCAATGCACCTATTCTCTTCCCATTTCACAAGTGAAAGACTGCATTCTTTTTTTTTCTCTCCAGCCATGCTCACAAGCGGCACTCGTACAGAAAATATAGAAATGAAGGATGTTTGCACCTCCTGATTCAGATTTATTATTAAAACCCCAAACCCCCTAGCACCCCCCAATAAAAAGCACAGATTTTTTTTTTTTAAATGGACAGCTCAAGGGGTCCAGGCACCGTTTCAAGATCGCAATTTGCAAATCTTATATGCAAGCAATATAACATTCACGTCTCGTATCTGTGTCACATTTTACATATACGGAAGTTTCAAAACATTTCAACTAGGATTTCCAACACTGCAACCTACGGCTACGTAAGATACAACACATACCCTGATATTACATCGCATCACGCTGTATAAATACCCAACGTCCACCATAAACACATTAAAGCACAAACTGCTACGCAAATAGTGAGCAAACACGACAGCACCTTTTATATCTTTTTTTTTCTTTCAGATTCTACTGTACAAGTCTGCTTTGGCACTGTGTACTTAAGTGAACCTAAAAGCAAAGTGATGCTTTGCTATGCTATTAAACGCACTCTGAGGGAAAAAAAAAGAAAAGGGTACTAAACTGTACCATAATTGCCAGTAGTGGAACTCACAAGGGTAAATCAACGGAACCTTTTATGTGTATTTTTTTTTTTTACCTGGTAAAAGGTAAAAGGTGTACCTTTAAAATAGTCATCTAAATCTAAAAGTCCTAAAGGTGCCATGATGTACATGGCACATAATAATATTTTTTAATTATATAAAAACAGATACATGTACAAGAGATGCCCGGGTGTTAGCATTCCAGCGACAAGGGCATGCATTAGTAAAACAGCATATGACCACGTTTTGTGCATAAACGTACAAATTCCGTACACGACCAAGCAGCTTATGAGCATTACAGCATGTTTCGATAATGACGCCGTCCCTTCTGCATGCTTTCAAACCCATCTGCGCGTGTAAGCCAGACATGTTCAACAGGTCCTCTCAATGCCCAAGCTCTCAAAAACTTCTCACACACTGCCGCCGAACCACATTTACTCTCCTGCCGAACCTTTTCTCAAACAGCGGAGCTTCGCTTTAGAAGATAAGGTCACGTCAGGGGTCAAGTCTCAATCTGTTTACTGTAGTCAATGATGACGACCCAGTTAGAGGAGACAAACAACGCATTGTCCGCGCTGGACTTTCTTTTCTTTTCTTTTCTTTTTTTTTTTTAAAGAAAGGCCACAGTGAAATATAAGGCAATAATTAACTGTGAGAAAGGAGGCTTAGTCCCAAATCACACAATAGTGGAACTTGTTTTCAGAAAGCTGAGCGAGTGGGACAGTAATGCAAGTCCTCTTCACTGATCTCTTGTTTTTCACAACTCGATAGGGACTTCAAAGAAGAAATACTGGACTGGAGATAGACTGAGTTCAATATTTAAATACACGCTTGACCTGTGAGGTGTTTGGGGACATTTTGGGGACATTTTCATTTGAGGGGGAGTATATTTTTTAAGTACAAGTTCAAATTCAATTCGAAATAGAAGTCAGACAGTCAAAAAAACCAACAAATGACTTCATTCAGGTTGAATTTTAAAGAGGTGAAGAAAGTGCAAAGCTAAGCACTAGCTTAGCCAAAAAAAAAACAACAAAAACACAAAAGTACGAGCTCTGAGCTCCTAAACGGGCCTTGTGTGTCTCATCTCATCACTTTAAATCAAATGAATAAATCAATAACATATGAGCTTGGTATAATTTCAGGATTTATACACCGAGTATGCGTGTGGAGGAAGCGCGGTGCTGTTTTGTGACAAGACCTCGGACACTTTTTCTGTTGGACTAAACGTTAGCTTAAAGTGCTACTCTGTTACACAACGTCAGCCTCGCGCGCCATGTGCAGGGCAGCGTTTCTCCTTGTTGAGTGTATGTACAGTGCAGTCCTCTCCCCACGGCTTGTCCGTGCAATGCTTTTGCTTAGCGATGAGAAAACAACAACAACACGAAGAAGCTGATCTTTCGACATTAGTGCACACAGCAGAGAAGGCGGGCAATCCCAACAAAGGAAATGACAAACCCCGGGCTGAGCGCTTTACTCCGTCCTGTAAATAAAGCGCCGCTGATTTGTTGGAATAATGGCGAAACCCGAGTGCCGAGAATAAACAAAGAGAAACCCGGGCTTGTCTTAAGTTGTTACTGGGAAGCCTGGGAGATCGCCTCGGACGCAACAGATTGTGAGAAGTTGAAAAGAGCGCGTGTTGAAAAGTTGCAGGAAAAGCCGTGATTATTAGGATTAATCAAGCACACGCGCACGGAGCGCAAACAGTTCTCCTGTTAAATGTTCAACACGCCGCCGGGAGGAGGAGGAGGAGGAGGGAAAGGCGAAGGGAAATGTGTAAGCTACTTACGGTGACGACTGTAAGACAAGAAGAAGAAGAACAGCACCACGACGAAGAAGAAGCAGAAGAAGCAGAAGAACAGGGAAAGGCGCAAAGCCGCGCAAGCAACAAGTCTCTCTTCCCGGCGCTGTTTTCGCAAACGATCCGAGGAGATCTGCAACTTCCGGCAGGGTGAACTGTAGGAGAGAAAACAGCAACATTTTGGATCCGTCATCCTGTCCAAAAAAAAACCCCCTGTCCAAATCATCTGACCATCCGCACGCTTCCGATAAGAGCACGGACCGCGCGGAGACGGTGCCGACCGAGCTTTAGTGCGGAGCAATGGCGCGCGCGAGCGGGATCTAGAGCAAAAAAAAAAAAAATGTGAAAAATGCCAAAGATTTTTGGTGCCATGTCAGGCGGGTTACAGCTCTGAGTCAGTGGCGTACAAAGTGAAAGCACCCTGTTGCAGCGGCGTCGAGAAAACACTGGAGCACCAACTCAGCCCGTCTGAAAACACTTCCAGCCCGTCCTCTCCGGCTCGCGCGGCTACGTGGCTCGGGTCTGTTTTCTCCCTAAACTGCGCTACATTTTGCACATTTTTTATGGACGACATACAAGTTTTGCATATTAACCCGCTTATTAACATTAAACTTACCTTAACGTCCGTAACCGATATAATGTTTTAAACAGCTCCGCCCTTTTGGTGTTTTTTTTCTCTAATGTGTGAGAATTTATTTGTACAAAGTGCGGAAAGTTATTGTGGCGGTTCAGGGCCGGGCGGGAATGCGAGCGCGGATCGCAGACACACCGAGAGATGCGAAGAATGCGCGGAATGAGAGCAGGAATGAAATGAACGCAAGGCGTCGGGTTCGCACGAGAGGGCGGAGCCACAGGGTGGCGTCATCCCCCAGAGCTGGACGAGGAAGGCGTGGCCACGTCCAAAAGGATGACTTCACAGGGCAACGTCAGCGGGATGGTCCAATAGGAGCAGGCCGAGGCGCGCTTCACGGTTTAAATTAATGCAGATTACATTTTAGCTTTATTAACCTCTCAGAAGTGGATGGAGAAATGATTCCCCAACCGAGCAACATATCAACTGCCCCAGAGCGCAACTTTTACAGCCAGGAGTCAATAGGCTTCATGCTAAAAGTGCAAGAAACAGTTCATCACCATCAGAAACTGACAAACAGCTCATCACCATCTTCATCATCATCAGAAACTGACAAACAGTTCATCACCATCTTCATCATCATCTTCATCATCATCAGAAACTGACAAACAGTTAATCACCATCTTCATCATCATCAGAAACTGACAAACAGCTCATCACCATCTTCATCATCATCAGAAACTGACAAACAGCTCATCACCATCTTCATCATCAGAAACTGACAAACAGTTCATCATCATCTTCATCACCATCATCATGTTGCAAATCAATAGTTAATTACAAATTCCATTTCCAGAAATGTTGGGACACTTTCTAAAAATGCAATAAAAACTGAAATCTGTCATTTGTTCATTCATTTGAAGCTTGAGTTGAAGTCTTTTAACAGACAAAATGACAAACAAAAGATTTTCAATATTATTCTGATAATATTGAAAATGTTTGCAGATTTGTTTTACCCGCCTGAATCGTCCAGTAAAAACACAACCTACATTCTCTACTACTCACTCTACCTTTTGGAGTGTTATCAGTTATGTGGTTTTTTAAATAATGAGCTACATCAGTGTTCTTATATTTATTACTGACTTATTATAGTTATTACCCCGTTGACTGGTCACGTGACCGTTTTATTGGTTAAATCGATGCTTACTTGTATAATTCCAATATTCGTCGCTAGTATTCCCAGTTTTTGGCTGAAATTGTGGTTGGGAAGCATTCATTTGTGTTTTAACCTCCGCAAAAAGGCTCTAAGATGCACCTTTATGGGTTTTATCTTGAGAGAACTTCTCAATTGAATTCAGTGTTTTAAATAAAAAAGTTTTACCCTGGGTGGTGACACGGTGGCTCAGTGGGTAGCACTGTCGCCTCACAGCAAGAAGGCCCCGGGTTCGGTCCCCGGGTGGGGCGGTCTGGGTCCTTTCTGTGAGTTTACTCTGGGTACTCCGGTTTCCTCCCACAGTCCACAGATTGGCATCTCTATAGTGGCCCTTGTGTGTGTGTGTGTGTGTGTGCACACTACAATGGATTGGCGCCCTGTCTAGGGTTGTTCCTGCCTTGCGCCCTAAGCTACCCGGCTCTCCCTTGACCCTGAAATAGGAATAAGCGGTTAAGAAAATGAAATGAATGAAAGTTTCACCCTGTTTTATTTGAAATACATATACATACAGGTTCACACAAGAAGCTGAACCTGGTCAGTTTACTGATACTTTTCTAAACTTACATAAGAAATGCAGGGCCTGTGAATCTTTACACTAGGATGCCAGTTTGAAAGAAACAGAGGGAGAGGTTATGTGTCAAACAGTTCATCACCATCTTCATCATCATCATCATCATGTTGCAAATCAATAGTTAATTACAAACTCCATTTCCAGAAATGTTGGGACACTTTCTAAAAATGCAACAAAAACTGAAATCTGTCATTTGTTCATTCATTTGAAGCTTGAGTTGAAGTCTTTTAACAGATAAAATGACAAACAAAAGATTTTCAGTTTTTGCAATCACAAACTTAATTCTATTTGTCAAATATAAACACATTTAGAAGTTGATGCCCGTAACACATCCAAAGAAAGTTGAGACAGAGGCATGTTTATCACTGGGTCACATCACCTTTTCTTTTAATTATACTATTTAATTGTTAATTGTTAAGACACTAATGTTGCAGTTTTGCAAGTGGAATTTTTGCCCATTCTTGGCATTCTTGACACAAGCTCCTCAACACTCTGTGGTCACTCTATGTCTACGAAGCCATGCTGTTGTGACTCATGCAGAATGAGGCCTGGCATTGTCCTGCTAAATACACATGGAGTTCATTGAAAAAGATGTTGTCTTGACGGCAGCATATGTTTCTCCAAAATTCCAATATAAGCCTCTGCATCAATAGTACCTTCACCAATGTTGTGGGCACTGATGTCCCCCCATACCATCACTGACATTCCTTTTTTTTTCCCAAAACCAGCTGAAACGTGGACTCGTCTGACCACAGAACATGTTTCCACTGTCTTTCAGTCCATCTCAGATGACTTTTGGCCCAGTGTTTCTGCATAAAATTAATATCTGGCGTCCTCTTTGCATAATACAGTTTCAGTTTGTGTTTGTTGATGCAGCGGTGGACTGTGTTAAGTGACAATGATTTTCCAAAGTACTCCTGAGCCCATGTGGCTACGTCCATCATGGTAACACATTGTTTCTCAAACAATACAGCCTGAGGGCTCGATGGTCACGCACATTCAGCAGCGGTTTCCGCCCTTGACTTTCACAGACCAAGATTTCCCCTGACTCCCTGAAACTTTTTGTGATATTATGAACGGTAGATGGTGAAAGACCCAAATTCTTTGCAATCTTGCATTGAGAAACATTGTATCTGAACTGACTGACAATTCATTCATGAAGTCTGGTACAAAGTGCTGAACCATGCCAAGCCTTGCTTGCAAAGACTAAGCCTTTGGTGGATGCTACTTTTATACACAACCTTGATGACTTCACCTGTAATCAGTTAAACTGCTAATTGTGGAACCTTCCAGAACAGTATTACTTGTATTATTTGTCTTATTGTGCCTCTATGGCAACTTTTTTGCATGTATTGCAGGCATACATTTCTTGTTAATATTTAACAAATAGAATTAAGTTAATTATTGAATATCCTTTCTTTTTTTCTTTTATCTGTTAAAGGAAGGTTTTTATTGCATTTTTAGAAAGTGTTTGTAATATAATAAGCCGTATAAGTACATGATTCTGCACAATCGCTCTCCTTTTGACTGTCGTTCTGCAGTATTGACAGTCTGCTTTCCACTATTCTCTTATCTAATCTCCTGCTCTCGTCTCATAGGTGGTGTCTGTTCTTTCAGCACTTTAACTATTATGCATCAAAAGCGGGAGCTTTATCTATGCAAATGCCACAGAGCCCTGGAGCCGTTCTAAATCCACCCCACCCCACCCCCTCCATCCCAGCCAGGCGCAGGCCACTAAAACACCTGCGTACAGTCACAGCCCTGATTCATTCACCGTCACGGGTCATCTGCCAAAAGGTTTCATGTGCTCCTTGTTAAACATTAGCTTCCCGTATCCAGGAAGCTCCTGCGCAGGATCCCTGCATAATAGCAGACTGTAAACGGCTTCATAGCCTTACACGACAGCTTGTTTTCATGGCCTCTCTCAGGTGGCAGATTGAATCAGGGTTGAGGGGCCAAATGAAAATCTGAGAGTGGTCAGGAACTCAGGTGGAAATGTGGTTTGCGAGGAGCGAAGCCATGAGAAATGGTTGCAGTTAAATAAGGCATTGATCTCTGTGCTGTCATTTTTGCCCTTCAGACGGGCGACTTTATGAGGGTGCCTTTGTTTTCAGACACGCATGGCATATTTAAAGTCTTCCTCCATAATAAAACTAAAGCAACTCAACATGTGGATCAAACGTTGGCGCTGTGAGCCGAACAGATTGGACATAAGCGCAAGGCTTAAGCCTGTGTAATCTTTACAGATTACAGTTTTCATGACAGAAGCTCATTTGAGAAAGCAATAAGCTCTCCACAGTCAACTATCATTCTGCACCCTGATTCAATCAGCTTCATATAACATACACCTAGGCAATATATTTATATAACACTATCTCCAGATATGCCATGGGTGTTACCACGGTAATATATTGCATGAAACAGTATCACGATGACAAACAATATCCCTTCGCAGGTCATTTGGTTTACATTATACAGCATGTCATTTAAATACACAATTGTCAAAAACAGGTGACAACAGGGCTTGATTTGAAGGGAATATCATGGTATGTGCCTTAACACAACCACCTCCACCCTACTAGTTTTTAAAAAAAATCTTTTTTTTATTATTAATTGGTATATTACTTAAGATTTTAATATATTGCTGACATGTTAAAGAAAAGTCCAGAATCTGAGTATCAGTTAATAAGTATGTCATGTTAATGGCTCACAGCAATTTTTCCCTTTTCTTTTCCTCATGAAATTGATTTTTATGGTTATTTTGAGCTATTAAGTAATACTAGGGGGAAATTGTGCTACCTATGGGTTTTTTTTACAGCTTGAAAGTACTATACTGCAAAGCAAGTTTAATAACATTATGAAATGTATGCTGTCTTTTGTGATGGAGAAAAAAAGCAAGAAAAATGAAATGACGTATCAGTAAGAAGTAGTAAAAATTAAGTAATATTTGAGAATACTCTGGCTACAAATAGGTATACTCTCTATACTCTTTTCCTAAGCTATACATGACAATGGTTTTAATATAATATTATAAAATATGTCATTTGTGACAGGGAAAGGAAAAGTAAAGAAGAAGAAAAAAATGAAGGAAAAGATTTGAGATGGAATCAGAGTTGAGCTGTTTACCTCGCATTCTGATGTGTCTAACCTAATGTTCCACACACACACACACACACACGCAAACAGCTAATACCAGGATCACCTGGCTTACTCCTGGGTGTGGCCTTGACACAAAGCAGTTAATGCAGGGCCGAAACCTGAGAGGGTCTTGTGTTAGTGAGGTGTTTGGGGATGGGGGACCTTTTTAAACAGGTGTGTGTTGGGGTGGGAACCTTTTAAGAGAAGTGTTTGGGGAGGGGGGGGTCCTTCACATTCAGTAGGTGTGAATAAAGTGATAGAGTTTGAAATAGGATCTCACACCTTTCTAATTTATGTAAGCATGTGTGGGTGTGTGTATGTGTGAGTGAGTGTAATATAAAATAATAAAAGCTCTGACTGTGATCTCTTCAATAAAAACTGTCCCAAAATAGCCCATTTACAAACACTCTCGCTCTCTGCTTTCGCTATCAGCAGTGCAATCTGATGTGGACAGAAACAGCCCCAAAGGCCTTGTGTGTGTGTGTGTTTTGAAGACTGGAGCATGTCGCTGTCTTTGCCGCAGGGGGCAGAGGCGGAGCAGCAAGTTGGGGGTTGGGGGTAGGTGGCTTGGCCTGCTTTAGTTCATTTCGCCATCGCCTTGTGACCTCGGCTAATCAGGAGGCCCCTTCGAGGCCAGGTGCAGATCAGGCCAGCCTGCTCACACAGCCAGCACTGATTGGCTTTAGCAAGAGATAAGGGTCCAGTCTGCCAGATTCAGCACTCGCTTGCTGATAAAAACACAGAGCTTCATTTCAGAGTGCTGAGCGAGAAGGGGGGAGTTACTTGCCCCAAACCAAAACCACCACAGGGGATCTTTCATCAGATTTATTTTCCTTTTATGGGGCCCTGTAATCAGAAGCGTCATGCCTATTGACTTTAGAATGGCACGTGCCTGCTCAATATTTTATGCAAATTAATTGACTAATAAATATCTTTATTAATGCTGATAGTTTTATTGGAGACTCTTCATCTAGCTTCCTAAAGTTTGGAGGGGGGTTTCATAAAGCGAGAATCTTGTCTTTCAGAAAGTGTTCATGCAGCCAGCTTGTCTACATTCTTACAACAGTGCAATAAATGGTCTTTAACCATATTTGTTGTGAGAAACTTACTGCATAGCGGTGTGTAATATGACTACTGCATAAAGTGAGAGAACGAGCATGAATATCGTGTCAGTTGTAGCGCCCCCTATGGGGAAAAAGTCATGATATTTGGCATGCATCTAAACAATGTGGTAATGATGCAGGGTGTGAAACTTCATGAAGTTTGAGCCTTTACATCACTAGGTATTGGCTAGGGAGCTCAATTATTCACTAGGTGGTTCTATTCCACAAATGAATTGTAATGAGTTAGGGTAATGCGCCTCCTAGAGACTAGCCATAAAAAGTTCATAACTGTTTTCAAGCAATGGCTCAAAAAGTGCTTTGAGCATAGTTCACTTCAGGGGGTGTTAAAACAAAAGACAATGAATGCCTTATATA
>JAOVYV010000004.1:5364633-5374665 GCA_025674545.1 Hassar affinis | reverse complement strand
CAGGCTGGTCCAATTTAGCCATGAAACCTCCCACACTAAAATGACAGGTGTTTCATTTTCATTGTCTAACCCCTGTAAGTTTTTGCCTTCTTTGACATAGAAGAAATGGAGGGCTTGTTAAAGATGGTCTAATGTGGTAGTCATGGTTTACTTGGCCTTTAAAGCTATACAGGACACACAGCAATCACAACAAGCCAGGAAGGAAGAGACTGTGGAGTAAACACTGGATAATGCAACACGAAAAACATATCCTAATTTATGTAAACAGCTAAGTTCTGAAGACACCCCAGCTTTTGCAAACTTTGCCCATTTTGCACCTCAAGCGTTCAAGCATTTACTGGCCATGGTTACTCCACTCATTTCAGAGACTGCATTTCTGCTGCTGAACTACTCATGGCAAGATTCCTGGCTACAGGTGAAGTGCTCTTTTGTTTATATTTTTTATGCAATTTCTGGTTACTGTCAGAAGTGCAATCTGCTTTCTGTGGGACACAGAATTTTAATAATGATTCATAGCATGAAACCTGATACATTTGTAACCGTAAATCACATTTGGGTAACACTGAACTGCATTTATCTTGCTATCACTGTTGGAAAATGCCTGTGTCCTTATATCATAGAGATGGGGTTTCTTTTCCAACTGAATCAGGCATTCTACACGTTCCTGGATCCAGAAAGCAGCCATTTTAAATATAAAACCTATGAGCAAAGTGAGTAATGGACAGCTAGCTAACCTACACTGACATCTAAAGTATAGGTTTAACTTTCAAGGGAACACACTCTAAGAATGTTGCAGATTGTTGGAAAACGGCGGACGTCGGTCAGACTTTCCACGACTCCGCCAAACCCGACTGGACATGTCAAAGTCCAAAAACTCCATCTGACTAATCAAAAAAACACAAATTGATGGTGCACGCTGATCCAACAGTTGTTGGTGGTTGGAGTTGGTCAGCTTGTGTCTGGACAGTGTGCAGCCACCTTTAGGCTCTGATTTACTATTATCCTAAATTAGGAAGCTAATTTGCATGTGCAATCAGAGCTAGGAGAATTTACAGAGCTATGTGTTCTGGGGAATTTACAAACTCAGCATAAAAAACAGATTTAATGCATACTCAAAATACAATATAAACTGAAATGAAAACCGTGCAGATGCCATTCCGTTCTTGATATTTGTACTGCATACTTAAAGAAAATGTTACTGGATCTCTGAATCCTGGGGTAGTAAATAATGCTTGAGTGGAAACTGAGTGGATATGCATACACGCAAAGAAATACCAAGAATCTCACATAGTGACAACAAATATCACTATCGTCCAACAATCAACAGTGCCAAGAACATTCTTGCCAACACTCTTGCTTCCTCCAAGGAATTCTGCCAATTACACACGTAAAACCACAGTAACAAATGTAACTAGTGTTCTATGTCACACCTTCAAACTGCCAGGGGTGGTGTATAACATCTGGATAAATTCTGCTAACAGTTCTGCTCATTGAGAAAAGGCATCATCCTAGGAACATCCTTGGACTGGCCAGACACTGGAGGACCACACCTATAAATAAGGCCCATTAAGTGGAGATGCTTCTTATACAGCAGCAGATTACTGTAGGAGCTACATGTCCTCCACCCACTGTCCTACCCACAGGTAGAAAAGACATGACAAGGAATGTACAGACACAGCAAATCAACTTCAAGGAGGCTTAAGAGACACCAGCATAAAGAGAGAAATGCCATGGGAGGCTCCTAGAAGATCATGGCAGATGGTGACGCCTCACCCATGTTCTAATGTTAGTAATAAGCCTATGGGGACCAGAGAGACATGCCAGAGAGACATACCATTCATGGAGCTGTGGTGAGCTGCAACATACATCTGAAACATACATCTTGAGAGTAGATGGAACCTAGGAAGCAGAATATGTGCAGGGTCCTGCTGATAATATGAACATGAATATGTGAATATGAATGAATATGAATATGAATATGATCATTTAGAGAACAATCACCACTTCAGGAAATACAGGCCTATGTGTTAGGGGCTCTTCAGAAGTGTTTTGTGGATTGCTACATCTCAGCCCTCATGCCTCAGCAATTTAGTCATAGGGGCCAAACCCACAGCAACTCATATCCGTCTGGGACAACAGACCTTCTTGTGGACGAAGCTGCCAGAATATTCTTGCACAAGTGAAAGCAGCAGTGGAAACCAAGGTCCTGACAACCATCTTGAGGCCAGAAGTAGTAGTACTTTGTGAATCCTCCATAGAGTAAGCAGGTCTTTGCATTGTGGTATGGAAAGCCCTGTTGTCACAGGTGTAATGCAGAAAGCTGCATTTAATTTTGTGGATTGAGGTTCATGACCAAACTCTATTCAAGCCATAGTGACCTTCAGGATGGCTGACACAACTGCTTTTGAGCCTGCCATAGGTGCCTACAGGCTGGCAGGGAAAGAACCAGAATCCTTCCCCAGATGCTGCAGAGACTGGAGGAGTTGAAACTGGTGACTCATTATCAGTCTTAAGAAACCTCCCAGATACAGCTGTCAACTTCCACACAAGAGAAGGATGATGTACACTGATCTATAAGGACAGTTATGCTGAAGAATGCAAGCCTCTGAGTTACATGGTCTCAGCTGCTGCATCACTGATTTCAACTGAATGATGTCTGCTGCCATGATAGTCATTTGTCTAGAGAGCAACTCAGGCTGCTTTCTGGGCTTCAACGCCTATCAGTTGTCACCGGGCCTGTGCGTTTACAACCAACAGCCTGTTTAGACTGAGTTGTTTGGGCCAATTTCAGCTCTGAGCCAAGATTCAAATCAGCCAGACAAGAAGGTTGTGTCTGCACTGACATCATTACACTGTCAACACCGGATTTGTCTGAATGTCTGAATGGATGTCTGAATCAGACACAGCTTCCTTCTTTAGATGTTGGTACTAAGGCACTGGGTAAATAGCTGATGCCTATCATGGATTTCCAAGAGATTAAGGCATTGTTTGCATAAGCATCCTGGAGCGTGGTTAGCACTGGTTGCCTACTCAGTACAATGTGGTCTGGGGTAAATCCAAGCCACATTGTATGGAGGGAATACCCATGTCCAAAAAAACTGTGAGTTAGCAAGAATTAGCAGTCAGCTAAGAATAGCAGGCTCAGTGTGGTATGTAGGAAGCCTAGAAGCATGTAAGCCACCAGAGATGGGGACTCAAGTTTGCACTCAAGTCACTTAAGTCGCACACACAGTAACTTGAGACTTGATTTAACTCGTCCTCAAAAGACTTGAGAGTTGACTCAGACTCATGATTTGGGACTTGTGAACAATCTTTTTTTTTAATTTTGGCACTATTAAGGAAATGTCTAATGAGCTGACTAGCATGACCTCCCTTATTATTATGCATAACTTTACGCATGCGCATGGGCACAGTTGACACAACCATAAGAAACTTGGCTTGGACTTGCCCCTCAAAGACTTGAGACATGATTGAACCTGCCCCTCAAAGACTTGAGACATGACTTGGACTTACCCCTCAAAGACTTGAGACTTGATTGGACCTGCCCATCAAAAACTTGAGACATGACTTGGACTTGTCCCTCAAAGACTTGAGATTTGATTGGACCTCCCCCTCAAAGACTTGAGACATGACTTGGACTTGCCCCTCAAAGACTAGAGACATGACTTGGACTTGCCCCTCAAAGACTTGAGACTTGATTGGACCTGCTCCTCAAAGACTTGAGACATGACTTGGACTTGCCCCTCAAAGACTTGAGACTTGATTGGACCTGCCCCTCAAAGACTTGAGACATGACTTGGACTTGCCCCTCAAAGACTTGAGACTTGATTGGACCTGCCCCTTAAAAACTTGAGACTTGCCCCTCAAAGACTTGAGACTTGATTTGGACCTGCCCCTCAAAGACTTGAGACATGCCTTGGATTTCAAAGAATCAAGACTTGGCTTAGAAAAAATGGCTTGTGACCATCTCTGACCAGATGTGACAGTGTGACCACTCAGTGTTCTGTTGCTTATATAGCTGTCTATTGCTATGCAATAAGAATGTACGCAATGAGACAAACACAGTGAAATTACAGTAAATGATATCTACACAATTGACCCTGCAGAGAGAAGGGTTCACCTCCCAGACCATATGATGTTTTAAAAAAACAAAACAGTAAGTGTAAAGTGCAGAGCAGTAGAACACACAAAGGATGAAAACCAACCCAAGGCTAGCAATCACTATAGTGCCTAGTATCGTTATTAACTAATGCCTAGAATATCACAAATGAGCACACTCCTTTCAGGTTTGGAGGACAGTACACCTGTAGCTCTGACAGTAGACCCACTCTACATATGTTTACTCATGTAGTCCAAATTGTGTTCGAGAGAAAAGATAAAATATTCACAATGTCTGCTGTGAATAATACATATTGTACATCGCTATTCGACCTTGTTGTGTATACTTGCACAAGGGGCTGTTCAGACATTATACAAAAGAGATGAGACTCCTTTTCTCTGGACATTTTGAATGCTGTCATCATAGGTGAGCATTTATGGCAAAATTATCTAATATAACTGCAGTAATAATAACATTTTAATTACAATATTCCTTTTAATTACTATATAATCAATTTGTCTTTGGTGAACGCAGGTGTACACAAATTTAATACATGCCCTTCAGTCATATTATTTCACACACATATTTAGTTTTTAAACAAATAAATATTTAGTAAACCAGATCCTTAATGTCTTCATATCCTGGATCAAGTCGTGTTTGCTTACAAACGCTTATTGGTGAAATCCAAGTCACTGCAGCTCAGAATGTCACAACAGTCAAACAATACACATGGTTATAATCATTACTACCATAAAGTGTTGCTGGGTGTCATCAGGCAATTCGGCTGAATGTTTTACAGCGTGTTCAGGCTTCTAAAACCAGTATTTGGATATGTATTTAACCTGATACATTTATGACAAATGTGAACAGTGGTAAGAAAACATTGACACCAACCCTCGGGCCTTGGTTTTGGCTTCTCCAAACCGCCATCTTGCATCAGCTCAAAGGAAAACGTAACGTTGTGCACCTACAATACAGAATTACAAATCTTCACATTCTTCTCATAAGTTAGGAGCATAAATAATTTGTTGTATCGACCATATTGTAAGTACATCTAAGCATCAGCTTCTTCGTGAGGATGTGTGTCCTTGGATTCCTACATACACTACTGAATAAGGTACATTTTAAATGACAGACATTTTGCACATTCAAAATCATAGAAAGTCTCTGAGTCTACATTCATTCAGTCCAGTTCAAAGTGCTACTCTGTACATTTCAAAAACAACCGAAATAAAGGCAAAACACTGAAAGAATCACCAAATAGCGAATAGTCTGAAGGTTTTAGTTCACTATTAAATTAACTACAAACTTAAATTCATTTGACTTCATATGAATAAGGGTAAATATATTTTATGTAACAATATATTTTCCAGTCTAAAATTCAGCCGTTTGAAAATATAATGTAGATGATTATAGATGATGGTGTTTGCAATTGAATTTCATATTGTGTTATAGATAAAAGGCATCTAGGAAGTGTCCTGAAGTAGCACACTGTTAATTAGTTAATTCTTTTCAATTGTGGGGGGGTGGGGTGGGGGGTTGCTGTTTAAGGAAAGTATTTTTGTCTTAGACTTTTATACATGATTGTGCTTTTCCTCTCTATTCCATGGTTTCCCTGACCAATGAAGACATCATGATCTTCCAAAGAATGAAAGTGATGGCTGTGATTGGTTATTCTACCAATTTGGTCATTCCCACCCACTAGCTAGCTATCCTTGATCGCTCAGCCACTACAGGGATAATGAGGGCTGCACCTTCATGACCCCCTGCTCATACGGCATCACAGGGCAGCTACACACACTCAGTAACCAAACAATAATAATGCTTCCTAGGAATTTTTATACGCTCCTGGAATATGCAGCTAGTGTAACATATAAAGCAAGTCTTTTCTTGCCAGTAATATAGTTAACTGAAAAGGCTGGCATTCCCGAACCCTTTTAAATGAAAAAGATCAAATCGAATTGATAAACAGAATTCCAAGACAATCCAAACAGAAGGGAAAATACTGTTAAATACGCATACAGACGTTTGCACTTTAGGCACACTGTACGATTGGTGTAATAAACAGAATTAATAGCTGTACCTTATGGTCGAAATTGTCTGGGGTGAGGAAAAAGTTGTACAGAGGAACAAAATATCCTTCCAGGAGCCCCATCAGCAAAACCAGGTACACGCCATCAGCAAACTAACAGTTTAAAAGAATATATTATCCATCTATAAAAAAAATGCAGATATTCTCTGACACTAGATGGTAAGTATTTAGTCATTTAGATGTTACCTGTGTGTCCAGTTCAGACACCTCGAGGTTCAGCTTGTTTAAGTGCTTGTTCACGAATGTCAAGAGAGTCTGCAAGAGAGGCCAGATGGTTTAAAAAGGGCCTTCAGATATGACATCTGTTAACGAATCCTAAACAATGAAACGTACTTACTTTTTTAACCACGTTCAGCTTGTCTGGTGCATGATCAAACAAGGTGTCGAATGCATCACGCTCTGTGTGTGGGAGTGCAACAACAGACCGATTACTCTTCTTTGGTGTAACAGAGACATTTACAGCTAGTTCTGCAATTGGTAGTTATGGGCCATACTCAGAGTTCAGTAGGAGTGAGGAGTTAATACAGAAACGGTATTCAAAACTCAAAGCCTACATTCAGAGATGACATCAGAGATGAGTAAGAACTGTGCATGGATGGAACAGACTTTGATTGAAAATGAGGCATGATTTGGATATTGGACATTTTTCTTGCAGAATATCTTCGCAAGTCAGTGTCTGTGTCCACGTCCAGGCTCTGTTTGAACCACAATATGTAATGCTGAAATGTATATTTTGGGCTGTGAATGTACTCAAAATCCTATGAAATTCCATAAGAAGCCAATATTAAGTACTTAAACACATATTTTAATCTGATATGAACTCAACAGCAATTTAGAACTATGATACATACATTATTTTATTATACATGACCTCAATAAAGTATCGTATCACTGTACTTCTTCTTCTTTCGGCTTTTCCCTTTGTCAGGGGTCGCCACAGCGAGTTAATCTTTTCCACCTCACCCTGTCCTCTACATCTACTTCTCTTACCCCAGCTCCCTGCATATCTTCCTTTACCACATCCATATATCTCCTCTTTGGTCTTCCTCTCCGTCTCTTTCCAACATCCTCCTACCAATATATCCACTGTCCCTCCTCTGTACATGTCCAAACCATCTCGGCCTTCCCTCTCGCAATTTGTCTCCCATTTTTCCAACCTGTGTTGTTCCACAATTAAAAATGTATATAATATTTAAAAAAAAGCTAAATAATAGGTTGTGCTGGATCAAGTGCTATTTTATAAGTTGCCAAAGAGTTGATGCCATACTGCAAAATTGAACCAAATTAAACCTGGGAAGTGTGAAGTACACACTAATGATGCGCATTATTTGAACAGGGCAGCCAGAAATTGATTTTAGAAGATGCATAACCCGAGTCTGACAACTTCCAGTGTGTTAAATATTTATGGAACTTTGGGACTTAAGTAGTTGACTCTGAATATAACCCAGTGAGATGTTTCAGTTAATCATGTGTGATACAGACCATGCCTTCCAGAAAGTGCCCTGAAAGAAAGCAAAAGAAACATTTCAGGTTAAAATGAGATGATCAAACAGTGAGAGATAAGGATGAAGACAAAATTCAGGGAAATGTAAGGACCGTATTATATAGAAAACATCATTTTAAATTAAGGGAGCGCCAAAAAACCCCCCAAAAGGTTAACCAAGTAAAGGGACAACTAAACATAGCCAGTTTTTAGGATTCTGGGCCGGTGGACATCTGCCTACCAGAGCCTTGTCTTCATGCTCAAATCTGCCTGGGCAGAGGCATGCCACGGCAGCTGCTGCCCACATGCCAGGCAGCAGCCAAAAGCCCTGAGCCCACCCCTATCTGGGCAGTTGATTTGTGCCCGCTGGAGCGCTATTAATCAGAGCTCGGCAGCAGTGGAGAGCTGGCAGGAGCAGCGCGCTGGTGCTCGGGCCCATCTCGCCACAAAGCTGCTCATCAGCAAGAAGCTCCAGCTCCACACCACTCCCCTGCTCCTTCCCCAGGGTCTGGCATGTCACTGCATGTTTCTCACTTTTCAACTCTACAGACGCTCTCAGGGTCCAACAATCAGACAAGCCTATTCCCTACCATTTCCAAAAATTAGCAATAAATATTAATTTAAGGCATATATTGCTGCGTTCAGCCGTTTGTCGCCCTTTCCTCTATCATGGATATCTTTCACTACCCATGATTCTTTTTTTTCCACTGGAGAATCTAATTTGTCCTTTTGGAAGATATCAGCAAATTCAGTTTCACTTGCACAGCTGTGCCTGGTTACTGACAGGAAAAAAATATAACAGTAATGACATACTCAGTGTTGCCAGTAATTTCCTCTAGGACCTGCTGAGACTGAAGGATGCCCTCACGTTTCTGGGAAAAGACAAAACGTTAGTAAATAATGAGAAAATCATTCTTATCGAGAAATGAGAAAATCAGTCTCATTAGCATCTTTAATGCACCTAGATACTGCGCAACATTTTCCAGTCATATAGGAAATCGTGTAAGAAGTTCCAACTGAGTACCTGAACCACAACTACTTGTATAGACACGTGGTCTGGGAGTCGGATCGGAGCTCGGAAGTGCTGAGACAGAGCCACCAACAAGTGGAGTATGGCGACTATGCTCTTGGCATGTATTGCTGAGAAAGACACAACAAAGATGGAGGCAATGTTATAATAAAAAAGGCTTAAAGGCTGTTTTTTCCACACTGTGCTTCTCTTCGACATGAAACCAGACAAAAACCTGAGTAGACATGCTGCAACTGATTAATCCGAAACATGAATCTATTTACAGTCAATGTTCCATTTGATGTTCCTGGAGGACACTTTGAGTGTGTCATTGATCTTTTCCAGGACAGTCTGAAGCTTCTGCTTCTGGGCAATCTCGGACTGTGTAACCTCAGCGACATTAAGCTTCTCTCCTTCCAGTTTCTCTAAACAAACAAGAACAACATAACAGCCTTCCAGTCATATCTCAATGAGAGGTGAAAATAAGAGGGATTTTTTTGGCGTGCTGCACCCACGTAGGGTTTTTACCGAAGAGCTTCTGAAGAACTTGTCCATCGTAAAGGTCCTCGGCTAGATCTTTGACGATGATTCGTTCTCCTACTAAAACATCATTGATCCAGTCGATGAGCACCTGCGTCAGAGGTCAGGTGTGTTTACAATATGTGTGTGTGTGTGCTTTACAGCCATTCGTTCCATGTTGTTCATTCTCACTAAGTTCATAATCCTATCAGGTAAAGAATATAAGACAAAGCTACACACTAAGTTGCATTATTCCTGTTATACCACAGCAATTTGCCAACAACTTTTTTCTCTTTTACTGGCTTGCTCTCATTCTTGGGGTTACCATGTCTTAATCTGGCATGGGATTTTTATACTGGATGCCCTTCCTGATGCAACCCTCCCATTGGCTGGGCTTGTGGCTTGACATTTGATATTGTGGATGATCCACAAAACGAGTTTATCACAGCTATAAGAAGACACTTGTTTTTTCTTTTTTCATTAATAAAGGAGAAATCAGGAAACAGGAAACTGAAAGCTGTATCTCAGACTCTTGAGTGGCACAACAAAAAAGAGTTCACACCATCATCAGCCGATCACAAGTTTGAAGCCCAATGGACGATGGAAAAGCCATCAGTGGCCAGGAGCAGGAAACAGGAATTACCCCATCATAATTGGGGGGTTCCACTATCATATTAAACCCCCCCCCCTACCCCCCAAAACTTATTTTTTTGTCTCATTGGGGGGTACTGGATCTTCATTGGAGCCGGTACTGGAGCCGGTGCCCAGCCGGCAACTCTGAGCGCAAGGGCAGGAACCAACCCTAGACAGGGCGCTAATCCATCATAGGG
>JAOVYV010000004.1:5250639-5263936 GCA_025674545.1 Hassar affinis | reverse complement strand
CAAATAGTACCTGATCTGTGCTGGTCCTGTGGGGGTCCTGACCATTAGAGAACAGAGTAAAGGGGACTAACAGTGTGCGTAGAGAAACAGATGGACTAGTCTGTAATTGTAGAACTACAAAGTGCAGCTATATGTTAAGTGGAACTGAGAAAATGGACAATGAGTGTAGAGAAAAGGAGGTGGTCATAATGTTATCTGCCTGATCTGTGTATATTAACCCCATAATCTATACTTTTGTACTGATGCTTATTCTTATTTTAGCTGTCTACAATCCAAAAGTGTGCTGGAGTTCAAATTAAATACCACACATGTGCTCAAAGTGCAGACTTTTTGCTTTAATTTTAGAATACTTACATTCATTGCCTTCAACAAGTGAAATACACATATAAGCGCCAGAAAAACTAGCATAGCAGTTAACACTTGGTAGGCTCCCCACGGGATCTTGGAAGCCCAGCATTGAATTCCGATGTTACTTGAGGCGGTGTTGCACGCCTATCATGTGAAACCATTCTCGTCGGCCAACACCGGTCACATTCACCCAGAGCGGTTTTACTGTCACACGGCTGTCGTAAGTTCGAGGTTTTGCTGGAATTCTTGTAGCGACGGTACACCCTTGAAAAGCCCATATGTGGACTATTAACTATTAAACCGTGTTGAAAAATCACAAAATTGTGGTAACTTGCTCTAGAAGCAAAAATTGCAAAATCGTGATAACTTGCTCTAGAACTTGCGTGAAACTGCTCTAGAAGCTTCCATAGATTTATATATATACGTACATATGACGTGTATATGACGTGCATAGGTGGTGTTGCTATGTGTTTTGAATTGGCTCTAGTACCAGTTTTTCTGGTACTTCAGTGTATATGCTCAGTTGGATTCAGGTCTGGTGATGGATTTATTCTTAGCCTTAAAAAGTCTTGCGTTGCTTTCACATTAGTTTGGGTTCTTTGCCCATTTGTTCTGTGAAACACCATCCAATGATTTTTTGGTTGATTCTAAGCATATAATATAATCGTAGACACAATGGAACCAGGTCCATTGGCAGCCATCCATATCAACACCATCAGATGAGGTGGTAGGCTTCAGATTATGAGCAGTTTATTCCTTTTCCCTACACTTCTCTTTTCTTCTCTTCCCATCATTCTGGTAATGGTTGAATAGTAAACTCTGTATTTACTCTGGTGAAGATACAGATGCACCTAAATCCTGAAGGGCTTTTTCTGGCTAAATGTGAAAGGGTTTTTCTTCACTAGGGAAAGAATTCTTCCATCATCCAATGCAGCTGTTTTCTGCTCTCACCCAGACCTTTTGGTGTTCCTGGGCTCATGATCATTCTTTCTTTACTAAATAGTTGATTTGGCAACCCCCAATGTTTCTGCAAACCCTGTGATGGGTTTGTTTTGATTTTTCTACCTAATGATGTCTTGTTTCACTTGCAGTGGCGGCTGTTTGGACTTCACATTGAGAGCTCCAATTGAAAACACCTGAAAGCAAGTCCAGACCTTTTTATCTGCTCACCTGTAAGTGAAATAATGAGGGAGTAACACACCTGGCTATGGAACAGCCAAGGAACCAACTGCCCAACTACTTTAGGCCCCTTGAAACCCACATAATTCATACACCATTCAAAGGTTGGATGTAAATTCCTTCAAATTAAAGCTGAAAATCAGGACTTTGAGCATTCTGGAATTTAAAAGACCAACATGCCCGGGTAGACAGCTAAAATAACTGTGTGTTATGATTACAAACCTTAAGGATTCTATCCACGCACATATTATTGATTGATTCTGTGCAGTCGTGATCATGTGTAAAAAAATTCATTGTATCCAAACACCAATTCCGCCCAGAGGATCTTTCAGAGATAACGCATTCAGGTGCTCACCTGTCTATGCTAAGGTCTAGCTTGCACTGTTCTCGGAGCTGGGGCAGTAACTCCTCCTTAGACTGCCGCACTGTCATGCCCTTAGCGAACACCGTATCCAACAGAAATCTACAAGGCTAGGGGAGAAAGATCACATCGACATCAACCATGAACCGATTTTCCCATCAATCTTATCTCAGCAGCTAGAATGTGTTTTGCAACCCAACTTGAGAACAAATTCAGCAATATTCAGGATAAAATTTCCAAGTTATGTTTGAGGATGTTGATATTTGCTTACCTCTGATTCATTGACCAGCAGCTGGTACACCTTTACCCTGTATTCCCCTTTCTTTAGGGCTCGTCCTAACCGAATCGAAACCTGAAAAAAAAATTACAAATTTCTCGAAGCCCTGACTAAAAGGGTGACACTGACTATGTGAATAATGATTTGTTTAAAAAGGCAAACCTTGTTGTCATCCGAGAAAGAAGACAGAGTCTCGTTGAGTCGCACGCTCTCAAACTCCTGGTTGTTGGCGTAGACCCGGAAGACCTTGAACTGGGTAGAGGGGACACCGACGAATGGCTCCAGGTTCTGCTTGAATGCTGCCAATGTGATCCTTTTATCAACATGGACAAGTAAACCTGAAAACATGAAGAAAACATCAAAAACCATGCTGAACTTAATAAAATGGATACTTGAGATGTCTTCCAAAAAGCCTAAACAACCATAACCGTAAAGAAAAATTCACAATATCAGATGTATTAGACATATTTTAAAATCTGTCTGTGTGGATCATTTTGGCAAAACCTTGAACTTACGACAACAGTGTGGCTGTAAAAAGACTGTGAACATGACTGTCATGGGCTGGCAAGAATTGTTTTATGTGATAGGTGTGCAAAACTGCCTCAAGTAACATCGGAATTCAATGCTGGGGCCTCAGTGTGAGGACATGAGATTACAAGTTGCAATATATTGCAAGTCAAACGGCAATCACATCTTATCTAGATGTCATCAACATAAACATACTATTTTTGCACATATTTTGCAGGTAACACACTAACTGGAGACAGTATAGGTACAAGCAGGTTAAATCTTTTCCTAAAAACACGCCTAGGTCATCAAATCCCAGATGCTACTTTCTATTACTTTCCCCACACACCACTACACAACCATTATCAAAGTTCTTTACCTTTCTGTCCATCTACCGCAGCGTCATCCTGTGAATATGGTTCTGCTACGAAGTACAGGTAACGTGTCTGCGTTTTACTCTTGCCGTTCTCGTCGTACTCGCTGTCAGTGCCCGAGTCCTCCTCGGCCGTGTCCCACGTCTCCTTCTTACCCTCGTGGGCTTTGGAGCGGCGGCTGCTGGTGATGCTGTGCGAGTCGAGGCCGTTGGCCAGAGGCAGGGGAGCGCCGTCAGCGTTACACAGTGTGTCACTGCTGTGGCTCGAGCTCAGGATGTCAGAGTCCACTGAGCTGGTGCTGCGGTCATTGTTGGCATCCGAGTCGGAGCGTTCCTCCGAAGCCAGCTGGTTCTCAGGCTGCGGGAAATCAAGGTGCTCAAAATCACTGTGGTCTGAACTCTTCTGGCTCTCGCTGGTGCTGGAGGTTTGCTTCTGTTGCTGCTGTTGGAGGGAAATGTTCTTTAACTTCTCCGTGCTCTCCTCCAGTATGGCCTCGACGCACTGGCCACTGCTTTTAGCCCCGTCAAAGGAGTCCTCAGAGTCACCGCTCACTTTGGGGCAACTAGTTCTGTGGGCTACAGAGCCTGGGGACTGCTCCGGGAGAGAAACAAACAGTCTGATTGTGTTACCGTGACGGTCCAGAAGCTTCCACAGGAGCGAGTCGGTGAACGCTGCTTGGTGGTCCTCCGAGTCCGAGCTTTCCACAAAAACCTAAAGGAAGAGGAATCTATTAGAGATTACAGCCCATTATCAAGGCAGAATTTTGCCAAACACTGATAAAGAAGCAGATAAATAGTTTGATAAATAGTTCACAGTTTTCCCTTTGGTGTTTAGAAAATGAAACCTTGTTACTCCTGAAGAAACCCTCAGCTTTCAGTGTCTTATTGGGGACATAGAGAAGCCGGAGGTCATTATAGCAGCGCTCCAGGATGACTCGCATGGTTTCTGCAGACAAACCGGTGGCCTGAAAAAAGGAATAAACAAGAATAAAGGAATCTGCGACTCTCTGGTAAGATTTTTAATCTTTGAAAAATGATCAGTACAAGCTGCTAGAAGATTATACATAGATTTTCACACATCCTTATCATGATCAAATGAACAGATCATGGTGCTTGTGGTACAGTATGTGCGTCTCCAGACAATGAAAGAAAACTCACTTGTGCAATGAGTTGCTTGAACTCTGTAATGGTTTGGTTCAGGTACGCCCTGACGCTGACAGGAGCCGCGATGGTCTCACTCTTCAGATCCACCACATGGACCTTCACCATCACCTCTAAAGAGTTCAATACATACACACATTACACATTCACATTCATACGCATATATCACAAAAAAAATGATTTGCTAGTGATTCAGGGTACCTCCAGGTTTATAAGGCTGGAACACTTGGTCAGGTCGGCGGGTCTCTAGCAGTAAATCGAACATGTAGGAGGATTTAACCCCGCCAAGGAGCAACCCCATGGGCATGTCCTCCTGCCCCTCATAAGAGCGCTCCAGATATTCGTGAAATTCATCGTATTTCACCAAGCGACAGCAGTCCAGAGGAACCATACTCTCAAGATCCATCAGCTAACAAGACAAAGCACACACAAAGGACTGCATTTGTACAGTGTATAATAATATACACAGTGAAGCATGGTGGTGGAAGCATTACAGTTCTGCTTTACATATCCTCTCAGAATTTGTGGATTCAACACACTTATTTGTTTTTAACATGGATTCAAATTAAACTATAAAGACCACATCAGTGTCACTGCAGTGCTGAGAATGATCCACCACCCAAATAGTACCTGATCTGTGCTGATCCTGTGGAGGTCCTGACCATTAGATAACAAGTAAAAGGGACTAAAAGTATGTAGAGAAACAGATGGACTACAGTCTGTAATTGTAGAACTATAAAGCGCAGCTATATGTTTAATGAAACTGAGAAAATTAACAATAAGTGTAGAGAAAAGGTGGTGGCCATAATGTTATGTCTGATCAGTGTATAGGACACTTCCAACAGCCTTAATGCACATCGGTCTACATACAGCAGTCACTAATAAAGTTACCTTGTATGCTAATTCTGTGGCCTCTCTGAGTGTTTTGTCCTTGTGAACCTCCAGCTTGTTCTCCATCATCATCATCTTAACAGGATGCACGCAGAAGAGCTTGATCTATACAAACGAAGAAAAATGCAGGTATGAGCATCTGGATGGAAAGCCGTGCACGAGGTTGCAGTAAAACCTTTATAAAAGGTACACGTAGGACCTTGCAGGTATTGCGCTCGATCTCTCTTTGTCTCTTCTCCTGCTCCTCGGACTCTCGCTCTCTCTGAACGAGACGCGTTATGTGCTCTGGGAAGTCTTCCACGTCGAGGAACTCTGCACACAGAGTTTACCTTTTTATTCACAAACCAGCAAAATAATTCAGCAACATACATAGAGAACTATTGATTTAAGTGTTAAAAAAAAAAACAAGGTTCACAACAATTAGATTTGAAAAGTGCAAGAGCAACATCGTAACTTGTCTTACTTGCATTCCTTGAGGGATCTTTCAGTCTATAGATGAGCATATATGCATTTGTGGAGCTGTTAAAATACAAAACATAATTAGGGGATTATGTCCAGCGAGAACCAGCAGTGATGTAAGAATGTCGTTACTTGGACAACTCTACAGCATCTTAAAAACCACAAGTGCACGATAGCAGGGTAGCGCTAAATGGGGCATTGTTCATGCTCACATAAAGAGCATGTTGTTTTCATCGCAGAGAGACGTCATTTAGTTGTTTAATGGCTGAAGTTCATGGTGATTATGTTTTAAGGCAGGACTGCAATTGCTTGTGGGCTTTTCCCTTTGAAGCCCTACCATGAAAACAGCAGCCCGAGCCAGACGTGTGGAAAAAAACAAAAAGATGGGGTCTAATTTACCTGGCAAAGGCACTGGAGTAATAGCCTCTGCCCCCTGAGGAACCACCGTACGTCTTTCTGATGTCATCCTGTGTGATCTAGAGCAAACGAAACAACACCTTTGAATATAACATGAAAACCAATTCATGTTTAAACAAAAAACAAGTAAAATACGAATATGTGTAAATATGAAAGCTGAAGGACCTTGCTGACGTGCTGGTCATTGAAGCTGTACCACTGGGCATCGCTAAAAGACTTGATGCAGGCATAGTAGTGTCCACCTGCAGCACTCCCAGAATGCACCATTACCGAGAAGAGTTCATAGGTCAGTGAGCTCTGCAAAGAAAAAGTGGGATGTTGTGAGAAATAAATAATATTCATAATAAATATGAATAAGTACCACTGGTCTTTTTAATGTATTATTGATCATACCTTTATTCTGTTTATAGTAAAATACACCGTGGTGAACATACATTATCCATTATGCAGATATATCAGAGTTAAGAATGGAGGTACCTTTGGCTTAAGTACCCTCTCAGTGGTGCTGGTACTGTCCAAGCAAATGCCCTCATCCACACCATCATCCGTGGAGAAGTCGTTACTCATCTGGTCACTGTGGCAACTGCCTTCGTTCTCTGCCCCACTGTCAGTGCAGCTCTCTGTCTGAGGGGATTTCTGTAATAATTTGCGTGTGTGTGAAAAAACAAAGAGAAAAGAAGTCACCATTATCAGTCACAATCGGGTCTAAATACTAAAAAACCATTAAACCACTGTAGCTACAGCGATCATGGAAGCTGGGTTTTACCTCGTCCTCGAGGTCAATAAAGGGGCTCATGTCAAGCTCCTCAGGGAAGGTCATGCGGTCGTTGAGCTTGATTCGATGCATAGTGGTGTAGTCAAAGTCAAAACGTTTCAGCTGCAACGTCAGCAGGTAGGGAAAGTGCAGAAACCGCAGACCCTGAAGAATTCAGACACAGACGCAGGCAACAATAAAGTAACAACACCCTACAGAAACAAAGAGAAGGACTGCAGTCTGCACTAATCTGCTCTGCTCCTACTCACCTTGCGTGCATCGCATTTCTTCTTGCAGCGCTCGCAGAAGTACTGGTTGGGCCCGTCCAGCGTCTCAGGTTGGATGAAGGCCTGCAGTGCTTCCTCCTGTTACAGGCAATAAGAATATTTACAGTTAATAAACGTGCTGGTTATTTATAGATATCTAATTACTTAAAGGATTTAATATCCGAGTGCACCAGAGTACGGTTTAGCTATAGGTAGAAGGTAAACGTTAGCAGTAGCATTAGACTGTGTGTTTGTATCACATAATGCACAGAAGGTGAAAAATCTTGAGACGACAATATTCATTTTATTAGTAACACTAATATTTCAGATTGTCATTTATTTATAGTGATCTTTAATTGGCTATGATATTCATCATCATCATCTTAAACTGCTTGGTCCAGCTATGGTCATAGGAGTAATTGGAAAAGCAGGGAAGTCCCACACAACTTCCTCCAGCTCATTCTGGGCCATCCCGAGCTGCTCCCATGCCAACACAGAGATACAATCTCTCCGACGGGACTACATCTGCCAGTCCAAGGGTACTGGGCACAATGGAGCAGCAGGACAGCACTATGAATCTAACAGGATGCTACTTGAGAGTCCCTGATGGAAACTAAACAATATGCCTATAAATTTGGCACACATAGTAACTTGTTCAGTTTTCATATTTATAAAAATATATATGAAATCATGAATAAGGGCCTGAAGTGTGTGTTGAGCCTTTGAAACGCATACATTAGGTGACTAAATATATGCAATGTTTTAAATGAACAAATGCATTTGTATAACCCTATCTAAATATCAGATACACTCGATAAAAATGGAGAGAGAGATCTGTATGCATTATATGGTACGTTTCCAAACAACTGACAGGTTAACCAAGACAGAAACGTACCACGCTGCCAAATGCCTGACTGGCTCCGAAAGGCCTGATGACCAGTGGGATGTCCAGGTACGTGTCGATCCTCCAGCTTTCATTGCCGCACTCCAGACAGCGCACGTAGTCCTTTAGTTTACCCTGGTACAGCTGATTTATAAGGTCAGCCTGCAGAGTCATAACACAGTGATTCAGTACTGAAAAAAAACTGGAGGCTTAAAATCTTCAATTCAATACCTTTCAAAAGCAAGTCACACAAAATTACATATAGTGCTTTGGTTAACCACTACTGACAACAAACCCAATTTTGCTCCATTTCTTCCAGAAAAAAAAAAAATGCTCACTCAAACACAAGTCCAACTTAAACACAGCATCCTAAACCTGACCCCTGATAATTCATTCAGCATGTTACTTCCAGTCCACATGAGTGAACAAGTAAACAGTGAAAGCCCTGTGACTGAGCCAGATACGTCTTCAAAAACACTCCACAGATCACATGAGACCATGTTTATACAAACAAACTTCCAAATCCAAGTACTAACCCCTTAGATTTTCCATTACACTGGGTCCTTTGTTCGGGCCCTAGTGGATTAGTGGGATATCAGATAAAGGTGTGGGAGCTGGAGCACGTACCTGCTCCGTCTGTTTCCACTTCTGCTCCAAGGCGTCGAACATGACCCGGCAGAGTTCCTGGACATCGTGCTGTTGCCAGGCTGCACAACATACAAGCACACACACACACTAATGTATAATACACTCTAGCAGTCTGGCTGCACTGTCCCTGCTTAACTATACAGGCTACTATGCCTATCAAATATCTTGAACCTCCCAGTGTTTATATTTTATTACGGTTCAATCACCATTATTTATACTGAAATACAATTTAATTAGAAAAAAATCTTTTAAAAAGGTATTAACTGCACACACTCCAATGACTACAATGCAAGTGCTATATTAATGTCAGGGACCATAATCCTCTTAAGCCTATAGAGTAAAGACTCACAGACAGCACTACTATTAAACTCATAGATAGTGAAGTGCAAGCCACTGAGGAGCCTGACATTGACCTCGAGGACGAGGTAAAACCCAGCCTCCATGATCGCTGTAGCTACAGTGGTTTAATGGTTCTTTAGGATAACTATTTATTAATAGTAAATGGTGAGTTCACTTTGATTTACCACACACACGCAAAATGAAAAAAAATTGTAGAGATTGGTCAAATTGAAAATCAAAAACTAAAATAATGTGGTACAAGCCTGAAAGCAAATCCTCATATAATTGGGGGTGTGGCTGTGTTCAGAATGAACCTCATTGAAACCCATGTTAAATAGTAGTCAGTACACACCTGCTATCAATTCAAGTGGCTCTGACTAACTCCATATAAAGGTTCAACTGTTCTAGTAGGATTTTCCTGACATTTACTTAGTTACATCTTACAGTACTTTCTGTACTGGTTGTGTACTACAGGTGATCTCCCATATTGTTCATATGTCTGAGCTGTGGCCTTTCCTCAGAAAGAAAAACACCCGAGCCTGGTGTGGTTTTACTATTTGCAAAAACCTACATCAAGTCTGCCTGCATGCACGTATGTAGGACAATGTATTATGGTCTGATGAGACCAAGGTTGAACTTTACGGGCGTAATTCCACAACGCTGCATACCACCAAAAGTACACCGTACCCACAGTGAAGCATGGTGGTGGCAGCATTATGCTTTGTTGCCGTTTTTCTTCGGCAAGAGAGAAGGAAATATGAATAGTTCCAAATATCGGTCAGGTTTGGAACACAACCTTCAGCTGAAGATGAAGAGGAATTTCACCTTTCAGCATGGTAACATCCCAAAGCATACCGCCACATAAAAAAAAATGGCTTCACCAGTAGAAGTTTTGGAATGGCCCAGGACCCAGAGCCTAGACCTGAATCCTATTAAAAATCTGCGGGGTGACCTGAAGAGAGCTGTGCACAGCAGATCACAATCTGACAGATTTGGAATGCTTCTGCAGGAAAGAGTGGGAAAGGATTGGCAAGTCAAGATGTGCCATGCTGAGAGACTCGGATCCAAAAAGATGCTTTGATAAAGTATTAGTTTAAGAGTGTGCATATTTACGCAACCATGTTACTGTAAGGTTTTATTTTTAGCCTCTAAAAGTTTTCAGTTTGTTTTTCAATTGTATTGGACAGGATATAGGTCACGTTAAAGGTAGAAAAGGCTCTGAATGATTCATTATGCCTATTTTTTTTTTACATCACACAAACCTATGTGAGTAGGTAATGTGTGAAATGAGCACATGTATGAGAAATACAGGGTGTTGGAAACCTTTGGCCTGGCTGTGAGACAGCTCCTTCTGTGAACGTGAGCCGTGTAGAGCGGTGTTGAGAGGTGCTCACCTTCACTGCTGTCCCAGCCGAAGCTGCGCGTCACGTCTGTGGTCTCTATGGCTCGTTTCTTGCTGGTCTGCAGCAGCACAAACAGCCTCTGTAGCTGATAGGGAATACTAGTGACAGGATCTTCCTCTGACTCCTCAAACTCCCAGCTGAAAGGGAAACGAGACTTTGATTTAATCCCCATTAGCTGCTTTTCTCTCTGTGATCTCCTGGGGAGGAGGATGATGATGATGATACACCGATCAGCCATAACATTAAAACCACCTCCTTTTATCTACACTCTTTGTCCATTTTATCAGCTCCACTGACCATACAGGTGCACTGTGTAGATTTACAGATAGAGACTGCAGTCCATCTTTTATGCTGTTCTTCAGTGGTCAGAACCCCCACAGGACCACCACAGAGCAGGTACTATTCGGGTGGTGGATGATTGTCAGCACTGCAGCGACTCTGATGTTGTGGTGTTGTGGTGGTGTGTTAGTGTGTGTTGACACTGCAGTGCTGCTGAAGTGTTTAAACCCCTCAGTGTCACTGCTAGACTGAGAATAGTCCACCAACCAATACTATCCAGCCAACAGTGTCCTCTGGGTAGCATCCAGTAGCCACTGATGAAGGATTAAAAGATGACTAACACAAACTGTGCAGCAACAGTCGAGTTACTGTCTCTAACTAGTCTCTAAAAGGTGGAGCAACTAGAAAGGTGTGTGTAAGAGTGGAACACAGGGTTTAGAAACTTCAGCAGCACTGCTGTTTCTGATCCAATCATACCAGCACAACACACACTAACACACCACCACCAAATCAGGGTCACTGCAGTGCTGAGAATCATACACTACTCAAATAACACCTTTTCTGTGGTGGTCCTGAGAGGATCCTGACCACTGAAGAGCAGCATAAAAGGGGCGTAACAAATTCTGCAGAAAAACAGACGGACAACAGTGTCTATCTGTAAATCTATAAAGTGCACTTGTATGGTCAGTGGAGCCGACAATGGATAATGAGTGTTTCTGGAGTTTGGTTTTAATGTTATGGCTGATTGATGGATGTTTTGCACTTACTTGTAGAGAGCATTTCTAAACTCTGGTGTCATGAACAGGGTCTGCAGTAAACTGTTCAGGTAGCAAGTCATGGCCTGATTGACCAAACCCACATATCCTAAATGGGAAAAAGAAATTATATTAAAATATAAAACAAATTAGACTCAGACTAAAACCTATGGACCAACATTTGTTTCTACACTGTGTACCACCTCCTCTATAACAACTGAATGAACGTTCAAACAAAGCAAATCTAACAGATAACCGTGAGTTACCCGTCTCGGATTTGTTGAGTATTGAGGAGTAGGAGTAGCTGGGGCTGCTGTAGTCGCTGCTACAGCCAACGGTACCATCACGGGACAAGGGTCCAATGAAGCGGTCCTGAGAACTATCGTCCAGCCCACTGCTGTCCGCTGTGCCGGATTCATCCTGCACGCACAAATCACAATTGTTTGAAACAAAATTTAATGCTTAAGGAAGAGTGTTGCAACTAAGCACTGTGCAGTATTTAGCAGACTGTACTTAAAGTAAGGCGTTAACTCGGTCCGTGTAAAAATACACTGTTCCCTAGACACGCTGTGATAGATTGTTGCAAACAGTGTGTGCTGACAGGTGTTCCAGAGGCAGCTGTTCCTTGTACTATGTGTGCTAGCTGTAACTTCACTTTCCTTTTCAGGAAATGCTCAACACACACTTCAACACACACTCTGGATCAGCCTTGCTGCTGTTTTCAGTACAGACACAGCACTTATTGTTATTTATAAAAGATCCAATAGGCTCAATTTAAAACAAAAAGACTTCTTGTAAGTCGCTCAGGATAAGAGCGTCTGCTAAATGCCATAAATGTTAGATGAAACAAGACTGAGGACAGCATACCAGAAGCATAACGATTATGAAAATGTATACACATGGTACAGTGGTGCTTTGATACAAACCATTTTCCATATAGCAAAAAAAAAGCCTTGCATGAATATGTACATTAGGTTTCCATTTTCATTTAATTAATACATTCAATATTCTAATAATGACATAATGATCTGCATGAGCCATTCGGATTCTTACCAGCATATAACGAAACAAAAGCTGAGATAATACTAGCCACTGGTTTGTACAAAACAGGATCTTTTAAAAAAAATAATAATAATAAATAAATAAAATAAAGGAAGGAGTGTGGGCTTGACCAAGTTTAAATGCCCGGGTCACATAAGCGGCATTTTATGAGAAATAATCTACTTCATTATGCAGTCTTTTGTTCGGTACACAGACATATAAAATGGAGAGCCTTGTATCAACAAAAGAATAGGATGCTTTGTACCATTACACTCTTACAGTCACAAGACAGAGAATAAGTATTGCACCCTATTTCACTATTGTGTTTATTTATCAGGGCTAAAATAATAATTCTGTGATCCTCACCAAGGTATATAAACAAATAAATAACACACAAATGATTTCAATGTTTAGTCATTTCCCTAAAAGGCAAACCAACATTCACAAACCAGGTCAAAAAAAAAAAAACAAACAAAAAAAACACCTTCAGTACGTCCACAGTAATTCTCAGCCTGGTGTTACTAATGACTTACATAAGCTTGGTTAATCAAGATGTGTGATTACCTCTACAGAAGCAGAACAAGAGCACTCAGGTGTGTGTCTACATCATGCCAAGGACAGAAGACATCAGCCATGACCTCAGTGAAACGAGTGCTACTGCTGTTCACTCTGGGAAGGGTTATAAGGCCATCTCTAACAATTTCATACTGACCATATTACAATGTGACCTACAAGACTACAAATTCCCAATCTTCCCAGGAATGGGCGTCCCAGCAAATTTGGCACAATGTCAGACCGTTTAATGCTCCTACATATGAAGGAAAACCCAAGAGCCACATCATGTGACTTTTGCTAAACATGTACTCTTGGTAAAGGTGGTACTACAGGGGTTAGACAATGAAACTGAAACACCTGTCATTTTAGACCACAATAATTTATTAGTATGGTGTAGGGCC
>JAOVYV010000004.1:4998545-5011094 GCA_025674545.1 Hassar affinis | reverse complement strand
CACCTCCACATCATTGCATTCAGTTTTTATTCACAATTTGTTTAGTGTCCCAACTTTTTTGGAATCCGGTTTGTATGAGGTCATGAGTTCAAATCCCAGCACCATCAAGCTGCCACTGTTGGGCCCTTGAGCAAGCCCCTTAACCCTCAACTACTCAGGTGTAAAAATGAGATAAATGTAAGTCACTCTGGATAAGGGTGTCTTACAAATGCCATAAATCTAAATGTAAATGTATCGCTCGAATATGAAAGCGTTCAGGATTTGGCTTAAGATCTAATCTGATGTGTGATGTGTGTTACCATGGAAACAACATTTTTGCATGAATTTTTTTCTTGATAATAATATAACTGATTTTAATTATCCCACTGTTTGAAACATCAACTTGGTGGTTTGTCTTGTGTTTATGGGCCTCTCCCTATTCAAGTAAACAGCCTGCTCTTGTATGATTGAAAAAAAAACTAGAGTAGACAACCCTCGGTGCAGGGAATATAACGTAAGGACTTTGGCTAAGGCAAAGGGACAGTCTGGAAATGACTCTCTGCTTTTTTCTTACTCAGCAGACTCTGCAGCCTTGTCATGTTCCATGGAGAGAAATGCCTATAATTATGTAAAGCAGTTTCATGATGATTCCTATAAACCGGGCCTAGTGACGAGCTGCGATCATGCAGGAAATGACTTTTCCTTCTCCTACATCATATTCTTTTATTCAGGATGAGTCGTCTGACCGAGTGTTATTCCCCTGTGCCATGATCCTGTCATGTGGTTTACAACATCAGGATTCTCACATGGCAAGCAAACTAACAAACTCCCTGCATAACCAAAGGCGGATCATGTGGCTAAATGAATACTATCGTTCAGCTAAGTGGGGATCAGAGGAAGTGCTTGTCAGGGTCAGATGGTGTGTCTGGGTCACTCTGTTTCCTGAGAGAAAATTTTGTCCAGCAGTGATGAGCTCACCCTTCAGTTCCCATAACCTCAATGGGCTCAGTCCACAGCACCCTGGAGATAAACACGAGAGCAGACTCAGAAAAGCTATAACCCTAAAGTGGCTCACAAAATGTGGGTCAATACATTATTCATGTTGACTTGCCATCTCTCTGCCTCTATCTGAGTTTCCTGTTCAAAGTTATTCGGATCTTCTGATATGTGAAACTAACTTAGGAAATGATATATAAAACATGAAAAAAATAGTATGTCCTGGAAATGTAGGTTACAGGCTAACTGATTTTTATCACACTGATTACAAAAAAGTGTAACACATAGTTAACACACTTGTAAAGTTATACTCTATAAATGAAAAAAGACATGGGTAAATGGTTTATCATGTAGAGCATTTGGTTTGGTTTCTGAAGCATAACTAGCAGCAAGTGCTCAGTTTGCTACATTATTGACTGAAATGATCATACTGATCTAACATCCAACTTACAAAATGTACTTCTGTATCCATTACAAAAAAAAACTAAACTCATAAACAATTATATAAGTCTTTCTAGGACAAAAGATGTCTCTACAGCCATGTCAGTGCAGGACACATAGCCTACATACACATCCAGAGGTTTGTACCATTACTTTTACTCAGTGAACTGAGGTAAAACTTTAGTATAGTTAGCTAGCTTAGCAGTTTGACTGAAACTGCTCTAGGTGCTTTTGCCACATTAGAAGACTGCAATTTCAGTTAGTTTTGTGGGCAATCTTGCACATATGACACTATAGCTAGCTTCAAAAATTAGCTGTTTAAAGTTTTGCTAATAGCTTGCCCTCATATGCTGCTAGCTACTTCTAACACAGAAAAAAAACTAAACTCATAAACAATTATATAAGGCTTTCTTGGACAAAAGATCTATCTGCAGTCATGTCAGAGCGGGACACATAGCCTACATACACATCCAGAGGTTTGTACCATTACTTTTACTCTGTGAACCGAGGTAGAACTTTCTGTGAACTATAGTTAGCTAGCTTAGCAGTTTGACTGAAACTGCTATAGAAATGCTTTTGCTACATTAGTAGACTGCAATTTCAGTTACTTTTATAGGCAATCTTGCACATTTGACACTATAGCTAGCTTCCAAAATGAGCTATTTAATGTTTTGCTAATAGCTTGCCCTCATATGCTGCTAGCTACTTCTAACACAGAAAAAAATAAACTCATAAACACTTATACAAGTCTTTCTCAGACAAAAGCTGTCTCTGCAGCCATGTCAGAGTGGGACACATAGCCTACATACACATCCAGAGGTTTGTACCATTACTTTTACTTTGTGAACTGAGGTAAAACTTTCTGTGAACTATAATTAGCTAGCTTAGCAATTTGACTGAAACTGCTCTAGAAATGCTTTTGCTACATTAGTAGACTAACATAGTCAATTGCCAAGCTCTAAGCTATGTTTGCTATTTATTTCTACATCTGTTTCAACCACATTCAGTAAATAACATAACAGATCCTTTTTACGTCCCAAAGCGCTTTATTGTGTTGCATTTCTTATTTTATTTCGACACTTTTGTTGGGTTATTTCCGGCCCCAAAATCCATTTGAGTAGGCCCAACATCTTTAAAACACTGTATATTGTATATTTTCCTCCACAGACTTCACTTTAATGTGCATACTTTCAAAGTATACAGATATAGAATCTGTTTCTCATGATAGACATTAAGAGCAGCATATGGTCATATTTGCCAGGATTTATTGGAAGGCTTTTTATGAGCACGTCTCTGCACAGCTGAAAATCTTCATTTGATGACACGTTTTCAACACAGAGAATATAAACACTGATGGCTTTGGCATACTGCCCTATTGTTCTACACCAGCAAAATATCATCTTGTCCGAATTACACCAGAAGGTCATGAGTAGAACAATCCAGCACCATATGCACAGATGTATTGAAAGGATAAAAGGATGTGCTTCAATGTAGAGGACCAATTTTGACCACAAACCTGTGAGTAAGATGTGATAACCCTAAGAGCAATAAGAGGCTTTTCATAGTTTACACCCCAGTTTCCCATTACAGCCGGATCTCAGGATGTTGACCAACGCACCAGGATTGTCTTGACATGCTCTCATCATCCTTAAGATGCGATCTTGTTTGTGTGAGAAATTCTGACTTGTTTCTTAAGTGTTTTAGAGGAAGCGTTCCCATCTGTAAGCACTCTAAATGCTCTACAGGATGTTTTGTTTGTGTATTTGGCAAGCCTTGGGCATCTCATAAATGGTACAGGTGTCTCCAATGGATATATTATGCAACTCTCGCTGAACCTGTTAATGCTATATTCATTAGCATAATAGTAGGTAATAATTGGAGTAAATAGAGGAGAGATGTTGCCATTGAGGTATGGTGTGGCATGCAATTTTATTTTAAAAATGTGCTCCAAGACATCTTATCATCATCTTATCAGTACTGGGCTGATTTTTGATTCAGACCTCAGGTTTGATAAACAAGTCAACTCTGTGGTTAAGAACACCTTTTTTCAATTCAAAAATATTGCAAAGCTTAAATCTGACCTTGAGAAAGTTATACATGCCTGAATTTCCACTGCAATTCATGCAATTCATTCATCTCCTTTGCAATGATGACAGAATGCTGCAGTAAGGGAACTGACTTGTACCAAGAGAAGACAGCATATTATACCCATTCTTGTGTCTTTTCACTGGCTACCAGTTAGGTATAAGGTGCTCCTGTTTGTTTTTAAAGCACTTAATAGATTAGCACCTTCATATATTGCCAGTTGGCTCTCATCTTCCACTTCTTATTGATCCTTATTGATCCATTGTCACAAAACTTACTAACCGGTTGATGATGCATGTGCCCCTTAAGGAAGCCAAGATTTTGGTCCATGCTTTTGTTACTTCTAGGCTGGACTATTGCAACTCTGTACTCTATGGGCTTCCCTCCAAAACCCGTTGTCCCTTACAACTTATTCAAAATACTGCTGCAAGAATTCTGAACACATCACACTTGTAGGTGAGCAACTTCACTGATCGCCTACCAATAGATCTATACAGTTCAAAATCCTGGTACTCACCTTTAAAGATCTCCATGGTTTGGGCTCTCTCTACTTAGTCAATCTCATTAAACGTTACACTCCTTCACATAGATTATGGTCAGAGGATGCTGGTCTACTAGTTGACCCAAGGTTCAGGATGTCTACCATGGGTGGTAGATCCTTTAGTGTTGCCGCCACTATGCTCTGGAACTCTCTCTCTCCCCGTCTACATTTCTCTACCTCTCTAAGTTCAAAATTGTCCAAAAATTGTCCACTATTTTTTTTTCTCTCAACACTTTCATTTGTTTCCTTCTTCGATTTCCATTTACTTGTAAAGCAACCTTGTGTCTTATGAAAAGTGCCTTATATAAGTTTAACTTATTATTATTATTATTTTCAAGTGGGTATACAACTGATCAGGGGGCTATAATAATATAATTATGGCATTTTTACCTTGGAATCTTGATTTACCTTGTTAATTATTATAATCCAAAAGATTTCTTTAATAGGTTTATAAGACGGAACTATGGCAAACTTGCTGAGAAAATGAAACTTTCAAACTGTTTCAAATGAAACTAACAAAAGCACCTCAAAGTACCATCTCTATTGCCTGCTCATGATGTCTCCTGGACCTGCAGCTCTAAGCTGATCAAGATCCTGACCAGGTCTGTCATCTGTTCTCCACAGCCAAATTTAAGTTTGTGATTGTAAGTAGAACAAATAGACACTCCTTTTCCCCTTTGGCTGAAACTGGATGCTAACTAGGTGATGAGGTTGGATTAAAATTGATGCAGTTGGGATTGTTTCTCCACTGACCTCCCATTTGTCAAGTTGCATTCCACCCTGTACTTGTTGATTGTGATGATTCCATGGTGAAAATATGTTCCTCACCATTCCCCATCTCAACCCTGGGGCTTTCTCTTTCATTGTTCTGACATGCTCATTAATTTCCACCATCATGTTGAGTATTTTAATCTTGACAGTCAGATAAGACCTGAAAGACTTACCTGAGTGACAGATACTTGTATTAAATCTGGTTCATAATTACATCAATGATTACATTTCTAAATAAGCAAAAATGCAGCATTTAGGACTAATTATGCTGTGTCACGTTGGGACAGCCAATAATTACAGGTAATCTGTTACCACTGGGCCCAGTTACTCATCTTTTTTCCACATGATCAGTGTTTTATTTTGTATGTTTTTCAAGATGGTAAATCCATTCTGAGGCAGTCACTTTTAGATTTTCTAGATTTCCAGACTTCCATGGTGATGGCTATAGACATTTATGAAAACTAAAATGAACCCTAATTTGTGTTGACTCCATTTCCCAGGATCATCCACCAACTAATGAACTACAAGAATTGATGCATCACCACCAGAACTTCTAATCACTCACACACAGACACACACAACTGTTCTCAATCACAGTGCATGGTTCACTCCAAATACACTCTACAATCTTTCATTATGATTTATTTGATTTCCTGTCCTCTCACATACAAACTATGGGACATGGGATGCTATGGGATGCTTTTATGAAACTATTTTTTAAGTCCTACTGTACATATTTCTCAACATGCAAAAAATTATAAACAATTGCTTGTACTGTTTTCTCCAGTCCAACATGGTTCTGTTGTCCTGTCTAGATAGTGGGTATAGTGTGTTGCACCGTTGTACCAAAGACAGAAATTTTGCTTCAATATATACAGAATTTGATTGTGATTGTGTTTGTAAGGTGTCCTTGAGTGTCAGAAAGGCGCCTATAAATAAAATTTATTATTATTATTATTATTATAGAATAACAGTAAATGCTACTTGACTTGAAATATTGCTCTTAATGAATCCATAATGGCATTACTATTGAGTACACCCAGTTCTGATTCTTTAACCTCTTGTTTTGCAGCTGTAACATCATCTGAATTACTTTCTGAATGCACAGCACTTAGTTTGTAGGTTTGAATAATAAACACCATCATGCATTGCCTGCTGCTTTGATTCGCACCCAACAAGAATTTCATCCTTGCCATACAGACTGAATGGCATGATTGTGCTTCAACAAGATAAGGAGACAAGTGAGCATGTATGGAATGATGCTTGTGGAATGCTTCTGTCTGCCGTTCTCCGTTTTGCAGAAATAAAATTAGGAGCTTGATACAGTCTACCCTAATGGATACTAAACAAAATTATCAAAATGGATAATAATGGGTATGACGGTTAATATTTCACATTCCTTTGTGAGGAATTCAGTCAGCCATCTGCATTCACACCCCCCACCCCCCCACCCCACCCAAGTCATTTGATACAAACAACAAACTGGTGAAGAGTTTAGGGAAATGTAAGCCAATTGTTGCTTTCCTTACTAGATGTGCACATGATAGTAGCCTGAACATCTAAGTGACTTCTGAGGATTTCACTGTCATATCTCCAGCCTTTTCTCCAGAGGGGAAGGAGAGAAGTGAGATGAAAGAGGTTTGGGGAAGCCAAATAGAACCACAAAGCTGAGATTTATGATGTCTTTCACTCGGCTGATGATGGACAGAACAGAAAAAGAGTGAAAGGCAAAATGCTGATTAGATAAACTGGGTGGACTGTTTCCTTAGATCAGCCATGCTTAGTGATTTAACTTCCCTTTTGTAAAAAGCTTCATTTCTGGGGGCTGCATGCAAGGTCTCTTTGAGTCTTGTACTGTAGGTTCTCCAATCTTTGTCTTTTCTTCTGAAATGAAACAGATAGTTAAACTATTTTAATCTAAACTACTTTTTATATCGAATACATATTTTAATTAAGATTTTTATTTTACTAGGTGTAACTGAGCCTTTTTCTAATTTGCGGGCCCTTGTTTTCCATTTTCTTTTGTCTACAACAAGACCACTAAATCATTTGAGCTTCAGAACATATTATTTTACTTAAAGTGGACATATTGTGAATTCACTTTTTCAAGTTTTGTGTACACGGTGGCTCGGTGGGTAGCACTGTCGCCTCACAGCAAGAAGGTCCCAGGTTCGATCCCCGGGTGGGGCGGTCTGGGTCCTTTCTGTGTGGAGTCTGCATGTCCAAGTTTTGTGTACACACAGTTTCTCTGGAGTGCCTACCAACCCACAAACTTTGGAACAAGAAAACCCAGTTAGTTGTTTATACAGTGCCTATTTCAGAAAACATGGGATTAATCACTCCATTTAGAATCTGATCCCTAATATTTCACCAATTAGATATCATGGGAATGATACCACTCTTCCATCTGAATATCTCCATGTGCTGCATGAGTATGTCCACCCATGGCTTGAAAATCACATTTGCAAGGGGGTGATTTTTCTGTTAGTTCTGTTAATTTGTCATTAGTTGTGGATGCTCCAGCATACGGGAAATGCACAGCTGTAGGCTGTACAAACCAATAAACATTGCTTCATCAGCTTAGAGCCTCAGAGGACAGAAGGGCTGAATGGATAAACTTTATTTTTCATGGCAACATCCCAAAAAAAAGTGTATGCAAAAACCTGTTGGTGGGTGCTAAAAACTTTGTGCCTAAATCCTTTTACAACCTGAGTCAGTACAGTTTGGGATGCCACAGGAATAAAAATATTTGTTTTTAAAAACGGGAGTTTATACAATTACTTATAATATTTGTGTACCTTAAATGTAAGTAATGCAGTTCCTGTAAGCCTAAATTCTCCTTGAGAATCTAGCAGCAATTATAGCTAGCTAACTAACTATGAAGTAAGTGGAGACAAAACTTTTTTTGTACTCTACTTAGATCATAAACCCTTGAACATAAAAACTTTTTGAAGTTGGTTGAAACATTGAAATAGGTTTAGAAATGCAATTTTTTAAGCTGCCAGTCTTCACATGTCCAAAATGTTGGACATGTCTGTTGATCTGCAGTTGGGCAGAAGGCAGGAAAACCAACTGGACAGGTCACCAGTTCATGACAGGTCAGACACACACGGTCACATAAACTCACACCTAGGGGCAATTTGATATGTCCAGTTCAACTGGCTGTATGTGTTTGGACTGTGGGAGGAAACCAGAGTTCCTGTAGGAAACCCACACAAAGAAAAGGAGAACATGCTTACAGAGAACTCCACACAGAATGAACCCTGGCCTGGGATGGTTGCTGCTTGCTGTGAGGCGACAGCACTACCCACCATGCCACCAAATAATAATATAAGGGAAGACAAAATACAAAACAGCACAGAGCATAAGGCATGTTACTATATCAACTAGAATGAACCTTATTAAGTACAGTTCCATTCAAATCAATTTTATTTATATAACTCTCTTAACATTTGCTATTGTCACAAAGCAGCGTCACAGAAATATGGACAAACTTTTGAATTTATCCCTAATGAGCAAATTACGCATAACTACATACTTGTGGAACTCACTCACTCACTGAATATCAAATCAACAACCAAATATTTTATTGGTTAGAATATCTTGTATATATAATGTCCAAAACTATTTGTTTTTTTGCTGCCTGATAAATTGTAGACTGACGTGACTTCCAGATCCTCCTGTATGTCCAGAGCTACTAAAGTACTCACTGGCAGAACACCAAGAGATTGTTTGTTCTTGTTTTCTGATGGCTTCCTGTTCTTATCTCTAGTGTCTCCTATCATTTTGGACAAATTTTCTACTTTCTATACACTCATAGTGCTTCACTATTGCCCCTGTCCATCCAAAGAATGCCATTTTGGGTTTAAATATGTAGAAATATGACAGCTCTAGGTGTCTGCAAGGTATATAGTGCCCTCTATATGCCCCTGGCCACAGATTCTGCTGTTTGTACCACTTAGGAATGCAGATAAGTGCATGCAAAACATACAGACACACATTACCACCGGCATGACCGCCGAGACTCCTCTTCCCCCAGTGCACCGCCGTCTGCCTCCATCCATTACTACTCTCCAGCTTGTTTTATAGACCTGTTTGTTTTCATTCTGCTTGTAATGCAGCCTTGTTGTGCGCAGCGCAGACAAACATCCTCTTACACAACATATAAAATGCAATGATTAATGCATTCTTCTAGCTTATTTATTATATATTCAAATGGTGCAATCTTTAGAAATGTTTTTTCGCTGAATGCATTACATGTCTTATTTTGTGTTTGAACTACAATTCTGTGGAAATTGCCACAGACCTGGGAGCGTTTTTTTGGCATTAAAATGTTGGTCATGTGGATTTTAAGTGCTCAGACAGACACAACCCTTCAGCTGATCCGTCTCCATTAACAGTAAATGGCAAGCAATGCTATCAGAGTAATGTTCCTGTGTAGAGCTCTGTGCCATGTCATAGACAGCTCACCCGTGACCCCTGATAGCCTGTAGGTGGTCGGCGATTGGCGCTGTTTGTGTTCAGACCACACAGATCACAAATGCTCATCCCATTCATTTATCTGTCTCAGGGCAGGTATCAGTGGCTGGGAAACAGTAGGACTCTTAGGTCTCATGACTCTTTTTATCTGCTTGATGTCAGTGTGAACTTGTGTACCTTCTGAAATAAAGCTTTAGAACATGTTCGCACATGCACACACACACACACACACAGACACACCTATACAGACTTATTATTTTTCATTTCAATTTTATTAGGCTAGGTGTATAACACAATGCTGCTCTCTGTATCTGTATTCAGTGTTAAACACAAAGTGGGCGTGGTCTCCAGTATATACAGTAACTTTTGATTTTATATTTCCAAATGTTACTTTTTCAACAACAAAAAATAAATGTTACACAGAAATGTTTGTATGTCAGTAACCAAAGCAAGACCAGACATACAAAAAATTTTATGAAATTTTATCACAGCTCTTCTGGAGACTGCCACACTTCTTTTTTTTTTGCATGCAAAACCCAGATCAAACCTAAAATACAAAATCGTTTCTTACTGAAAGTTTAGTTGTACATAAAAAGAACAGGGTGCCTAAGACTTTTGCACAGTACTGTATATACACTTATTGAACTCTGTGACTTTGACTGTTGCGTGCCTGTTGGTGAGATGAGTTGATAAGAGTATTTGAGAAGCAGACCAGTTTATACAGAAAAAAAACATCAGTGAGCGTGAGTTCTGTGTCTGGAAATGCCTTGTTAATGAGCGAGGTCACATCAAAATAGCTAGACTGGTTTGAGCTGACAACACGTCTATGGTAACTTGAATAACCACTCTTTACAAGCATGATCTCAGAATGCACAACAGGACAAACCTTGAGCTTGATGATGGATGATGGATAGAAGATCATACCGGATTCCACTGCTATCAGTCAAGAAAAGGAATGTAAGGCTACAGTTATCACAGGCTTACTGAATCTAGATAAAGTAGATTATAAAATAGAAAAAGCATTGCATGCTGTTTTTCCAGGCTGTACCAGGCGGTTACTAAGGATGAAGGAATCTATGCTGTTTGTCCAGATTAATGAAGCTGGTTGCCCCATGGGATCCCAGTCCCAATGCACATCTCTAGACTCTAGACATATTTTTATTAAAATAAAGTGTCTCCTATTAAATTTATAATAACAGATTGTAGATTTATTCTAAATAAAGTATTTGCTTACATGGTTATAGTAGACATTGTGACAGAACAGCTTTACAGAAATCCTAATGTTCAATGCAAAAATCTAGCGATTCACTAACCAATATCTTGGGATGTAAAGGCTCAAACTTAATTAAACTTGACACACTGGGTCACTGCTATATTCTTGAGACGTCCACCAAATTTTGTGAAATTTCATCCATAAGGGGCACTGAAAAGGATACATTTCGATATCGCAAGAACTCCTTAAACTAGAATTCTGAAATGTCACACCCCACATCACTAGGGTGTCCTTTTTAGAAGCAAGACAACTTTTTCTGAAATGTCATCCATAGGTGACACTTGGGTGCATCAATTTGGACATATGGTAAGCTTGTTTCATGTCATTCTTGCTCTCACTTTATGCAGCAGTCATATTGTCCAGCACTATGTGGTATGTCTAGTTTATTATTCTTCTACAACTGCACACTATAAAGTCAAATAGAACTCAATATGAGCATTGCAGTCTTAAATAGATTGGCAGCTGTTCTTTGGTACAAGTGTACAAAATGAATATGAGATTCTACACTGAGGGAAGGTTGAGACTGTTTTGGGGCAGTGCAATGTTTGCGGTGTCCAAGTGGGATAATCTACAATAGCAGAGCTTGAGTCACAAGTTCAGTAGATTTACTTAATAATTTCTCACAAATTCATTCATTTCATGTCCACTCATATGCCTAGCCCTGTTTGTTATGGCAAAGTATACTCGCGTTGTCTTAACAACATTGGTAAAGCACTTCTTTTTTTGTTTGTGAAATATTATCCTGTCAAATTATGCTTATTCATATGGATGCCCTTGTCCTGACCCTATACTAGCAATTGTGTTCAGTTTCTCTAGCACTCATCTTATTATTCAAGCCCTAGACACTAGGAGATATGAAGTGCATGCTGATGCATGTTAACAACAGTAATAACCACATTCATCACTCGAACGCAACGGTTTTCCCCAGCTGACTGCACACCTCTTTTGGAAGAGAGACAGACACATGTTAATGTTTTGCACTTTTTTTCTGGAAACGGTTCTTATTTATTTTTTCTTTTCCTGGAAGAATCGTCAGCAGGTGCTGACTTAAAAAGATCATCCCTTAATGGCAGGAATCCGTCATGCTTGCAATAAAGTGGGAATTCATCTCCATTGCATGCCCTGAAGAACATTTGGTCTTTTATGTGTTAATCCACCGGGTTATCTGACACATCTGCATCTGCTGACCTGTGGAACCCTTAGGGTACACCGGTGCTCTTGATCTGAATTGTACAAGAGAAGCACAGAGATGTACGAGCTTCTTATAAACCTTCCTGCTTTATCTTTACGTTTTCTGCCTTTCAGTCATGTCAGGATTTTGCTGCCATAGCAGAATGCTGAGATTTAAAAGGAGTGTTTTGACTCTAGTGGTTTCTGTCTAACCTGAATTCTTTTGTGGAGTGTCCTGAACTGCTGATGCAGCCATTTTTGCTTACAAGATGAATGAATATTATTAGACAGCGAGTGCAGAATACATGCATATAAACATGTAAAAGCAGAGGACATTCCAGTAACCCTTCCATTAGAGGCCTCATTAACCTGGAACAGCTTGGCATTGTACTGTGTCAGGGTTTGCGTGTGTATGTTTTTGTTTTGAGTGCTTCATGGTTTCTTAGTTATGAGGCATTGCATTGTGAAATTTGAGGGTTTGGATTGTAGTAAAGAGGCAAATGTTGAGTTGTAGCATCACTAATAGGGTATGCATAAAAAAATACAACTATACGATACTTGTATAGTGTCAACACAGTGGTACCAAAATTGCTAACAAGAGGAAAAAATGTGGGTCTTGCTTATGTTGGTGGGCGAGAGGGCTATCTTTTCAGGTGAGCACCAAAGAACAGTAAGAAAACACCAGAATTGTGGTTTATTTGATACTTACAGGGGTTAGACAATGAAACTGAAACACTTGTCATTTTAGTGTGGGAGGTTTCATGGCTAAATTGGACCAGCTTGGTGGCCAATCTTCATTAATTGCACATTGCAC
>JAOVYV010000004.1:4735076-4758252 GCA_025674545.1 Hassar affinis | reverse complement strand
CCTACGATGGATTAGCGCCCTGTCTAGGGTTGGTTCCTGCCCTTGCGCTCGGAGTTGCCGGCTGGGCACCGGCTCCCTCGTGACCCCGTAACTGGGAATAAGCGGTACAGATAATGACTGACTGACTGACTAAAGTACTGTTTTGCTAATCTGCTAATATGTAGGCAAACATTAGGCAAGCAGCAAACCGAAAACCGAAGAGGTTTGTCTGAAATGTCATTTTTGTCAGCTTAAACTATTTTCTCGAGGATGTTTAAATGTAGAAATACACTTTCACTCGAGTTTCACTCGAGAAGCATTTTTGTCTCCATGCTTCCACTTTTACCCATACTTCTACTTAAGAACCCTGTCTTAGGACTTTCCCTGTAATTTTGACTGTTCAGCTTCAAATTCTCTAACTGATGTGACACAAAAGTGAAAGTCATACAAAAGAAAACATACTTTAAAGATAAAGAAGGCTACTGATTCATTTATGACAAAAGTAATGGCGCCTGATATGAGAAGGTGGAGGTTTTGCATGTCAGCTATCCTGTGAACATGCTTGGTAATTTATGGGTGTTTGATGTTTATCAAAATACATGGGATTATGGAGAAATCAGTCTGACTGAAACTTTTGTACATCTGATGGGTTTGGGTTGAGAAGTTTAATTTGGCCTTTTGAAAACTTGCATCCAATTTTACTAAAAGATTGATTAATGAGGCCCATTGTGAGCATGATTAGGTTACATAAAGAGGGATGAGACTGTGGATGATGGAAGCCCTGCTGAGCTTCCTCGCTCATCTGCCTCAGTCCCAGCATCCTGCGGTCCAGGCTGGCGTGAACATTTCTAACCTGATTAGCAGCATGCATGGCTCTTTGGCTTTGTGTGTTTGCACTGTGTTTTTGTCCCTGACCCAGGCGAGAGTTCAAATGGGATTATGTTCCTGTGAACAGAGCAGTCCTCAGTGGTCATGCAGTGATCGCGGCAGCAAAGGCAAGAATGTTAGAATGAAACGGAGAGAGAGAGAGAGAGAGAGAGAGAGAGAGGGGGATAGAGAAAGAGAGAGGAGAAAGAGTAGGAGGGAGATAGAGATGCGCACAAACGCACAAGTAGACAGGATAATGAGTCTGCTTCAGATGTGCTACATAATACAACAGAGCAGAGAGAAAACTGATCTGTAGAAACAGTGTGAATGGCATGGTAAATTCACATCAGATTCAGTAAAGAGTCCGGGGCGAAGAAAAAGAGCGATCAACCCTTAATGGCTTGTTATGGCTAATAAAGGCCATGTCAAGTGAGTGCATTATATTCTGAGATGGAGAGAAGCTGAGGCCCATGAGGGAACATAAATATGCATATTCACTTGACAAACAATGCCCACATCATCACCTCTAGCTGACAAGCTCTCATCTTACTGCTGTCGAGCCAAACGTACATGCTTCCAGGGAAATGCACTTCTGGTTTTCTTTGTTTTAATTCTGTATAAATTCTCTTGAAATATGATACATTTAATGAACAAACTGCAAACTGAAAGAATGTTTAGCACATGCGTTCCTCCTGTGTCAACAAAAGAAATTTAACACTAACAGCAAATGTTCAGCCTCAGCCATAGGTAGTAAAATACCCCCTTACTGCTCTAAATAAATAAAAAGTTCAAATACAGCTTCGAATTCCTTACACAAATGTCTGAACTCTTCAAGTGGCAGAGTATGAAAGCAAAAACAAGAAAAGAAATCTGAAACCTCAGTTCAAAAACTGACTTTAGTTACTGATGGTGGTCCTTCACCAAGGAACTGTGCTATGTTAGACTAAGAAACAGGTTTTCCTAATCTCATAATGGTGTGTAATACACTCTTGTTCAGCAGTTCTTCAGATATTCAAATGTGTCAGTGGCAGCGCCCCCATGGACAGAATTTCAAGAAAATCTGTGTGCATATAAAGAATGTGGTATTGATGCGCCGTGTGAAATTTTGTGAAATTTGAGCATTTATGCAACAAGATATTAGCTAGTGAAACATTAGATTTTATGCTTTGAAGATTATTCTCTAGGTGCCATTACTCTACAAATTCTTCTAGAGACCAGCATGTTCATTGGTTTAGACTAAACAGTTTTCAAGCTATTGCCCAAAAAGTGCTTTGAGCCTACCCCATTTTAGGGGCAGCCAGCACCAACCAAGGGCAGCACAAACCTAGGGGCACAAACCATATTTACATTTACATTTACATTTATGGCATTTGGCGGATGCCCTTATCCAGAGCGACTTACACTTAGCTCATGTACACAGCTGAGCAGGAGAGGCTTAAGGGCCTTGCTCAGGGGCCCAGCAGTGCAGCTCTGGTGGGATTTGAACTCAGAACCTTCTGGTCAGTAGTCCAACACCTTAACCGCTCAGCTACACTGCCCCATATTAAACATGTGGGACTATAACCACACCAAGTTTCGTGTGGAGTGTCTTAATACAAGCGTTTCTTAATACAAAGTACGCCAAGTCTGAATTACAGACTTGGTAAGTTCGACTCACGAGTACAAACTCCTGAGGACGGAACCATGCTGTACGAATATACTGCAGTTGGAACAGCAGTGTACCCAAATGATTTGACGTCACCTCTTGGTGCTCTGAAAAGTAGCCTGTTTCTGGATAAATTAACCACATACTTGAAGTCTCACCTAACAACATTCTCACCTAAAAAAAACTTGTATCATTTCATAATGGGACAATAGTATGTATGTATGTATGTATTTCCTTTGGCTTCTCCAATCCTTGGGGTCGCTACAGCAGATCAAGTCTGCATCTTGGTCTGGCACAGTTTTTACTCCGGATACCCTTCCTGACACAACCCTCCCCCTTGCGCAGGGCTTTGGGACAGAGTTGAGCAGTGGGTTGAGGGCTTGCTCAGTGCCCAACAGCAGCAGCCCCTATCAGATCTCGAACCCCCAGGCCTTCCAAACCACAACCCAGTTTTAACCTCCTGGGCTACCACTGCCCCATAACACAACAGCAGTATTTCGAAACATTCAGCTGTATGTTTCTCCTAAACCATCACACCGAGTTTGGTGTGAAATGCATTCTGGGATATCTGACTCTCCCAAGTTCATACAAGTCACCTCCCGATGCATCCTTGATAACATGGGTGGAGCAAGAACACATCTGGGCATTTAAACTGTTCTGGGTAAGATGCAGATGTTTGAACAGAACAGTACGCGAGGTGCGACTGATGAAGTACACAAGAACACAAGTACAGACAAAAACGCAGATTGAGAATTAGTTTAAGTATATGATATTGTCTATAAAACATTGCTGTAGAAAGGAAGAGGAAGAGGAAGAAGAAGAAAACTGACAAAAACGTTAAGACCGCCAGCACTGCTGCAGTTGTCATAATACTTAAGTGAATGCTACTCAGGGGTGACACGGTGGCTCGGTGGGTAGCACCTTCGCCTCACAGCAAGAAGGTCCCGGGTTCAATCCTCGGGTGGGGCGGTCTGGATCCTTTCTGTGTGGAGTCTGCATGTCCTCCCCATGTCCACGTGGATTTACTCCAGGTTCTCCGGTTTCCTCCCACAGTCCAAAGACATGCACATTAGGTTGATGGTGTCTCTAAAGTGGCCCTAGTTTGTGTGTGTGTGTGTATGTGTGTGTGTGTGTGTGTGTGTGTGTGTGTGTGTGTGTGTGTGTGTGTGTGCATGTATGTGCCCTACGATGGATTGGTGCCCTGTCTAGGGTTGTTCCTGCCTTGCGCCCTATGCTGCCGGCTAGGCACCGGCTCTCCCGTGACCCTGAAAAGGAACAAGTGGTTAAGAAAATGAATAAATGAATGAATGCTAATCACTAGTGATAACAACACAAAGTGCCTTGACAGATTAAAATTCAAACATGTTCTTCAGAAGAAGTCATAAAGATTGTTGTATGATTCCCTGGTCATCTCACTAGGACAATTAATTTATTAAAGAAATAAATAAAGACAGTTCCTATGATGCATTATATAAAGCATGGTTTCTTCTGTATTAGTGTAATAATGTATTATGAACACCATATCGATTATATGTTATTTAATAATGGTTGATAATGAATTACAACGTGCATTAATAATTATTACAATGTGCTTATGAAAGCATTACAAATGGTTGATAAAGTCATGGAAGGTGTTGATATAGGAAGTAAAAGTCAGAATGCCACAGATACTTAAATACAGTCAAAAGCAGTATTTGTAGTTCTTGCCAAGCAACCATATCATTAATTCAATCTCAAACCATTATCCTATTATACAGTATTTATTTTTTTTTAAATCAATAAAAAGGCAGGAAGATGACTCATTATGTATATTAGATATACCTCTCCTTTATCTCCTGCACCTGTACCTTTCATATGACTAACGCTAGTATAAACAGAAAGGCAAATAAAACTGTTAACGTGTGCAAGCCACTTCATTACTTAATACGCCATGTGGAAGCTTTTATTTTGAGCAGAGGGGTGTTGCTGTTTGTATGTTTTTATTAACATACTGTAAATCTCACACACGTCGCTGTTCTTAAAGACATCCCACTGCTCACCTCCTGTCAAAATCTTCCTCATTTCATTTGCATGTTATTCTAATTAAACTGTGCAGCTTTATTCGTGCGACACGCTTTAAAATGTCATTAGTCTGCCGTGACAAGAGGGTTTTCCACGCAACTTATTAAAAAAAAAAAAATCAGATATTTATAATATATTTATGGGACAACACTGACTGATCTTATCTGAGCCGTCTCCCACGGCGGGGACTTTTCCAGCATTTTCACATGGTTAATCACACAAACACTTGTCATCTATAGAAGGAACAGGCTGCTGTCTTTTTAGTATGCCAAGGCAAAACTCATGCAAAGTTATGCAAATGACGGGTCCGGAGCGTGCCACGACCACATCAACATTTTTATGAAGGGTCAAACAAAAGCAACGCAATAAGCGTATAGACTTGTTCGCTCAGCAGATCTCGTTGGGCCTGAGGCTGGATTGGATTTGCTGATGCACATGACACAAAAGCTCGCTTCCCGCTGAATATTAATAAAAGAGAATGAGAGTTTGGAGGAGATTTAGGACAGCCTCTGCCCAGCTGACGACTTTCCCTTGCTACAGCCAGGATGGGCAACTGGTTTAATAATAAACTCCTTAAAGCACATTTACTATTTAAGCTATTTAATAAGAGAATTAATGAGTAACAAATAAACCAGTGACCGTTACCACTCTGTGAAGTGTTTTGTTTCTCATATATAGAAGTCTTTCCATTCTACATTTATTTTTAATTTGTTAAAGACCCATACAGTATGGCATGCTTTTTATACATTTAGGGTTATTGTCAATGTTGCGGCACGTCAGCGAAACAAGTTAGTTCCTGTTATCACTTGTGTTGTAGCAGGTATAAACATCTGTGTCGTTCCCTCACCTGCCTCTCTTTTGTCTTTCTCCTGAAGTTAACAAAACAAAAGAAAATCCAGCTCGTCATGCTATGGAGAAACGATAAAGCACAAAGTCCTCTATCCACAAGACTTTCCTGTGTCTAGAAAAGCTTTTTGTTTTTAAGTTACAGTTGTGACACTCGAGTCTCCTTCCAAAAGTAATAAACATCTCACGTCATATCTACACTTTGACACATTCTTTCGTCTGTGTATGTCGAGCATTTGTTATACAAGTCCCTGCGAATGAGCTGTACTAGAAATTATTATTAAGAGCATGTTAATAATAAAAAAAAAATGGTGAGATCTTCAGAATAAATGCAACAGTGCTGTGGTGTAACTATACAAATGTACTAAATAAGGTCCTGCTCATAATGTTGTAAAACGTTAATTTATGTAAATGTCTTGGGTTCTATCAGAATGAGCATGACTGCGTGGTTTTTTTTAATACCTTGATTGTCCTCCTTGAAGCTGACAGCAAAATTATGTATGCAAATACAGTGTGGAGACTGAAAGGCACTCCAGATATATGAGAGGGGGGCAGGCAGAGAGAGTTGTAAAGACTTATCAGGTCACCTGGGGCCATGCTGACAGCCCTTTGAGCAGCACATACAAATAACTGTAGGGAAAAGGAGCAGGTGATAACACTGCAACAGTCTCCAACCCTTACCCCCTCCTTCCCCTCCCTACACCCATTTGCCAGCATGCTCATACAGTGAGAGAGAGAGAGAGAGAGAGTGTGTGTGTGTCAGAAAGTGAGGTCTCTTTGTAAGTGTGTACCTCCACATCGAGGAAAGGAGGGTTAGAAGGGCATTCAGAGGCAAATGAGCAGGGGACCGGCAGCTTGGAGATAGAAAGTCTGTGAGAAAAGGCCTCAGAGGGGTGCGAGACGCTACAGCCAGAGCTGAGGCAGCCAGAACGGCTGTAGGTCAACTGTGCCATCTGAGGAGATAAATATGTATAACATGCTATTGTTCGCTGAGCTGTGTTTCACGTATACCCCATCAGGCATGACGGATTTGACAGTTCGTTTAGGAGGCATCAGGAGAAAGAAGCCATCATTACTTAGTGAAGAGACTCTTAATGACAGATGAAGTATGGTACGAAATGGATCTGGAAAATGTATATAGATAGACAGAATCCAGCATTGTCCAACCTAATAGTCCAGGGCTTTCCAGTGTGTTTTAAGTAGGGAAGCTCTGTACTATTAATGTACTATTTAAACATCTAATAACTCATAAGGAATAGACAAATAATCAGTGACAGAAGTGGCGTTACTATTACAGCTGATTATACTGGGTTTTTTTTCCTCTTATATCACATCACACCAGTAACCCAATGCTGGCGATTTTTTTTGTATTCGTTCAATGATGTCATGCTTGTTCCAGCCAAAGTGAACCATGTGCCTTAGGTCACGTGACATTTAAGCCTTTAGTAAGTCACATTTGGTGTTAACGTTGGTTTGGCGTGCCAATTACATTTGCGATTACAAATTGTAATACATTTAAAATGCGACGTGCAAACGTGATTCCCATTTAAGACCACCATGGCATTGTAGGGGTGACTGGAAAACAAGATGGATGATGGCATTCCTCTATTCTAATTGGCTTTGAATGTTTTAATTCTCCATCTGCCCCTTTCTGTGTTGACAACGTAAACAACATTCCTGGAGGAACGTGAGCGGTGCCAATGCTGGCTAAAAGAATGGGACTGCCTGATCAATCAGAGAGCACAGAGCTCCTTTAGCACATGTGTAAATATGGGCTGTGTGTGTGTGTGTGTGTGAGAGAGAGAGAGAGAGAACTTAAGAGTTACTCTTGTGATTTTTATCCATGTGAAATCAAGTAAAGTTATCTCCCACCATTTTATACTCTTACAAAAACAAGATCAAACTCTATAAATTCTTGGCGGATGTAATGTTTTTTTTTCCCTCACTCAGTTTGACTCCCTTGTGGTTGGCCCTCAGCAGGCCAGAGTCTTGCTGCATTTAGGGCCCCTGGTGATCTGCTGTCTCTTTCATGGACCTCTATTGTCTCAGGGGTCTTTTCCTCTTCTCAATGCCCTTGGACCCTCTGCGCACCCCCCCTGTTCCTTAAGCAGAGTGAGTGAAGGGCCAGCGCAGGCCACCCCTACACCGCAGAGGAACCCCAGCTCTCCCCATTTGCGGATCACTAAACAGGACAATCACTCTATCCATCTTTTCATGGCCCATTGTGGTGCCCACCCTGGTTTGAGAAAAGGGACTCTTTCAGGGGGTGAACTTTCTCCCTCTCTCTCACTCGCTCTTTCCTCTCTTTTTTTGATACGTTTTCTTGGGGGCGGGAGGGGAGAAGCTTGATGGCGTGAAAGGACACCCCCCCTAAACTCTGTGTCCATTACTGCAAGCCCCCTGCTCCCTTTTCTAGCACATATCAAGGACATGAAGAGGAGTCAGAACTTCAAAGCTGGAGATGGACTTAATGGAAAGAATGGTTTCCCCCCAAATAAGGCAACGGGGTTAAATGGAGGAGGGGGTACCAAAAAAAAAAAAAAAACCCAAAAACAAAATATGGGTGGGATTTTATTGGTCCCATCTATATTGTCATAACTATGTGAACTTATACTTCAGGGAAGGTGAACACACAATACAGGTTCAATGAAATCACAGTTGTTATATAGAAGTATAACTTCAATCCATAGAATTGCAAAAAGACCAAAACTGATACCTCAGAATGTTGTTAATATAACACATCTTTGGAAAGTTAAATGAAAACGTCTTATGTTGGAAAAGTTCAAATGTGATACACTCTGTGACGATTATGAAATGTCTGAAAGGCAACCGGGAAATACGGATCCCAAGCATTCATGAGCTATTTAGCTAGCTGAAAAGGCTTTTAAACTCGACATACAGTGACAGTGAAAACAAAACAAAAAAACAACCGGAATTTCCCTTGAAAATGTGGGTAAAATTGCTAATGATACCATAAGGATAAAATTACACTGTAGCACTGAACACTAACCAACTCTCCAAAGGTTGTGCCATTATGAGGAACATGGCCATTATGTCACAACCTAATCGGTTCTGAAGTAGTAAATGTCACAAAGAATGGTTCCAGGTGTTTGTTGGTGACCTCAACATCACTGTAAACCCCATGATCAAACCAAATCAGATAAAATAGAACTTCAAAATTATTGCTATTAAGTTGTGTTTGGAAAATATGGAAATGGATATTGGATAAATGGATTTATATAAAAAAAATATGGAAAATTGTTTCTAAGAGACTAATTTATTATTTGTTTAACATACGGACTGTGTCTTACAGTATGTTTCCAAAATACGGCTTACGATCGCACAGCCTCCACAGTCGTACGGCTCTTTTTTTCATTTTCTGAAATTAGCGCTTAGATAGTATAACCACCAGTTTGATGTCTGCACATGTTCCAATAATATAAAATGAATCGTTACAAGGTGTGGAATGTTTAACGTGTTCTGTGACAATGTGCTTTGGGGCAGGACTCAGACGTATTTGCGCGTGTATTTGATTTTTAAATACACGTGTATTAGCATTCCCTATTGTAAAGGCTTGGGGGTAAATGGCCCAAAGCAAAAGGCTGCTTTGACAAAACAAAGATCCCTTTGAAGAAGGCATTTCAATCGTAATCTCATATCCAAGCATTTAGAGCAGGAGAAGCATTGTGTATAATCGGGTCTTAAAGGAACGAGGACGCTGGGTGTTGCAGGCCAGCTTGGCGCATACGCATGCGACAAACTACACACTCCAGTGACGAAATTATGCATGCATACCAACACATTCCTCCATATGTCAGGGGGTATAATATGTCTAATATTGGGTATGTATGAGCTTCATGAGTGCAATTTCTGGCCCTTGAACCACTGGATAGTTGCAGTGTCGAATAATGGCCATAGGATAATGCTGCCTCTATGCGTGCTAATTGATACAGCTCTGGAGAGACAGCGGGTAACCTTTTCTCTTCGCTCATATCATACAGTATGCCTTTGTTGAGAGGCATGGATGCACTAAGCACTGAATAGAGACTTCCTTGATGCCTCCTGTGACATCAAACTGCTTCCTCATAACCGTTCGCTATTTCCCCCTTGCCATACTATTTCTGAGCTGAGGATCTGGAGTCAGTTATGGATTATAAAATGTCAGCAAATGTCAGAGAAAGAAAGACAAAAGCACAGTTCTAGTAGCACATGAAAGCCAAGGATGAAAGCTTAAAAACGTCCTCACGTCCATGCGTCCCTGTTGCGAGTGAAGTGGGCTCCATTTGCCTTCGTTTGCCACCACATTTATCTTCACTGCCATTAGCGGAATAAAAGGTGACTATAGGGGGAAGAATGATGGTCTTTGGAAAGGATTGATCCCAACAACAATGAAGCATTGGGGGCAAAGGGTCTGAAAGAGTCCACTATGGATTTGTCATAAAGGGATGTGAGATGAAAGTTCACTTGCATTTGTTAAGTTCTATAAAAGGAGAGATTGAAAAAAAAAATGGGGGAAAGATATCATATCTCTATGATTGATAGTTATATGGTTTATATATATGGTTTTCTATAACCAAGCTCTGACAATAGTTCCAGCTGCAATTCATACTGCAGATTTATATTAATGCATATATTATATGTGCATTATACATATATGTTTTAGTATGCGCTCATTTCTATTGTCATTCACAAGGACAAATAAATATTCATTCATATGCTATCATTTTCTGTAAGGACATTTTAGTTAACATTTAAAAAAGGAGTCTCCAGTGTCAGTCTTCAGGACAGAAGAGTTTGTGTTAAATGTTCATCAATTGACTGAAAAACCACTTTGGACTTGAAGACATATCATTAATGGGAAATAATCTACTTCCTGTGATAACATTGACTCGTCCTTAACGTTATCACTGTTCCTGCTTTACACCAGCAGCATGATCATGATCATGATCGTGATCGTGATTATTTCCTGAAACGCATTTCAATAAAGTCATGAGCATACTGTGTGCTGGAAAAGAGGGATTCGTTGGTCTTTCTAAACAACTGACAATGCATTTGTTGCCAAAACAGTCCAGCGGGGAAGTGTCTTCTTATAGAGCGCTTATAGAGATGTTTGATGAACTTATAAACTGAATCCTGAGGGTCATCCTCTTGCAGTCAGGGTTAGGGTTGGAGACTATTTCTTCATCAGTGAAGAAATAATGTGTGAATCGTTCTGCTGTTTATATGCCTAAAGGATCATGAATAAACATAACAGGGTTGTAGGGAAGAGGGATGGTAACTAGAACAAGCCTATGATCTTAGATTTAAATTCTGGTTTCTGTGCATAAGGAAATATCATAAGGAAAGTTAAGTTTTCTCTGTTCCCTGGCTGCTACCAAATCTGTCCACAAAGTGTCCCAGGCAGAGTGGTTGGCCAAAATACTGAGGAGACAGCCATTAATCTTTGATACCTGTTACACAGGGCTTTACCACTCCCTCTGTAGTTGGTCCTGCATTATAGTGCCATGATTTATCGTAGCATTCAGGGGGGTTGGGGGGCCATTTCCAGGGCACAGGATTTATGATTTCTGAGACACTGCAGCTCAGACGTTATTCATTACTAAGCATGGAGGTACTGGAGTCCCACTGCTTGCTCTATGCACTCAAGGATCCTCTCTGGTGGCCTTCCTTTGTTGGATTACATGATGAATCTCAACCCAATAACCACTGCACTACAGCTCCATCTAGACTACACATCACATGTTGTCTTGAACTTCTTCATTAAATAGAATTATTTGTTATTTTTGTCACAATTTATACTAGCAGTCCTGTATATGTGTATCTAACACAGTCATTCTGTTGTACTTGTAGTTGAGAATCTGTGGGAATTGGCTTGGCTAATGCTTGTGAACCATGGAGATGGGCTTAGCGTGACCAGCAGGAGCTTAACGAGAAGGAATACAGAGCAGAGCCGGGCGGAGATGGCAGGTGGGGTTATAGGGGCGTGCAGGTACAGCGCCAGCTGGAGGGATTAGTCCAGGTGATTGACGAGCTCTAATGCTCTCATTAGGTCACTGATAGTCCTGCACTGATAGTGTGGTGATGCTGGTTTAACAACCGTTAAAGTTGTACACATGCCTTGCAGTGCTTGTTAACCCACACTAATATGGGACCATTAACTTCAGTTATTGCACAGTCAACCCTTAAAATTCATTCTTGTGCATTTTTTTTAAATCCCCCATACTTTAAAGAAGCTATGTAAAAGAAACTATAGACAACTGTAAGCGACTCTACCTGTGTTGTTTGGGTAAAAATAGGGATTGTGAAGCCAAAATGCGTTTCTGATTTAGAAGTTCATTAAAAATATTCTCACAGCTGCTGAATTTGACACATCAGACGATTTCAGTTCCAGCGATACCGCTTTGTCATCTAGAAATGTCTCACCATGTCTATCAGCTAGATCTATACAGACACTTCAGCATTCTGTCAAATAGAAAGCAGAACTTTTCTCCTTTCCCACTCTTTAAAAATATTTTAATGCTGTGAGGAAGGTTTTGAGAAGTCAAAAAAAAAAAAAAACCACAAAGACAGACAGACACTTGAGATGCGCAGGGTTGTGTACAGTAACCTGCACGTTATGTCCCTACGAGAAAATAATTTCATTTACATGGAGATTGCGGTGTAAATAATGGGTCTGAATCGGGGCTGAAAGGCGTAAATGGGGCTGTGGGGTGGAAGAGAGGGGTGCTGCTGCACTGAGCAGCAATTAGACCGGCACCCTGTTTGAAACCTCGAACAAGGACCATCTTTTGTCCTTTTGTTTCCTAATCTTCTGCTCTCTCCAGGTCTGACGACTGCCACTTGCCCTTAGGTATCCAGAGAGAGTTATTTATTATGCCCTCACCCTCACATTTAAGTATAGACATGCATGTCTAGTAATATTAATGCTGGGCCCTCCATACCTCGCCTCATCTCTTTGTTATAGCCGTCAACAATTTTTATTGCTTTCCAAAAAAAACTAAGAAAAGTAGTTCTATTAAAAGACATATCATGTAGTCTATTATATGTCTGATTTTCATCAACTTATTAATAGTTTTTACTATTTACTATTTTATAATTTTAGAGAGATTTATACCACCATAACACAAATCGCTGATTAAAAATAGGTCTTGCCAACTAATGAACACACAGCAAACTGGCTGTATTACTTATAATAGTATGATTAGCACTAATCATGGAATAAATACATAAAATAAGATGACGTTGAACATTTTGATATTATCTATAATAAAAAATGCTGACACCCCCCCCCCCCTTCAAAGAAATAAGAAACTGCTATCAGCTATTAACTCTTAACTTCACACTTATTTTTATTATTTAATTTTTTTCATAAAACTATATAATAAAATAGTAATTTAAGTTCTTTTAGTGTTAGGAAATAAAAAGTTGGGACACAGGGAAGGTTGTCTGTGATGAAAGGAGCATGTGCAAGACCTTTAAACTTCCTATCCATTTTACCGTAATGGCCATAAGAGGAGTGAAATCAAAAACTCACATGGCCTTACACTCAACAAAGCCCTGAATGTTTCTGTGTTGAAGTAGTCATGGCACAAAGCAAAACTGAGAAGCTGGAGAATGTGGGAATAAAAGAAAATGTATATATATTAAAATGTATGTATATATATAAAAATATATAGTTTCTTTATAATATTTTGGTGCTATAGCCTCAGTCATTTTGAACATAAAATATTTAATGTATTATTTTATCTGTCTGCCTGATTATCTATCTATCTATCCATCTATCTATCTATCTATCTATCTGTGAATATTTGTTTTTTAAATGTATGTGTAATAGACAGAAACCAGTATTTTTTTAAAGCTAACTATGTTTATTAAATTGTTCTCAGAGGTTACATAGGCAGTTCTGGATAACAAAAGGATAAATCATGATAAAATAAAAGACTACAGTTCAACACACCAACAACAATGGTTAAGTTTAAAATCACCAGATTGCATTTGTGTCACTTCTTCTTCTTTTTTTTTCTTTTTTTTTATTAAAATGAGCATATGGCCATATACTGATACAAAAATATTTATTTAAAAAGAAAAAAAAACATTTACATCTGTTGTTATAGCCTATGTTATAGATGTTTATTAATACTTTATGATCTAAAACATAATTTCCTGTACTTTAGGTTACTTCAGATGTCGTTAGTCAAAGTTTTGTTTAAAATTAGAAAGAGACGTCAATGCATAAAAAGCAACAGGTAACTTTTGGGGAGTTGGTGTAGCCTATATTAGATGTTATACGGTATTGAGTGTAGCGACAGGAATGTGAGGAATTTGAAAGGCTCCAATTCATCCTGAAGCGACAGCAGTGAGGTCTTTAAAGTGAGAGCGCCCCTATTTGAGCAAAACTGTTAACACCAGACAAGTTTTAACTCGCTGAGCTTCTTATTGAAATGTCATGCTAATCGTTTAAGTTTAATGAACTTTTTAGGGAAGTAGAACCTAGAAAAGTGGGTATTTAAGCTGTTTGAAAACATATCAGCCTGTAGGTGTCTGCTAGGCTGTGGGCTTTCAGGGGGTCAGAGCCCAAGGTATGGCTGCAAACATCAGGATTTGGGGCTAAATGTTTTTCACGTGATAAAATTGATGTTTGGAGTGAATGTAAAGAGGTTTGTGTCATTGCTGCAGACTTAAGAGAGGCGCAGTTCTGCCTGGCAACTGAACTTTCCCCTCATTGGTTTAGGCTCATTTCTGTTTCCTCCTCTTTCTTGGTGTGGGACAAAAGATTCCTGAGTTTTACAACTTTTTTCTGTTTAAGTGATGCACCACAGTAGGTTTAAATATACTACACAGGGTATGGAATTATTATTATTTTTTTAAATGTTATTAAGACAAACCTCAACCCGTGGTTGAAACTTAAAAAAAAAAAACTTTAAAAGGTAAATGAAACTTGGCTCACATGTTAGTGAGCAGTGTGTCGCTTAATGAGCCAGGGCACGATTATACCGTCTGTTATACCGCCCCCTACCAATTCCTTTCCCAATGCACATGTTCACACCACTAAACAGGCTTTTACCCCCATCATTTAGGAAAAAGCCCCCTCGCTCCTCCTCTGATGCCTACCCCCGTTTTTCACCCCCATAGCCGTTCACCACCCGGGGTAAAAGGACCTCCCATTTCCAGACTGGCAGCAATAGGAAGGGCCGCAAAAATAGTCATTTAAGAATTATCTTTTCTACGCTCAAGCAGACAGACACTCTCTCTCCTCTCTCTCTCTTTCTCGCTCACTCACTCTCTCTGTGTCTATCTCTCCCCCTCTCTCTCACTAACACACACACACACACACACACACAGGCCGCTGCTGTGGCTTTGATCTTCCCTTAACAACAGCGCACGTCACAGACTGCATCGAACAGAAAGGGAGTTTTGTCAGGCGGAACGCGGCGCGAGACTTGTTCAGTGGCTTGCAAGCAGCAGAGACGGCGAGAGCGGCATCAGCACAAACCTCCGTCCGTGCCGAAAAAAGAAGACCCTTTTCCCTCCACTTTACCTAACTTTTTCTTCCTCTGTGCCAAAGTCAGCGCCGAAGCCATGGAGCACCAGCTGTTCTGCTGCGAGGTGGATACCACAAGAAGAGCTTACCACGACGCCAACTTGTTGAATGATCGCGTTTTACAGACAATGCTCAAAGCGGAGGAAAACTATCTCCCCTCGCCCAATTATTTCAAATGCGTGCAAAAAGAAATTGTACCCAAAATGAGGAAAATCGTCTCCACATGGATGCTAGAGGTTTGTATAACCCGACATTTGTTAACATTACACAACTTTGTCTCAAGATGTTTGTCCCTTATGCTCTTTGGACCCGATCTCCTAATGCAGGCCCATTAGTAACAGGGATCTTTTTTTGCTCTGTATCTCTAATCAGCTTCCTCTTTTACTTTTTAAAGGCTGTAAGCATTGCTGAATGACATGCTTTTCTTTTCTTTTTTTTTAAATCTGCTTTACGAAAGTAATATCCCCACACTCGAGGAGATTGATGTTTCCTCTTAAACATCGGCACCGCATTGTATACAATTCTTTAAACATTGTATGCTTCGTTTCGTTTTACCCCAAAGTAAGGTGAAATGTATTTTACTCGAATTTATTTCAATTTAATATCAATGTACACGTATGCAATCCCACTCGTGCCAGTAGCCTATTATACGCCATCTTTGCTGTCGTGTGGAGAAGTTATTTTAATATCTTAAAAATTCAAAAAACGCCTAAACATTGACATTTCTCGGATAGTCTTGTTCAGTCTGATACCTTTAAGTCATATGTATAAGTTAGTGTCGGTTCTTAGAGGTAGACTTTATATTTATACGGTAAAACTTTTGTTTCATTTCACCATGCCTCATGCACAACGTCCCTGAAGGTCGGAGTATAAATAAGATATTTACTTCGTTTCCGATGATAAAACCCTAATATAAATATTCGGATTATGATCCTCATCGGTTATCGTGGATTTACATGTGCTTTATGTGCGATTTTGTCCACTAGAATAATTTATATTAATTTTTGAAATGTGTGCGGAGTGTAAATGCGGCATGCTTCGCATCATCGCGGGCACCCTGCGAAATTAAATTAATTTCACTTGCTTTTCGTTAACAAATTCAACATATTTCAGTTGCGACCGATAGAATATAGGTGGTGGAACATTTCCATGTAACTTTCAAGCGTTGAAACAATTTTATTATATTTTTAAATATTTTTTGAAAAGATGACGAACTAGAAATTGCTTTCGCGAGCCTGGCGCTGGACGCCACCTTTGTGTATTAGGGAGCAACGACCACTAGCATCTACTGCTAACTTCAACTTGTTTACTATCGGAGTAAAGCCTGGTGAACAGATCAATCGATTGAATGCATGCTTTGCACAATATTTCATTTGATAATCGATCATTTGAATCACAATCGTTTTCTTTAACAAGCATAGACTACTGCTTCTCATCAAATTCAAGAGAAACGTCATGCCATAGCCGTTTTATTTTATTTTTTTCAATTTTGGCCGAATGCATCAAAAAAGGTTTTGTTATTGAGATTTTTCAGGGTTTCTTTGTACTGAAAACAGCACATTTTCTTATTCCTGTAGCTGTTAGACTGGCCTGTTTCTGCTTCTGCTTAAAGCGCCATATTCTCATATACGTTTCTTACCAGGTGTGTGAAGAACAGAAATGTGAAGAGGAGGTTTTCCCTTTGGCCATGAACTACTTGGACAGGTTTCTGTCTGTCGAGTACACTAAAAAGACGCGACTGCAGCTGCTGGGTGCTGCCTGCATGTTCTTGGCCTCCAAAATGAAGGAAACCGTGCCATTAACAGCTGAGAAGCTTTGCATATACACGGACAACTCCATCCGCCCCTGCGAACTATTGGTAATTACCCATTAATGTCTTGTTCATTAGGTAATTCTGTCGCCCATCAGTGTGGATCATTAGGTAATTCTGTGCAGAATGTGCCTGCACTGACTGAGTTCGCAAGAGGAACAAGTTATGCAGTGCATGCAGGCATGAGTCATCCTTCATGTTGGTGCACACTTTTCTTTCAGTCTTCAAGTCTGCCATCAAATCATTGTAGTTTGTAACTGGCCCTAAATTGAGTAGCTTGACTAAGAACCACATAAAGCCATTTGAAGAAGTACACCATCTAGAGGCCAAGTAATAGAATGCTTTTATGAACAAAAAAGTGGTCCTCTAGAAAAAAATTGAACCTTTTATCTCAATATGTGCGCTTTCCTGTCTTCCTCACAGCAAATGGAGTTACTTGTACTGAATAAGCTGAAGTGGGATCTGGCTTCGGTGACACCACATGACTTCATTGAGCATTTTCTCACCAAACTGCCCATTCACCAGAGCGCCAAGCAGATTCTGCGCAAACACGCACAGACGTTTGTGGCTCTCTGCGCAACAGGTATGCATCTTTACATTACATTCTTTTTGATCTGTGTAGATTTCTGTTTTGAAGTGACATGCAAGGTTATTCTTTCAATAATCCAAAAGGTGCGTTTGGAGACACAATCAGAAAACGTTTTTTTTTCCTTGGGGTGGAAAGAACTGCCCTAATTCCTTGTGCAGAGGTATTATAAACTGACGTGAGCGTCTGCAAGTGAGAGGAAGTCTGTTTCCTTTTGTGGTGATTGCTGTGTCTGCACCATGCCTCTGCAGAGGCCCAAGAGCCTCCCAGCAGCAGCCTGTTAATGCACAGTCTCTGAACATTTGACAAAAAAAAGAGGAAGCGAACTGGTGCTTCTTTGGGAAATGCAGGATAGATACAACACGCTGTGAAGCCGAGTTATGTCATATACGAGAGTGGAGCATGCATCTGCTTTTTTTTTTTACATAAAGGTGTAACTCTTCCCTCAAAAGATCTTTTTTTTAGGTTTGTGACATGTGGTACACCATCGGACTCTATTGTTATGTAACCTGTTGCATTCAGCTCATGGTCAGTTTATAGTTTGAACTAGCCTTTAGTGTCTCAGGAAGGAATCTCTCCCCTTTAGCTCTTTCATTCTTTCTTTGTCCTTCTTTTGACATGGTGGGTATCACTGCAGCTTGCACCCCTTTTATGTTTATGACCTCAATTTCTTTTGGGAAGTGGCCTGGGATAGCAGCCAGGAAGATTGTGCTTGGGTGGGTACTGAGGAAGGGGGCTAGCCATGGTCATGAATAGATTTTGGTGACGGCTCCCGTGCCTTTATGTTCAATTTGTCTTAACAGTTGCCCTCTCGTCGCTGGGCTAGCAATGGTAGACTGCTACCTATGAGAGGGGCCGTTGTGTTGAGCTGCTGCGCTCTCCATGTGTGGGCAGAACTCATAGTGAGTGAGTGAGTGAGAGAGGGAGAGAGAGGGGAAAAGTCCCTACTTTGATTTATAATGTCTTCCCTCTCATGCAGGCAGTGTGGGAAGACAAGTTACCACTGAGCAAGCCCTCACATTTCAGCCACTTTATGTAGAAGGAAGTCTTGAGAACATAACTGAACTTCTTGGATATAACAGTGTATATATATATATATATGGTAATGGCTTTGTTTTAATCAGTACTTTCTGTTTGGTGGTAAGAAAGTTTGAGTAGACGTGGGGGTACTTCCTAGGACCTACAGCAAAGTTTCCTACTCCCTAAACACCTGGAGTCTGGTGTCACCCCAAAATGTCACAGCTTGTCCCCCCTGCCCTGCCATGGCCGCCTTCATTGTGACTTAGTCATGCTATGCTCTATTATAAGCCCTTCTAGAAACATCACCAAACTGCTGGTTTCCTCTTTTAGGTGGCTAGTTTCAGTGGGTTTTGCTTTGTTCCTATTTGAGTCTCATCACATGTTCAAATAAAATGCTCAGCCTGGGGGATTCCTAACGAAATGGCATTATTTTCTGTGATCTGCAGATGTCAACTTCATTGCAAGCCCTCCCTCGATGATTGCGGCAGGAAGCGTTGCTGCAGCTGTGCAGGGACTCTACTTGAAGGGTGCCGACAGTTCTTTATCCTCCCAGAACCTCACCAACTACCTATCCCAAGTTATCAGGAGTGATCCAGTAAGTCCCATATTTCCTCACTGCCTTTTCTGTAGAAGCGCAATATCAGGCTTCAAACTGACAGTACATGCTTCTGGTTCCTTTCACAGGACTGTCTTCGATCGTGCCAGGAGCAGATCGAATCTCTTCTGGAGTCCAGTCTGAGGCAGGCGCAGCAGCAAAGCATCTCCACAGAAAGCAAACGCGTGGAGGAGGATGTGGATCTTTCATGCACTCCTACAGACGTCAGGGACATTAACATCTGAGGGTACCAGCCTTTGCCTTAGTATCTTGTTTTTTCATTGGGGTAATGGGCTTTGACCGGAGGCTTCATGGGACTAGAGGGCACACGGCCCCCGCACCACCAGAGCCCACACAGACACCTCGACCAATCCTAATCAGCCCCTCAGAGTGTCCCCACTGTTGACCCCTCAGTGGCACCCCCAGTGGCCTTCACGATTGGGCTGTTGCTGGCCAGGACCACCAGAAGAGGACAAGGAAAGGATAAAATCCTTGATCATCCCTTCCACATTGCTTATTTCTCTCTTTTTCAAACCCTCTTCACATAACTTGAGTCACAAAAAAGACAAAAAATGTATAGTTAATCTAGAATGTTTTTAAATTGCAACAGCTGCATATATTATTTATGTAGTTGGTACTTGTCTAATGTACAGACAAGGAAATAGGTTGGTAATTTTATTTCAAGTGTATCAATAACCATTATTTGAAAGAGAAGAGGCATTATTTTTGTTTTTTCCTCTCTTTCTTTTAGCTAGTATAATGTCACACATGCTAACAGTCACCCCAGCCATTTTGTTTTGCAGTCTAGGCATGTGTATGTATCCCCGCTTGCTTATGCATTTAGTCACTTTATTCTATTGTCTAGACTTTTAAATTCCCTAACATGTTTCTTTTTTTCTTTCAAAATGGCTTATGTAACCCTAGTATATTTTGTTAAGCATGTGTTATTCTATGTTATGATTTAGAGGCCTGTGGATTGCCAAAGCTAAGGCTTTAACTTAACACCAGCAGAACCATTTCCATTTTCTCCCAATTTATTTTTTGTTTGATTGTCCTCACTGCCAATGCTATCACTGGTTGTGACACAATAAGCTTCTGTCCTACTCGCTTCCTATGTTACATTTGCAGTGCAATCCACAGTCTACTTTCTGTTTAGATTTATGTATTATAATCTAAAACCATTCCATTTAAAAAAAAAAGCACTTTCAGTCCGTCTTGTAAGGCTGACTTATGAAAAAAATCCACATTTGTAAAACAAAACTGAAAAAAAAAAACATGGAATGGAGTAGGATTCGACGACAGGTTTATTTCCTGTCTGCAGCATGGAGCAGGTCTCTTTATGGTGTTACAGGTTAGAGCGAGAGAGAAATGGAGAGATGAAAAAGAAATGGATTCTCAGAATAGTAGAGGAGCATTCCAGCAACCGTCACTATCCTACTGGCTGAGATGGATGCTGGTGAACTTTGAGGTGCAATCTCGACGAGAGCGACCCACACAAGCCTGCCACCGTTCAGCTCCAGGCACATTGATGCTTTTAAAACACTAAAGTTAAAAAAAATAGCTATAACAAAGTTTGAGAACTATTTATTTTGTTCTATCCCCCCCTCGTAGAAGGCCAGTATGGAACACGACAACAGGATGCCTGAATTTTGAAGTGTGCTCAGTGCACAACTGTTTGCTACCTTGTGTGAAACGTTGGGTTTTTTGGAAGATCAGAGAAACGCCAGAGTTATTGTTCAGAGCTGACGAACTCTGGATGAGAAACAAAAAAAACATCATTACAAGAGAAAACAAAGTGCTGTGGCCTCTACAAGATTTTTGCACAAACCCCAAGATGTAATGTCCTCTCTCAACTCTCTGTGGAGAAGAAAACAGGGATGAAGATGGACATTAGAGGTGGCAGAGTGAGACGTTAAAGGGGGTGGCACCTGGACATCAGAAAGTAACTGCAGAAGTAAACTAAGGTGTTTGTACAATGAGAAAAGAAGAGAACACGGGAGCACACACTCCTCATATTTAGCTGCTATGGTGGGATTTCTGGCAAGTATGAAACTTTGAACGAAAAAAAAGAAAAAAAGGAAAAGACATGCTTTGTTCTCTTGTCTTGTTTTGCTGCTATTTTTGTTTTTTTTTTGTCTATGTATAATGTCAATATACTGCCATAGGTTTTTAATTTTCTCATAGAAAATTATGATATTGACATCTGTTTCTTTTGGTAGTTTTTTTTTTATGTGATCAGTTTTTATTAATGTGATTTCTGCGCTATTCCAAAAAAAGGAAAAAAAAAGGAAAAAAATAGACAAATATTCCTGTTTTACCCACAATACCTCAACCAGTCATGATTTTAGTAATGATGATTTTTGTTTCCTCAGTTCTGTCTTTTGTTTTACTTGGTTATTCAGTGTCTGCTGGTCCGGTAATTGGACACCCATTATACATTACGTTCTCCTTCTGGGTCCTGATATGAGCAACAAAAAAAAGAGAGAGAGAATGAGAAAGAGAGAGAGAGAGAATGCATTAAATGAAATTGGTGCCATAAACAGGTTGATTATATAACTCATTAGAGTTTTTAACTGTTTCATTAAAAGAGACTTTTATGCCCCTGCCTTTAGGCCCCTTGAGGCCTGGTCTAAATGTATTTATGAAGCTTTTGTTCAAATTGAAAGCAGATAATGAATTTGTGAATTTTTACAAAGCCATAGTATTGTTAGTAATTTAACATGGCTCCCATGTCAGAAGCCGGATATGTTGCTTTGAAAACAGAAAGCATGGCATGTTAACATCACATGTGTCAATATCACAATAAATGGCATGTAGATGCAACCAGCAGTTTCCTTTTTCATATTGCCTTCTTCCAGAATTGTAAAACTTTTTATATTAAACATCGAAAGTTGATCCGTGATCCCCGATTTCCCGAACCCTTTCCCTTTTAGCCATAGACATGGTGCTGCTATGTGTTCTGCATTGTGACTGGAGATAGTACTTTTATATAAAGAGGTGCAGCTTGGAGTTATAGGGTAAGCTACTGGCTAACCCAGGACCCAGAGGGACAAAACCACACGTTATCCTCTGTATAGCATCAGGAATGTTTGTTACCTCAAGACAAAAGTCGAACGAGCTGCGTGTTTCGCAAGCCAAGACGTATAGGTTTTTAAATAAATAAATAAATAAATAAGTAAAGAAATGTAAAAGAAAAGACAAGCTGGTGTGGAGGTTTTCACCCACGTTTTTCTTTTGAATGTGCAAGGGGAGTTACTGACTCGGACAACGTCAGAAGTCATTGCATCCTCTTTTCCCCAAACCCTAAAAAGCTTGGCTTTGTGTCTTGTAAATGAGAGCAGTTGCTCTTTTTTTTTTAGTCTTTTTAGTCTTGAATGGTGTTAATCAAGGAACACTCTAGTAGATGTGGTGATGACCCAGAAATAAAATGTCACTTAATGTGTGTTTTGTTTTTCTTTGCTGGTCCGAAATGCACAATCTTTACTTGCAAACCCGTTCTAGACATTATGTTAGCTAGAATTAAAGTTGAGCTTCAAAACCGATTGTCTTACCTTGTCTGTTTCCTCTCTTTAACATCAAGTACTTTTAATACATGCTGGAGAAGAATTCCATTGAGTAGGAAATAAAACACTTGGAGGGGGTGTATGGTTATTGGATATATAAGCAACAGTGGGATGGTGTGATGCAACCTGATGCAAAGCAGGGTCACTGTTACCTGGGCTATCTTCCAATAACAGCATGTCCTGGAAGCTTTATTCCTCTTATACAACAGCGATTTGGCAGTGATGTATGGTACTTTTAACCATAAATGGTTATGTTGCAGAATATCCACAAAACAAGTTCTTACTATCACTTACATTACTGCAGTGATACACAGTCATTCCATTACTAGACTCTTTTTCTCTCTTTTGATGCCAATATGACCAACAACAATACAAATTGCAACATTAACCAAGAAACCCAAAACCACAGACTTTACTGTGAAAACTTTAACTCTTACAAAGCACTTGACTGGAGACTCCTTTCATAAACGTTAAACGAACCTCTGGGTGTCACGGTGGCTCGGTGGGTAGCATTGTCACCTCACAGCAAGAAGGTCCCAGGTTCGATCCCAGGGTGGGGCGGTCTGGGTCCTTTCTGTGTGGAGTTTGCATGTCCTCCCTGTGTCCGCGTGGGTTTTCTCCGGGTACTCCGGTTTCCTCCCACAGTCCAAAGACATGCACGTT
>JAOVYV010000004.1:4694597-4705901 GCA_025674545.1 Hassar affinis | reverse complement strand
CCAATTTAGCCATGAAACCTCCCACACTAAAATGACAGGTGTTTCAGTTTCATTGTCTAACCCCTGTACAGTATACGCAGTGCCGCCATGAGCATCGTGACCAAGATTAGTGTTTCAGTAGCCTAATCATAGCCTCCCGTATAGCATTCACATCATCCCAATCTAAACACTAGTCCAAATAACTGTTAGATCATGTTGAAATATGATTAGTGGACTCCTAAGAGTAATTTGTGGCTATAAATGATTTTACTACTGTATAGCCTAGTCAGTATTTTGTTTAGGTTAGGGACTGGGGACTAATGTATGTGTGTGTGTGTGTGTGTGTGTATGTAAGTGTGTATTTGCCTGTGTCGGTGTGTGTGTGTTGGTTATACACCCATTGTGGGTGCTTCTGTCTCTTTGGACAGTTCATCTTTACTCTGGAGCAGGACAGTAGGTGCGCGCTCCGGGTCGCAATGCTAAGAATGGAATGCGCGCAGTGTGATGTGATGGACTGCGCTCCCGGTTTTATCCGGGCCCACAACCAACACACGACGATGAGCAGTCTCAGGATAGACAAGAGAATGGCGGGGGGCGGGAGGGGGGGCGTTAATCACTCTAGAGGAGAGTGACGTGCCATCGGGCACCGGTACCGATAAGCAAATCTACAGGCGGAAACCGGCTGTAAATCATTTCGTGCACTCACAGATCCGTAGAGCTTCCCCTTGCTGTTCATGGCCACGAATAGCTCGCTCCGGACGCCGTACAGAGACACGACTCCGCGTTCGACCGGAGATATCTCAAGAAGACCTGCGACCAACAACAAAATACATACATGACCTTGGGTGACTCATATCTGTAGCCATATCGGGCCACTGCATTTGTAAAGTGCTGGGATTGTTTACATTTTAGGACGCTCCAGCATCCTTGTTGAAGGAAATTACACTTTCCGCCTGTGGAGCGTTCCGCAACCTGCACCCTGTTCTGTGTGAAGATACCCTTCCTCCATACTTGCACACTTTTCAGCCTCTTCAGCCTATTAGGCGTCTGTGATCCCTGCATATCAGCTGTTATATATGAAGCAATCTTCAGATTTAGCTATATTTCTGAAGTTCGGCCAAATTCGAGGATCTCAATGTCTTTTTAAAACATTCAGACATCTGGCTGTTTTAAACGTCTGAACACCATGCTATGGAGTTCGAGATGTAAACGACCTCGATCACCATACAGACTATATCACATTTGTCCTAACATATAGAGATATTTACCTTTCATCCACAGTTGCAGACTTTTATTAGACTCTTTATTAGACTTTTGTGATCCCTATTTTCCAAAAACTGTATCTGTATATGTAAAAATAATCCCCACACGTACAACACAGACGTGGTATAAAAATCTTTTAAATTAAGACAAATGTGATGCATTTTGTATAAGTTCGAGGTCTTTCTAAACTTTTGGCACCCAATCTTCTTAGTTTCTGTTTAATATAGGCTAAATGTGTGCGTCCTACTTAAAATGTTGTCTCCTACCCTTTATAGAGGTGCTGAGAAGTTCCTGCGTATGTAATGAAAACGTATATGTAATGTATCCCTGTCCAGTTTTATGTCATGCCTTAAAATAGTCCATGGGGACACAAAACAAATCTCAATATCGATACTGGATACACAAGTGCCTGGCGCGCTGCTCTTTGACTGCTGAGCAACTGCTATAGCATGTGTAGTTAGAACAGACATATGCTTATTATATCCTCCGTGTGCTGTCGTTATACACCTTAATCTGGGTTGGCCATTAATTAGACACACAGAAGAGCTTGGAATTAATCTTCCGTAACAGATGGGTTTTTCCCAGGCCCAGCATTGGGAACAACTTTACATGTTGGCCCGGTTCCGACCCATCTCATCTTACACAGACCTGTGTGGTATTATCAGGGTGCAGAAAGTATTCGTGGACCCAGATGTTGACCGGCCTCCACATGTGGTTTGTTTTACAATAAGACAAAATAAAGCAGCTGAGAGTGTTTTACAGTGGACACATTAGTCATCTACTGTATCACCAGATTAGTTAAGCTAGAAAGTAAATAGGTGATTGGTTAGATCAGCAGGCTGCTTCAGATCATTGGACCAAAATATTTCACGACATACGTGTTTCCTTTAATCATTAAGATAATACTGACATCAGACAGCACAGATTTTTGTTCATTCCGATCGGCTAGAACTGAAAGAATGAAAGTATGTCCTAATATGTCCTAAACACTCGGAGCAACGGCTCAGAATAGGCGCACATGATGAAACTTACTGTAACGGTTTTCGTTGTGCACCCCAGTAATCCTACCGTCGGGTAATACTTGGAGATGAAACCCAATGCCCACGTTGCAGTAGAGGCGCCGCAGTCTCTTAATGCCCGTGAGATAGTCACTGTCCCGGTTGACTTCTCGCTTCTCCCCGGGAATTCGGGCCAACGAGCGCGAGTAAAGAGTCTCCCAGCGTCGCTCCACGGGTATCGGAGCGCAGCGCACCGAGCTCGCCACGAGTCCCAGCACCAGTAACGGCAAGAGGGCCGAATGAACACTCATCCTCCTGACCAACACGGAGGTACGCGTCACTGTCTGCAGGAGTTCAAATACGCTAAAAATATGCTCTTTGTCTATTTTGGTGTCCACGGACCCCCCTCGCCGCCCCCAAAAACAGATTCCACGGAGCAAAAGCGCTTACTCACAGGCGAAGCCGCGGCTCGCCTTGCTGAGCGACATGAAGTCGCGCTCGATGTGGAAGCGCGAGCGCCCTGAAATCACACTCGAGTCCAAGTTTGCAGGTCCGAAGTGACTCGACCACCACTCAACAGCAAAACTCGGCCATGCCGCGCTTTTTAGCCACGACAACTATATTTATGCGTGCAGAGAAATTACATCACGCGTCAAGCGCCTCATCACAGGGAGACATGAACCACTGACAGCGGACCGAGTCCTTATAACACGCGCGCGTATGAGCTGTGGGGTTTAGCGAGGAGGCAGCGCGCGTGCGTGCGATTGGTCAAGCGCGAGCGTGTGAGAGTGTGTGTGAATAAGTGTGTGTGCATGTGTGTGTGTGTGCCTTGTTTTAATATATTTGTGGGGACCAAAAGTCTCCACGACGATAGGAATATCTGATATGTTTGACGTTAGGGTTAGGGTTCGGCAAAGCATTAATTAGCTGCATTAATAATTATGCCAGTGGAAAGTCCTCTCAATTATAACATGACACGAATATGTGTGTGTGTGTGTGTGTGTGCGTGCGCGAGCGTCAGTGCGCGCTCTCATTCAACCAACGTCATAACAGCGCTTTAAAGATAATGAAAGTTTTACGGAGCGTTATAAAGTGGGAATAATCCGGGTGTCGCGTTACGTTGCCGCTTATAGCCTTTTTATAGTTAGTCCAGTAACTGCTCTCTCCATTGTAAGAGAGAGATTAAATAAAGTATGTTTGGGGGGATGTCAAATCGGAAATCACCAAGATAACAAACTGCAGCCAGGAGACAGTTTTATAAATGAACAATAATAGGAAATAACAAAAGTCAGGTTAAATTCATTGCAAATGCTAATTAAAGACGAGGTTCAAAAAAAAGGAAATTGACTCATGCTCTCTGTAAGGACAATACACTCTCAGAACAAAAAGCGTACTAAATCGTACCTTTCCTTGTCACTGGTGTGGTGTCTGCAAGTACATGTGTTTTAAAATGGAAATGCATGTAGGGTACGTTTCCCTTATAAATTTCTATTTATGCACAATATTAAGTATTAAGTACACTATATTTCCAAGGGAAAGATGCATATTAACGGCACAAAATATAAGAGTGGTGGTAAGATTAAGATTAGTAGCCTTTTTCTGAGAGAGCAAATGTACATGTTCTAGCTGTGATTAGCTTCTCAGCAAAGGGGCAGCGCAGTGAGGTGTAATCGAGGTGTAATCTATTGTTTGATGTTGATTGCAGGCATAAAAAGTGGTTGTTGCCACTGACATGGGCAGAGCACGGAGATCACTCAAACTGACCATTTGTCAAGTCGAGTGGTCATGTCGTGAATGTTGTGCGTCATTGCATCAGCGCGAGGGACACAAAAAAGGAAACCGTAAAAGCATCCACACTATGAGTCAAGCTTTCTGTGTGTATGTGTGTGTGTGTGTGTGTGCGTGTGTGTGTGGCCCCAGGCTGGTGTGGACTTAATGCGAGCTCCCAACTGATGCAGCAACATAAACCCCAAAACCACAGGAGACACTAAAAGCCTTTATATCACGACATGTCGTGTCACTTCGCATCCATTCGAAACATACACCATTCAAAGGTTTATTTTTCGCCTATATATTTTAACTAGAAACGTGCATGTTGTGCACCATTAAATAGCCGTTATAATAATAATAATAATAATAATAATAATAATAATATAAAGGTAAGCTACCTCAGGTCCAATTATGTATTTTAAATTAATTTAAAGGTATATTCGCATTTCCAGGTAAGAGACACCAACGTCAAGGATAAGTAAGGATAAGGTGTTTTATTAAACTATAATTTATTAGGCAACAAAGAAACCATTTGCATAAGAACACTTGGCATTTAGACATTACATGTATCTCTCTGCCATCATCATATCCTATTGGCCATTTCAATAAGAATAAATAAATGATACATAGGCTAAATAAAGGTGCCAAGTTGTTTTTTTCCCTTGTGGCTGTACTTGATGGTACCACCTAGGGTGCACATTAATAGTGTTATGTACACTATACCTAAGAAAGTGCATTCTAAATCATTTTTAAATGTTTCCAGGTAAAATACTATACATGCTCAATGTACACCACGTGACCTCTTGGTGGTACCACTAGAGCGAAAGGAAACGTATAGCTTTGTACCTTTATTTCGGAGAGCAGTAGAAACCTGAGCCGTATTATGATGTTAATTCAGCTTTTGATAGCATTGATCAGTGTGCCTAATACACATAAAGAGGCAGATATAAAGCCTATAAAATAAATAGTATACATCTAAAGATTTTTTTACAACATCCTGCATACTAATGCATAATAACTGCAGTTGCCCCCCCTTGTCATGATGACACGTTTTCTCACGTTCACGTCTGGCTACACCTCATTGTCTATTGACCGGACCCCTTTCTTTATTCCAAGACATCAAACTGAAATGTCCCAAATGCTTCTAGATTTCAGACTGTTGCCCGAGTTTGCTCAACCTCCAGTCCAAGGTTGGGTGGTTCACTAATGCTACCCGCTGATGGGGGTCTTCTGCACACAGAAACGCGTTGTTTGATCTTTGTGCGTGTGTGTCTAGTTTGCGTCGCTTGTATGACGTTGTGGACTCAGGCAGTGATCAAAACACGCTCCATTGTTGGGGAACAGATTTTATTATAATATAAAATGAATGGGCGTGTCGTTGCTATGCCAGTTTGTTCGTTTTGACGTGAGAATTGTATTTCTCAGGGAAATATTACATATAAATATAGTTGTACTGTTTGAATAATTACATATCTATTCATAATTTTGTGCATGACGATTCGATTTGACTGTAGTTGTACATTTACGTCTATGTTGGGGTACGTGTGCAGATGAAATAATTCATAGTTTTAAATAGACTGGACAAGTTTTTTTCCCCCAGATATTTTGTCCATATCCATGGACAAAATGTTTAATAATGTATGTGTATGTTTAATAATCATAATTATAACGGCTGCGCACGGCCGCTCTCCATGGTGCTGCAACCCGACTCCGTTCTGAAAGCGAATTCTACGTCGGAGGAAATTTTCCTTTGATATCAGAAGAGTAATGTGCTCTTTGTCATTGTCCTTAAAACTTCAATTCCACAGAACACACTGAAATGTTCTAATAAAAAGAAACCTGCATCAAAACAAGAAACAACAAGTATTTAGTAATGTTTAGACCACATTAATCAGCTCTGTTTATATTAGGCATTACAAAAATACTTGCATCCGTCTTTATTTTTATTTTAAATTCTGTTAACATGCAACCATATAAGTAAATATGGAATTAAAAAGAGATGGTTATAACCGTGGCTCTAATATTAACTAACTAAATTTTAACCAGCGGATCCACGGTGATCAACATTTATCCGAAGTCAAACGAATTATTTTTTTATTATATACTTGTTCGAGTTTACGTTGTGGATTTTTGTTGAGAAAGTAGAATAGGATTCCCTGTCTCTGACTTCCTCGCCCTTTCTACGGCATGACTGTAGCCCATGGCAATCAACAAGCCTCTGTTATATTGCCCTTCTTATGACTGCACTACTGATCCCTAAAAAAGAGAAAACATAGACGTTGTATAACATTCCCTTTGCCTCTTGATCTTTTGCAAAGACAGCTGGAGCTTATTGCCCCTGTGATCCTGCTGTTTGGTGTCCAGAGACATGTCAGTCTACGGTTTTATTTTTAATGCGCCTTTGAGACACACATGTACATAGATCTGGCAAGCAGGGCTGCCCTCTATAGGACATTTACAGAAATTACAACGTGGAAATTACAATGCGCTGCCTCCGCCTGTTGCCTTAATTACTGATATCCATATTACATTTTATTAATTTTTTAAAATATTCATAATATTTGAAATTATTTCATTAATTTAATTAATGTATTCTAAAACATTTTATAAAAGACGAATTATAACAACATACAATTTTCACTTTTATTTATTTACTTATATAAGAAAAGAAACAGAAACTATGAAACTACCGTATCCAAAACGATAACTTTTGCACATGCGATAAGAATGCCTTTCAATTCAATTCAGGTACTGACTGGAACTTCTATCATTTTCTATCACTACCTATCAAATGAATTACATAGCTAATGATTTCGCAAATAATTTCGCAAATTTTCTCTGCTAATCGTGGTTATTGCCTAATTAACGAGAGAGGTAGAGCAATGTTTTTGTCGCAAGCGCAAGGCACCAGTTAGTGAATCTTTTCCTGTTTCCTTTCTCAGGTGTAAAATATATAATATAAAAATAAAACCAAAGTTGAAGGCTATTGGGATTATGATCTATAGGCTGTAGGTGCACTTATTTTTGCTCTTCTAACAAAATGTATAAAGTCACTGCAGGAAACTGACATTTCATAAATCTTTCTCTGTTGCACGAGTCATTCATCTCTTCACAGAAAGTGTTTCCGGACAGATAAATCAAATCTATTTCAGCATGAGGGATTTTGGCAGTGTGTCCCCGCTTTATTTTTATTAAGGTCCTATACTGAGAGCTTGGAGGGTGACAGGGAAGCGTTTGGTACCTCACAGGGAAGGTGGAATGCTCGCTGTAGAGCAGAGGTCGTCTGAACTCCGAGCTCCACGCACATGGCCGGTAGGAGGCCTGTCTGCATCAACCAAACCCCCCAGAGCCCGGTGGGTCAATAGCAAAGGAATTCCCGACCAAACCAATTAGACAGGCACGAGGACCGGTGCTCTGAAACCCTCAGGCCACAGGGGAAGGAGACGTAATAGTCCTGATTTTACAACTCTGAACCTTGTGCTTCTGGTCATTTGTGGAAACATTGGTTCATGACTGACCGACTTAAGTGTGAACAAATGTTAAACATACTATTTAGAATTGACCACTCATTAGCCTCAGGCATGTATGTGTTTCATTCCTGTGGTTAGATAGACCTAGGCCTATTAGTTGATCAGAGAAAAATAAATAGTAGGTTAACTCGGCAGGTTTCATTTTATGGTTGATCACAACATCTTAAGAACTTAAGTCTCTATTTAAAAAAATTACAAGATTATGTTCAGTTCCATTTTAGTTCTAACACTAAAATAGCTTTTGTTTTGCAGATAGAATAGAGATTACCTGATGTTCATCTAAAAGAGAGAAACCCTTAAATTAGTAACATTCAAAATTAAATGATCATTTAGGCCACTGGTGACATTTTTCCACGCGTTATTTCTCCACACAGTTGGACTACAGCTCACCATACTGCCCCATATCTGTCTAGGAGTAACACATCGAGTGTGAAATTATGTAGGCCTGTAAGGTTTAACCACAATCAAGCTACCTGGAAAAAATGCAAAAATGAGTAGGAAAAATGTAGATCGACTAAATGGGGTCATTTTGAAATTTCTTTTCTTTTTCTTTTTTTAACCTTCAGCCTGAATTCCTTCCTACACCCTGCTTTAGACCACTGCACAGTGAACGAAATGCCACTTGTAGCCTATAAAACACAAATTTGGTAGGAAATCTGTGTATCTGCGTACTAACCTGCTTCCGGGTCCAACATTCAATTCCAGGTGTTAGTCGGTCCATTCGCAATACATTACCTATAGTGTTTATTTGTTTGTTTGTCGGTTGGTTGGTTGGTTATTTAATTTAATTTTAATTTATTTAATTGGATTTTGGCTTAGTTTTACCCGGAGGATGCACGAGTTCGGAGAGAAAAGAAGAGGAGAAATGAGTTTTATTTTCTGCGGCCGCGTTAATGAGCGTCTCGCCGGCTGTTTAATGTGGCGACGGAGCCGTTATTACTGAGCCCAGGTCAGCTGAAGGCGTCACCTCTGGACGGCAGCTTTGCCCTGTCTGCCACTGAACTAATAACACTCAATAGCAGCGTGTGCTGAATAGATGTGAGGAACAAGCACCACTGAGCACCGCGGAACCTGCCGGAACCGAGATTTAGCAGCTCTATTTTCTATTGATAATTTTTTATTTTTTGTAAAATTGCACTTCATTATTGTATAAACACACATAACATATCCAATTTTAAATAATAATGGAAGAATATCGTTTAGTTAAAAGGTTAGAAAGAATTATTATTATTATTATTATTATTATTATTATTATTATTATTATTATTATTATTATTATTTATACAATACTTTCCTGTATTATCTCACCAAACATTAATATAATAAGCTTAAATAATAGCTCAAACACTATCATTACAATAACAATTAAATTGTTGATGACTCGCCCATAACAGACAACTGAAAGCAATACGTCTATATTCAGTATGCTGGGAATAAAGAAGCAAATTGCTGCTGCTGAGTTTAAAACATTACATATATCAGAGACTCTGAGAGTTCTTGTCCATTTATTTTCCTGCATGCCTTTTAAGTAATATTATATTTTAGTATTCACATCAAACTTTAACAATGTGTATCCTTTTCTATGGAACAATTTTCTTCTTCCCCGGAGATTTACCTTGTTTTCCACATCGCCAGCTTTAGCTGTTTTGAAAAATGGCTAAAGAAACTCAGACAGCACAGCTTCCCAGGTTCCCCCTGAGATAAGCCATTGTCAACCACCAGAAAGCTTTCAAAAGTATAGGATAACATTTCACTTTTCTTGTATATATATTTCAAAAGCTGCAAGCCTCTTGAGCTTCTCCAACCAAGTTTACCACCTTTAATCAGGCAAATAGTACAATTTGAAATGCAGGTTATAAAGTTGTACAGACAATTTTATCCCCTTTTTAAAAACATTTTCTTGCGGATAAAGTTTCTTACTGCAGAATGAACAGAAAGGCAGTTGTTCCAATAGAGAGTCTTTTTAAATGGCATGTTTGAAGACCGCTGTAGCTATGTCCACTTTTACAGGTGGACACAGGTGTCCTAACAAATGCAAAATTCATTATAGTATTATTGAGAATAAAAATATATGATTTGTGTTAAATTTTATTGGTTTATAGAGCTGAAATCGATTGCCTAGATTGTTCAGAAATAATGAAATTAGTAGGTTATATACATTCAGATTGAGATTGAGATTAATTAACAGACGTTAAGATCCTAAGTTAACATTTAAACCTATGGTTTGCCAAAGATGTATGTTTCTCTTTAGTTCTAGCTTGTACAAATTGCATTTTCTTTGCAAGGGATCGAGATTTTCCTCTTTTTTTAAATCAACAATCTTAAATGCAACATTTATATGTATCTATATTTCCATATAATTTATTGGTGACATTCCTCCACAAGTTTAGCTTTCAGTGTAGAACAGCACATCTTTACTATACGCTGCCACATATTATTACAGTGTTCCATACATAAGAAAATTCATTCACAACTTTACAAGTGACCAATGATATATTAACTTCTTAGCTGTAGACAAATGAAAAGTATTTTTGGATATCAACCCAGAGAATCTGTGTTCACCCTTCTGCTCATGCAAGCAACATGATTTTCTTCCAATGGTAAATGACAATGAATATGCTATCATTGAACTGTAGAAACTATGTCATCAATAACTTAACACATGGACAAAATAAATATGCATAACATTAGTAATATACAAAGTACTTCTCATTGCAGTTTAAGGACAGTAGACTACCACATGTACATTTTGTAAAAATCCCTCTGTTTCGTGTGTACCTTTGTCACCTACTATACATGTTAATGTGATAAAAAGTGCTTTTATGGACACCGTATCTATAATGTCTTTTAGTCCAACAATATAACACATCTTCGGCACTTTTATCCAAATTCTCTAATTTTATCTTTTTAAAAAATTATTTGCTTAAGAATGGAAAAAAAATGTTGAAAGTGACTATACATCTTTCTACAATACACATCTTCCTGATGCACAATGTCTGAAAACATCCAGCAGTATTCCGTTTTGGTCATATAAATGCATTTGGACTGTCTTTATATATCAAATGCAAGATTTTTTTTAGGAATAAAATATAAAGGAGAAAATGCTTCTCTTAATATAAGGAAAAGATCTTTATATCTAAAATGATAGCATACTGCCATGAAATGTCCTCCTTGAAATTGTCTATTCCAAGTGTCCATCTGAAGTCTCTGTTTTGTGGCCAGATTTGCGTCTATTACCCCTTTGGCCACGGCGTTTGGGCTCCTTGTGCCTCCGACTCCTTCGTTCGGCACGGCCCATGCGGACCCTTTGATGGTTTGTCTCATCTTGTCTGCTCTCCAGGAGACGTGAGACCATCTCATGGTCCTTGTTGCCCAAAACACGGGGCAGGAAGAGAGAAGCTTTGTCCGTGCTCTTCGTCTTAAAGCCCCTCCTGGGCCGACCTTTTCCATTAATAGACACGTACCACTGCTTTTTGACAAAGGCCCGATGCTTGTTGCCCCGTCCACTGGATCCTGAGTAATGAGTCGTCGAGTGGTGTCGTGAAGCGTAAGTATTGTAGCCTAACTCGTGAATGCGCTCCAGAAATTCGCACTCCTTGTTAAAGACTTCCTGAAAGGGCATGGAATAAATATCTGTTAGAGTTTTGGAAAGGGCATGGCATAAATATCTGATTCTGCCTTTTATGTGGGATTAAAAACATGTTTCAGTGTAAGGACCTTCTTGTCATTAATTGCATGAAATATATATATATATATCAACCAGA
>JAOVYV010000004.1:4673871-4685054 GCA_025674545.1 Hassar affinis | reverse complement strand
AGGACATGCAGACTCCACACAGAAAGGACCCAGACCACCCCACCCGGGGATCGAACCCAGGACCTTCTTGCTGTGAGACGACGGTGCTACCCACCGAGCCACCGTGTTGCCCTACAAGCTAGTTCCTGTTATTTACTACATTAGAGCAGCTATAAGTAGCCTCTGTGTTTCTCTTGAACTTAATAAGGCAGTTTGCCATGAGACAAATGATTGTAATGAGAAACCTGAACCATAGACAACTCACTGTCCATTTAGTTCTGAAACTGGAGACTCCTTCCATAAATGTTAAACAAATGTCTTATCCTCTTCAGTGATAACACATTTATTATTAGACTTGAATTATGTGGTGCATCCACCATTCAAAGCCCTCTGAATGAATTGTTACTATAGAACTGATAACATAGACCACATTTTAGACCATGTTAGAACTAGTGTGCCACAGTAGCACTGATATGGTGCTGGGCATTCTCACTGAATGCACCATGTCACATGACCATGAGCACCCCAATCACATTGCTATTTAGACAGCACAGGTATTTAAGTCACATACTGTCTAGCACACCTTGTCATTCAGATCATTCAAATCATTTTTATGTTGTTTGTTGTTCATGTTTCATTGTCTTTGGGGTTTTTTTTATTACAAATTCCTGACATTAATGTAAATGTATGATATGAACTACAACCTGAACTACTGCCGGAGCTGCTATTATAGAAAATCACTGTGCTCTGGTATAATTAGAAATATATTGTATAACATTCAAATATGTTTGTAGATTTAACACACCCTGAGAATGTACCAGTGTGCATTTTGTACTTGATTGTACTTGCCAAGTATCTGTATATTTGTATATACAAATGTGGCCCACTTGCTGTGTTGACACTAGTAAGCCTTCCAGCAGGTGTGATGACAGAGCCTACAATGGCCGGTAACCCCCAGGATCAACTCACAACCTTGTACAGTTCACGGGTCAAAAAACGCACTTCTTAGACATTAGTCATCTTGTATTATTCACCACTGAGGTGTCTTTAGTGGCCTAGAGCCTCTTGTGTGGCCAGCCAGCTTCGCCAGAACATGGAGGTTTGCAAGAGAGTGTGGGAGAAACTGTTAACTTGTGGAGGGCAAATTGTGCTGCTGACGGAAGCGTGTCCTGAAGGCACTTATCACCATGGTGCCGTTTACTGATGTCTTTCAAGGGTTTTAAAGCCAACACGGCCCAGCTATGTTAATGCTTCCCAATTGATGTGCAGCCGATGAGCGGAGCATGTTGAACTCAATGCTGTGCTATACAGCAGGTGGTTTCACATGATTTCACCCAACACACACTTAAGCATGCCCATTCTATATGAGGTGTGAAATGTATTCAATAATGAACTTATATGGAGGTGTTCTTTGCCTGTAGAAATGGTGCTACAAGCCTATTTGCAACTTATGGTACAATTCAGAAGTTTGTTTTCCTTTGCATTTCTACATGGACTTACACATTTTTCCCAGTTTTGGTGGGATTTATACACCTGCCTTGGTATGATGTTGTACTATAAAGTAAATGTACCATTATATGTGTTATAATGTGGTAGCCTGGTTTCAGATCCAGAACCCAGTACAGAAGTTAACGTTAACCACTACAGGACCCATGAGCCACAAGTTTGTGGGTGCAATGTTCCCTCTGATGACAAGGCCAAAGCTAATGACACAAATGAGGCGGAAGATTGTGGTCAGAGTACTGCCAAACGAGTGAGAACAAGGCTCAGGATGTCTTAACCAAGAAGCTGTAATGTTTCATTGTCCATTGTTTAACCATGGACAATGTTTGATTAGAGGTTGAACACTTCTGGCTTCTGATCATGTGTTTCCAAATGTTTGTTTGAACATTAGCAATGAATCACAGTTTTGTCTAGTTTCTAGGCATCAACATGAATAAGAGTAACATTTGTGGCTATCTATAATAGCATCATCAAGTCCTACAAAATAAGCACAATGGAGTCATAATGATGAGCATGAAATTGGATTCAAATTTAGCATTCTCAATGAAGTCTGCATCGAAACACTGTCTTGTTGAGCTGATTTCTGATTAATAGCAGGTCTGGAACATTATAGCAAAGAATCATGAGACTGGATCGGTCTATTCACGGACCTTGTCTTGGTGTGCTGGACTGATTCCAGCAGATGACACTAATAATCATTCACCACATGCTCTGAAGCCAGGTTTATAAAGAAATGGTGGGATATGTTGCTGGAGTAGTGCTAGTCTCTGTTAATGAAGCCCAGGCTATGAGAAATGCACATACATACACAGAGAATGTTTTACGGTGGGCTACGTTGGGGGTATGTTTCCATGGGAGGTGGTCTCTCCTATGCTGGAATGAACTTCTGTCATGATTCCAATGGTAAGATTTATAAGGTTAGGTTTGCAATCACGCCGTTCTAATTTTTGCGTACCTGACTGTCATTTGATATGTTGGTCATGTGACACTGTATGTGATGAACAAATAGTAAAATGCAGTGAATTCTGTGCAAGTGTGAACAAAAATATGTAGCTTTAAATGGTTTGAACCTAATGAAAAATGTATCACTTGTTGCAGACCTGAACATGCATTTCCATGTGGCTGCAGCCTGAGCCGAGAGCCGAGAGCCGAGAGCTTTGCCTCAACACTGGCTTGAATGTTGGCTTTGAAGAGGGGATTAGGATTAACATTGAATTCACATTTTAACAAAGACTTGACCTAGAACTCTTGTAGGAGACGTAGCCACTTGTCAAAACCAAAAGAATAGCTAATGTTGTTGCATTAATTCATTGATGAAAAGTATGCTGTGGTCTTTGACTTAATTGAAAAAAGAAGACCTCCAGCCGTCCTAGTTCTCCTACCCCATTCAACCACAAAAGCTATTTTTTGGGGGATTTTGGTCTATTATTGTTTCCTTCACTTGTGATGCTCTCAAAGCCCTTCAACTTGAACTCCTCTAAAATCATGCAATATAATGGCATGAAGAAGTTACTCACTTTTTCAAATTAATTAGCAAAATGATAAGGGTGCGGTGTGGACAAAACTAATTCAAATGCACTGAAACAGCTTTGTAATTTGCATGTGGAGGACACACTGGTGATGATCAGGATGAAAGTCTTAATTCCATAACCACTTTTGTCATGTCGCATTGTACTCAGTTACATCCGACAATAAAAATAGGTAAACCAAACTTGTGTCATCATGCCTAAATCCTGGGTTGTGGTTAGGCCCTGGGAGCTGGCAGGGCACTCGGACCAGCACGAATTGGGGGATGTGGTTAGACTCCCTTTTTTGGGCCGTGAATAATGACACAATTGTTTGTCAGTCAGGCTGAGAACAGGTGTTACGGAGCTGTAGACTGTAAAGCTAGAGGCCAGTGGCCTTGCTCTCTGATTTCACGGGGAAGGGAGTGAGGAGGAGACTCGAAGTCCTGTGATACTTTTGACATGCTGGGTGGTAATCCTAGAATACATGTCCAGTATGTCCATTTTCAGCACATGCTAACAGCACAGCTAGCTGTGTTTCATAATTAATCACAACCATCTGATTTATCTGATGACTTTAAGTCAGAAAAACAAGGAGGATGCATTATGTTTGAGCACGCGTTCTGCCTTGAGAACATCAGCGTTTCGAAATGTTTTGCGTTTACAGAAAAGACCACGCAGCAGGAGCAGTTTTATATGCATCTGTGGAAGCCTGCAGATGATATTTAAACATAAGTGCTGGAAACCACAGCAATGCTAATGTTTTCCGTCGCTAGCCCTCCCCAGATACTTTGTACCCCAACAACACTTTGTAACTCACAGATTTTTTGCAGGGAGGTTCCTGAATTTGCTGCCAATTAAATGTGTCAGTGTGGTCATGCTCCAGCGTCAAGGTTCCCAGCATTTGAGAGGAAGGTGGCGTTTTGCTTGGAGCATTCACCCTCTGTGTGTGACTTAGAGGAGGCAGGGAATCATTGTCAACATCGGCGAAGGTGATGGGGTTAAGTGTTGTTGGTCCACGCCAAAAATAGGCGTTCCATGGGAAGGAGTTTTTGTATAATGTATAGTGTGACTGTCACTTACTCTCAGGACAATGCTGTGTTTTTCATCTTCCACTCAACTACAGCAGATTGTCTTACCTGGGTATCAGGCCACTTCAGATTTCAATAAATTTTGTTTATGGTTTTGGACACCTTTCAGCTGGACACTTGAGGGCACAAAATCAGGTCCTCAGCTTTTTCACATGCAAAGTGTTTGTTTTGGACATTTGCACATGCTTGGTCCTTCCAAAAGCTTCGCAAATGGACGTGGCACCACTTACCGTATGATATGTCCTGTAACAATGGCAGCAGTGTTTTATTTAATATCCCCTTGCATCAATGCTGGGACCGTCTTGTTGGCAATGTCACACTTTTGCTTTTGGAAAAAGAATGAAAACCCAAACCAAAACCAGATTTTTTTCCCCTTTTGTCAGTGCCATTTTGGACACCTCCCCCACTACTCCACAACAGGACTCACATGCTTGTGCATACACACCACACACACATACACACACACAAATCAGGAATGCTTTTCTGAGACAGAAATTAGTTGCCAGGCAAGATGCTGCTGGGTGGTGGGCTAGTTAATGAAAAGCAGAGCTCTGTTCAATGAGCCATATGCTACTAATCCCTTTCTCAAACTCCCAGTGAGGAAGTGCGATGCTGTAATGCTTAGCATGCCCCAATAAAGTCTGGGACATCCTGTTTGAAGACTCTATTCCCATATCATGCTGGCTAAGGGGCTGCGTCTTCACCTTTGTAAAAGGGGAACTTCCACACCTTTAGGGAAAACAAAATATACAATGCTAAAAGGTGCTTGCCTTGCCACCTTGGTGGAACCTTTTAATATTCTATGTAGAACCCTGCAACAGGCGGTTTACTTTCCAAGTAGAACCATCCAAAGAACTCTTGAGGAAGAGTGTAAGCAGATGCCATCAGCAGTAGTGGCAATCCTGAGGTTATTAGTCCAGTCTTTAGAAGCAAGCAATTTTTAGATCGAGAGTGTGATAGTACTGTAAAGCTAAGAGTACAAAAGACTATCCAGACCTTTAAAGGTCCAATTTGGCTCACAGACCTTTTCACTTGTGGTATGCACAAAATAAAGACTAATGAGCTGGATATCAGCCAACAGCTACAGACTACCCAGGAGTATATTACTACAACAACAACATCAATGAAAGCTACAATTTTGTTGCACAGGTTTGCAGGCACATATATAACATTGTTTTTTTTTATTTTTATTCATCTTCAGTAATTATTAGTGTGCTGAAAACTTTTATAACATCAATGTCCCATAACCATGAAGCATGAAGGAGTTGATGAGAGAATGCCGCTTGCATTGTAGTATTTGAGATTAAAAACAGGTTTTCATAAGAGCTCCTCGGGATCAGTTGTTCTGCTTCTTATAGTAAATGTGATGTTCAGAGTTGCAGGTTTATGATAGGAAGAAGTCGATAGAGACGTAGAACAAGCAAGAGATGACAGATGTGATATAGAACAAGCAAGAGATGACAGGTCTTGTAATTTGATATCTTGAATTAAAATATAGCTCAGAAAGAAATTGCATCAAACAAAACCATTTACTGACACCAAACCTAGAGGGCAAGTTTCAAATTAAAGGACTATTCATTTGTTTTTTTTCTTTCATCTCGCCACCTGATAATTCACAGGTCCTATACAGTGAGGCTTTGCAGTGAATACCGTGGCATGTAGTATGCACTGCACCACATGGAAACGATTGCAGAGACCAGTATGGTGCAGTTAGGTGACTTGTGCCCTTGTGGTAAAAGAGCCAAAATGTCCAAATGATTGTCATGCAGAGGGCAGTGGCAGCAAGCAGCCAGGCAGTTGGGTCCGCCCCTTGGAAATGGAATAGGACTCGTGGGACAGGGCTTTCCTTTCGGCCTAACTCCACTCTAGAGGGCCAGGGCCATTAGCTGCCTTAATATTCTGCATTACCTTTCCAGCCATTTGTTGCTCCTTTGTTGTGATACCTACTTAAAATATCAAAGCCTACGAGAGCCTCAATGAGACATTTGAAAACTGAGAAACGCAGGTTTTATGTGTCAACGCCATGTCCCCTCCCTCTCCCTCTCTCTTTCCCCTCTTTAGCCAGCCCCATGCAGGTAGCCATGGATCAAAAAGGAATCAAAAGAGAAGGGGGGGACAAAAAAGTTTGGGTGGGACATCAATGGCTGACATGGTTGAGGCAGAACAAAAAAGAAAAAAAACCATACAAGAGAGGCTAGAGAAGGAGAGAGGAATCAAAGCTCTCCAGCAGAATGGAGGCAGTGAGAAATTTTGAAACACATAACCTGAATGTGGTCTTTTTTTGTCTGGTCTGGGCTGAGAGATCCGAGTGTGTGAGACAGAGAAGACAGACAAAAGGCAACTGGGCAGGTATCATGCCCTGGCCCTTGGCTGGGTCAGATTGGCTCCTGGATATGAGCTTACCAAACAGGCTGACTGTTTAGGTTCTGGTTGCCTAGGGGGTCCTAGCTGCACTTGGGTAGTTCTGGGATATTCCCAGTACCAGATCAAAGTGTGTCCATTTAGCCTACAAATTAATTTCCCTCCCTGAAGGCAAGCTCTTCAGACACCATAACACTAACGTGAGGAAAACTACCCCCCCCCCTTCACCACCCAACATAACATTATCCACCAGTATATCAATATTTAAATATGTACTGTTCAACAGGCTTTTGTGGCAGTCACATGGTGAAATGTTTCATGCATCTGGTCCCATGTCATTTAGTGACAAAGGACACTCGACTGTGTAGATAGTATCATATTCCTGGGAGACGTATGAACTTTGAGGAACCAGTCAGAGTTTGTCCTCTTATCGCAAATCTCTGATCTGTGCTTTCCCACTGATCTTCTCTAGTATCTGACCCAAATCTAGTAATCTTGGCCCTAGAAATATATGGCATGCCACAGGGAAAAATGTGACTCAGTACTGGAAACTCTTTTATGAAGTTCTAGTGACACTAAACTAAGTAATGGTAAATGTATTTTACTTCAGCGTCTCTTGTCATATATGCCTTTATTACAAGTCATAGTAGTCATTACTGCAATACCATCACCTGGCCTTTTGCATTAAAGTCTTATTGATCTATAGTCTCTTGTTGACTACTGATCCCAGCTTCCTTTATAGTTCTGTTGATTATTGAAGTAAGCTGTTTTTGATGTGGTCATCCCGCCACTGTGAGCATGTGTTCTCTAAAGTCTACAACATGAAACAACAGCAAGAACACAGATATGCACTCACCATCCATTTATCAGGAACACCTGTACATTGATGTAATTATCCAATCAGCCAATCATGTATCAGCAGCACAATGCATAAAATCATGCAGAAACAGGTTAAGGGTTCAGTTAATGTTCACATCAAACAGCAGAACGGAGAGATATGTGAGCTTTCAGTGACCTTGACTGTGGCAGGTTTGTCAGGTGGGCTGATTTGAGTACCTTTAATCTCCTGATCTAAACTAGCAGTGTAGCTCAGTGGTTAAGACATTGTAAATAAATGTAAATGATCTCCTGAACTGTTAAGTTTTCCAAGGGTTGTTGGTTGAAAGGAGTTAAACCTGATGTGGACTTCTGCTGTTGTAGGCCATCCACCTGCTGTTTGAATATGTTGTGCATTCTGAGATGCTTTTCTGCTCACCACAGTTGGAAAGTGTGGTTATTTGAGTTACTGTAGCCTTCTGGTCAGCTGGAACCATTCTGGCTTTTCTGCCCTGAGCTTTCTCATCAATAAGGTGTTTCTACTCATTGGATGCTTTTGTCTTTTGCTTTTTTTTTTCATTCGTTGTAAATTCTAGAAACAGCCAGGTGATCAGCAGTTTCTGAAATACACAAACCAGCTCATCCAATAAGTCCAACAACCAATATATCACTGAGATCGCATGTTTTCTGATGCTTGATGTGTACATTAACTGAAGCCATTGAGCTGTACCTATCTGCATGTGGACAGTGAGTGTATACCACCCAGGGTAGATGTCCACACTGTCCAACCAGTTCTGAGTACATACGAACTGCCCCCCATCTCAAAAATCCATTGGTCAGTGATTCAAGTGGAGCTGCTGTTGTCTACCTTACAGCGGGCTTAACCTCTGTTTAAATAGTAGCATGAATGTGGTAAACCATGTTAACACTGACCAGTGAAGGCACAGGCCAAAAGGGGATAGGTCTTGACCAGCTAAATATAATCCACTAAAAGTCATCCCCACCTTCCCATTCATCTAGAAGTACCCAACCTGTCAACTGCTCTGTGAACCACAGCCAGGACATTCTGTTTTCAACATGCCTTAGTTCTTTACACACAATCATGGGTATTTCTTTTTTTTTTAATAGTGCAGGGGTCAGGAATGATACTAAGCAAGGTGATAATTGATAAATTGGTCAGAAATTAGACTTATTTAATATTTATAGAAGGAGGTTCCAGTATCGGTGCTTTGTAACACTTGGGTAACACTTTGTGGTTTCTCAGTAACATGACAAGCTGGGTATTTTTTTTATTATGAACATCAAGAGATCAAAGAGAGCCTGGTGAGGGAAAGATTTTTTATAGCTGCTATAATGTAGGAAACGGGTAATGTAAGTAACAGGGACTAACATGACACATGTTACTTACATTACCTGTTTCCTAGGTTATAGCAGCGATAAAAATCTTTACCTTTTTTATAGCTCCATGGACGTTCCATAACATGCAACTATAAAAAGGTAACTTGAATGAGCACTAACTCAAAGTTCTTACCGCACTTACAGCAGTTATTGTATTGACTGTGTCTCGTTCGTCACTGGTTTTGTGTAGTTTAGGAACACTTTTCGGGTGATAGGACTTGTTTCTCTTGTCATTGTTTGTATTAGGTGTTGTATAGCTAATATGTAGGAGTATCATAGCTCAAGGAACCTTGAATTCAGGTCTAGTAGCACTAGCTTTGAATATTTAGATATACTTAGTTAATGACTAAGCACTTTTGTAAGTCTATCTGGATAACCATGCACACACACATGCACACAGTATCTTCAAAGTAAGTTTGACTATGATAGAGGGAAAATAATTGAATCGTATGAGAAAAATAAAAACCATACAACCTACATGTATTTCATACAAACAATGTATGAAAAATTCATCACTAACATTAAACATTAAAATATACAAGTTATGACTATGGACATAGGGTTCCCAGGTATAACTAGTGCCCAAATATGAGTGTAAAATTAAAAATAAAATTAAATGATAACTAGTACATCAGGACAAGGACAAAAATGTCAAAATGTTTTAGCATATTAGCAAACAGACCACATTAGCTGCTCGGTCAGAGCTAGGCTGAACTGTCAGATTCCCCAGACTTATCACCTACAGGTAAAGTGAGGTTTTGATGCGCAGTGATAACAACCTGTCTTTATTTCTACCGCTACTATACACAAACATTAAAAACAGTTTTTTTACAGCTGGGTGTGTCGGTATGAGCAGAAACCAGTCGACTGTTTGAAGTTTTGAACTTTTTTTTTCCTCTTAGGCTGCGTTGTTTCGTCTCGGTGTGGCGGGAGAGCAGAGACAGCCACTGCAAACAGCAGGTGTGGCTTTTGAACGAAGCCACGACATGGCAGATCTCTTTGGTCTCCATCGTCTGATTCTTGTTTTCATCAAAAGAAGAAAGGCCCTCCTTGCTGTTGTCTTTCATCTCCGGGAGCCGGCCTCTCCTTCATTCTCTACCTTTTGTTTGTTTGCTGTACCTGAGCTGCAGCTTTGTGGCCTCCAGCAGGTGTTACTATTTAGCCCTTTGGTCAGACATAAGCGGTGGTTGAGGACTGGAAAGGATGAAACTCTTAGCGATAAATACTGACAGGAGTAATGGCAGAGGTACCTGAACCTGAAATTAATCAAAATTCAAGATTTGTTGTCTTGGAATGATTAACATCTTCCATGGAAGCCAGTGTGAAGGATAGGGTGGTCACATGATGATGTTGGATACACACTCCCATGTGTGTTTAGTATTTTAAATGCATTGCTTGTGGTTACATCTATTCAGTACGACATCAAATTAAATTTCCTGTTAGCCATCGGATCTCTGTGTTTGTGTCAATCAATGATTACTTTGATACAAAGCAGTAGCTAATCCAGCTCAACCCAATGGAGGATCTAAGGCTAGTTTTGCCTGTGCATGTGTGTGTGTGTGTGTCTGTGTGTGTGTGTGTGTGTGTGTGCTCCACCAGAGCAAACACTGTGGGCAGCTTTTTCGTGCACTTCACCCAGTGGTGACCCTGTGGAGAGGATATTCCATTCTCATGCTACAGGAAAGACATTCAAGTGGGCAGTTTGGTGTTCATACACTTTTGCTTTTACTATACCGGTCCTACCAGTATGTTCAGTGTGATATAAGCAAACACTGAACTCAGCTGCTGAGGCACTGATGAATCAGTAGCTTCTTCTTTACACATTTCTCTTCACATTCTGCCTATGAGTGTTAGTCGTGTAAATGAGGTGCATGAGGTCTACACGGCCTGTGTCTGTGAGCGAGGAAAAGCTCGTCTATCTTGTTCCTGATCTTTGGAACGTTCAAGCAGTTCTGAGTCCTTTTTCCCAAATCCTTATAGAAAATAAATGTGAATAATCACAATACATGTGCATTTATTTACACGTACAGTACGTTTTCGACATTATGGACTCTCGCATGCAGGGCTTGTGTTTTTACACTGGAAAAAGAATTTCAGCCAGTTTACTTAAAATAGTAAGTATCCAGGCTGCCCTCAAAATGTTAATAATAAGTTCAAGAATATCAGACACAGATATTTCTCTGTTAACTTTTGAAGTTCAATGAACTCAAAAAGTTGAGTGTGGCCAGTTAACGCATTTTAAGGAGTGTTTTTACAGTGTATTTTTCATGTGTGTGTTTTTTCCACATGATTCATTTCTTTTCATATGGTTATATATTAATTTCCTATGATTATTTTCATATCATGTCTCATATTAGTTCATGTGGTGTTTAGCTTTCTTACAGATTTATTTTTAAATGTATTTTCACATTACTTTTCCCTTAACGGTGGCGCAGTGGATAGCGCTGTCGCCGCACAGCAAGAAGGACCCGGGTTTGATCCCCGGGTGGGGCGACCTGGGAAATTTCTGTGTGGAGTTTGCATGTTCTCC
>JAOVYV010000004.1:4577364-4587948 GCA_025674545.1 Hassar affinis | reverse complement strand
CCACCCGGGGATCGAACCCGGGTCCTTCTTGCTGTGAGGCGACAGCGCTATCCACTGCGCCACCGTGCCGCCCTGTTTGTTAATTAAATTAGCCTAATGTAGTGTATGTATTAATAAAACCACATGCAGTGGTTTTATTAATATTTGCTTGATATAACATTTAGCTAGGTAGCTATAAAATAGGGAATATTACATTAAGGCTAAATAGTATTTTTTTAATAATAATAACAACAACAATAATAATGGATATACTTCCAGCTGATCTATCATTAAGATAAATGGATATTAAAGCTTTGGATCCAAATGGCATAAAAATGTCCATCGGTGGGAATGAAATCAGTCCATGCATAACAATTAATACAACACCCGAATAACCAGCTCATCTGTGTTTATTTGGATTTTTTTTTACATTGATTAGTATAGGTTGATACAGTAGTTGAAGGTTTACAGTTGTGTCAGTCATGGATATGGAAACCAGAATAATTCTTATATCTTCTGACTTTCACACAGTCTGTACAGATAAGCAAACACAGATTATGCACACAAAAACACATGCACTGCTCAGACAACCTCATCCAAGTCACAGGTCTGAGTTGTTGCTTTTAAGTAAAAATTAAAAACATAACTGAAAGAACTGTCTGAATTAAGCATCCTCCGCTTCAAAAATAGAAATTCATTTAGGACATATCAGAATTACCTGGTCTTCTAGAGCCAGCCCGCTTTGATCCCTAAATTTCTTGCATTGTACAAATCCAGATTCTTCTACAAAACTAAGCATTCATTCATAAAATAAAGATAAGAAAACTGCCAATGCTTTCAGGAATCCTACAGCAATTTATAGCTATGTGCAGCAAGAGTTCAGCCCAGTTGTCAAGTACTAAACCTGTTAAAGAAAATATATATATACGTACACAGCAACATAGATTTGTGAGGAAAGTCAACTTGATCTGGTTGAAATAAATACTTCAGCTGTTTTTTTGATATATCTGAAATTCACAAGCACAGGATAGAAGTATCCTGATCTCCCGCAAACTCCCATAGTGTAGATGCAGCCCCGTGATACCATGGCAAAGCAAATATCGCTTTAAAAACGTGAAGTCTGTAATGAGCTTGGTGAGTGTGGTGACAGTACTGTAACTCTTGAATCTTCCAGAAAAGGCACTGTACCTGTAAAGTCTCTCACAAAGCCATGGGTTAGGTCATGGCATCATTATCCTAAATTCTCTAGTCTGTCAACAAAGTATACAAGATGTGAGCTTTTTTTCAGTGGTTCCTGTTTACATGTAGCGATGACTGGCAGGAGCTCTAGAGCATCAGTGGGCCACGCTGGCACAGTTCAGTGTGATCACCTCTGTGATGGTATGGCCTTCTCAACGAAGGTGGTGGGTCTTGGTGGGACATCAGGAGGCAATGACTTGGACGTAGTTAGCAGGGTAGAGGCCCACCTCGCCGCTGTCCAGCTGCCCTTTGCACCAGCCCTGCTCATCCTCTTCTCCCAACTTCATCAGCTCTTCACCTGCCAATCACAAACTGCATTAAGCTCCTGCATGAAGTCTTAACATTGAAACTACTAGAGCTACTGTTTGCTATTGGTTGAAGGTTTTCAGCTTGGACTCCATGAAAAAGCTGACAGAGTCAGGGTTTATCAAAGTTAAAATCCAGGTCATATTCAATGTGCGACATAATATTCTAGCCTGCATATGACATAACTGAATGGTGACAATGGTTACCTTTTAATGCTTCACCATGAGTGTTTGGTTTATGGCTATAAATAAGAACATTCAAAGTAGCTGTTTGTATTTATTCAAGAGAAAGATACCTATATTACCCTTGTGAAAAAGTAACTGCCCTAAATCTAAAATATCCTTTTGCCAGCCTTGGCAGTAACAACTGCAATCAAACATTTGCACCCACTTTCAACGAACCTTTTCTTTGCTGTGGAGGAATTTTGGCACACCCCAGAACTGTTATAACCAGCTACATTGGAGGCTTTTACGAGCATGATCTGCTTGTTTTTGCCGATCTTGCTTTGGATCGTTGTCCTACTGTATAACTCAACTGCGTTTGAGCTTTAGGTCACAACAGAATTCATGGTTCCATCAATTATGTCAATTATAAGTTGTCCAGGTCCTGGAGACGCAAAGCAGCCTCAGACCATCACACTACCACCACCATGTTTGACTGTTGGTATGTTGTTTGTATGGTGGTATGCGGAGTTAGCTTCATGCCAGACGTAACGTGACCCATGTCTCCCAAACAGTTCCAACTCTGACTCATCAGTCCACATCAGTCTACTCCAATACTTTGCTGGGACCACCTCTCTGGTACTTTAGTGAGTCTGTTAGCAGCCAATTGCAAGTTCTTAAGAGTTTGCTTATAAAGGCTCTTCAGAATTTGATTGATAGAACAATTGATGCACACTTCACATCTGGGTAGTTTAAAAAAAAATGGTCCTCTTACCTATATATGGTCAAGTCAAAGTATGAAACATTGCATTTAGTAATATTAAATTATAACTTAAACTAAATGAAACAGGTGAAAGTGGATATATACACCGTGTTTCAAATTATTATGCAAATTGGATTTACGTGTCAATGATTTATTTTTATGTATTTATGTTTTAAGTCATGGGTGTTATTGTATCTCAGGGCTCTTGGGATTACTGAAATGAATCTCACACACCTGTGATAATTAATTTGCCAGGTGAGCCCAATTAAAGGAAAACTAATTAAGAAAGACGTTCCACATTATTAAACAGACTACAGGTTTCAAGCAATATGGGAAAGTAAAAGGATCTCTCTGCTGCTGAAAAGCGTGAAATAGCGCAGTGCCTTGGACAAGGTATGAAAACATTAGATATTTCACGAAAACTGAAGAGTGATCATCGTACTGTGAAGAGATTTGTGGCTGATTCAGAGCACAGATGGGTTCGTGCAGATAAAGGCAAAATGAGGAAGGTTTCTGCCAGACAAATTCATCTGATTAAGAGAACAGCTGCTAAAATGCCATTACAAAGCAGCAAACAGGTATCTGGAGTCTAGCAAACCTCAAGTTGTAGGATTATGGATTCTGGATTCTCCAGAGGCTTGCAGTTGTGCATAAACCTACTATTCGCCCACCCCTAACCAGTGCTCACAAGCAGAAATAGCTGCAGTGGGTCCAGATATACATGATGACTCATTTTCAAACAGTCTTGTTTACTGATGAATGTTGTGCAACCCTGGAAGGTCCAGAGGGATGGAGTAGTGGATGGCTGGTGAATGGCCACCACGTCCCAACAAAGCTGACATCAGCAAGGAGGTGGCGGAGTCATGTTTTGGACTGGAATCATAGGGAGAGAGCTGGTAGGCCCCTTTAGGGTCCCTGAAGGTGTGAAAATGACTTCAGTAAAGTATATAGACATTCTGACTGATCACTTTCTTCCATGTTTCAAAAAGAAGAACCGTGCCTTCCACCACAAAATCATCTTCATGCATGACAATTCAACCATCTCATGCTGCAAAGAATACCTCTGTGTCATTGGCTGCTATGGGAATAAAAGGAGAGAAACTCATGGTGTGGCCACCATCTTCTCTGACCTCAACCCTATTGAGAACCTTTGGAGTATCCTCAAGCAAAAGATCTATGAGGGTGGGATGCAGTTCGCATCATAACAGCAGCTCTGGGAGGCTATTCTGACATCCTGCACAGAAATTCAAGCATAAACTGTCCAAAAAGTCACAAGTTCAATGGATGCAAGAATGGTGAAGGGGTGCTATCAAAGAAGGGGTCCTGTGTTAACATGCAACTTGGAACACAGTGTACAGTAAGTTTACTGTAACTACCTTAGGTATCGGCACATCCCTTTTTATTTTATTTTTATCATTTCTGTCTTAGCTTTTTCTCCCTAATTTAGTCTTGGGCAGTTCCCATGCACAAGCCAGCTCTCCCCAATCATATGACGGCTTCCAGGCAGCAAACCACCAACCGCATCTTTTCAAACTGCTGCTCATATGTTACAGAGGGGGTAACACACTTGGAGAAAATCTGCCTCCTTGCACATGTTAAATCTCTTCACAGATGGCCAGGACTGGCTAGTGTTATTGTGATTGATGGGGAGAGTGTGTATGCAATTCCCTGTACAGCACAGCCAGTTTTGCTCTTTTGGACTTCCAGCCAGAGACGGCTATGGCATAGTCAGGATAGGAACTCGTGATTTCCAGAGCATAGGGTGAACGCTTTGCTTCTGCACCACATGGGAGCCTGCCCAGAGATTCTTTACATGCAGTATTGTTTGTGTGCCTGAGCAAAATGATATTGACAATATGAACTAAATGAAATTTGTGATAGAGCGGCAGGGAGATTTCACTACTAAGGTCATCTGTTCATTATTAAATTGGAATTAGTTTTGTTTACAGAAGTGTCCGACAAAAATAATGCTGCAGTGTATTTCACCCATTACAACACAAGGTTCAAACTTTTTACAGATATGGCCCACTTCCCACTTGGCTTTCAGGCGTTCCCACTAGCCGGGGTTTTGTGTTCAAGGGCTTTAGAATGGACTTCAGCCACTGTGTTGGGAGAAGATTGGGAGCATTGTAATGGATCCCCATGACTGAAATTTAGAACTAGAGGTTCTTCGGGACTGGAATGCCATAATCCCAGACTGGGACCCTACTAAAGGTTGCAGAAGCAGGCAGTTGTTTCTCTTGTGCAGATTGGAGCAGATGGGAGCTTGTGGGACAAAGGCCACTTTGAATACCAGAGTGTGTTGGACGAGTTTCATATGCTTGTTCATTCCTCTAGAGTAACTGTTTAATACTGGTCAGGGTCAGTGACCCTGGGAAAGAGAACCAACTTCATGTTCATTAGAATAAAAGACAGGTACAAAAAAAAAGTGGTAGTGGGCTGGACTGGATACACTTTCTATGGAAGTGTACAGGGGTGCTTTTACAAGCATCACTTCTGCAAATCCCTAATCAATAGGACATAAGTAGTCCAATTGTAGAACACAAGTCAAGCCTGAGCTGCTCCTGCCCAGGTAGGTTTAAAATGTCTAGAAATGAAACTGTGTAATGTAGTAAGACTGTAAAGCCACCAGCAGATGGCAGAGATGACTTCAGAATAGAGGCGCTTGCTTTTTAATTATATTGTGAATCATGACACTGCAATGACGTGGCTAAAAGGGATCATGACTTCAATGGATCTTCTGTAGAATATGAATGATGCTCCAATCAATAGCCAATCATAACCTGCTACCGTACTTTCAAAAGAATAATCCCTACCAAAATAACAGTGTTCGTTTAATTCCACAAGGAAAAGATGAACAATGAGAATATTATATACCAGGTTGATCGTATACAGCCATTTCATTCTGTCTTCCATCCATTACTCTAGTCAATAGAAAAAAATCATAGTATTCCAGTTTCTTGCTCTTATGGCTGCTGCAGAAGAAAAGATCTCACACCATTGCTGTAAGGTGTACTGTTACAGCAGGGTACTTTCTGGAAAAATAGAATAAGAAAGCTTTCTCTTGTTGACTATCACACTGTAAATCCTTGCTAACAATCTAAAATGCAAAAGTAACCATAGATTTAGGTGTGTAGAATAACGCAGCAGAAGCATATTGGAAGCATTTCATTGGTAATAATCAGCAAGGTAAATATATTGTTTTCAAACCCATTCAGAAAACCAGTGCTCAAAATTATGCCATGCTTAAAAACCGAGTCATCAGTGGGATCACTCATCAGCCAATGGTGAGGATCACCCGAAATTGATGCGACGTTAGCCCTAGGAAAACCTGAATTAAATACCCTTTTAGTCATTAGAATCAGAATCATCAGAATCACAGCAAAGCACTCGTCATGCTCGGATTTGTCCAGCTCTGTTCAGCGTGCCTATCATCAGTCAGAATTATCAACTGATTACAGTTCATTAGCTGTTTACTGTTGATCTTCTGGTCTGAGAGAAGGACTAATATGATGCCAGAGCATTTAGACAAATCTCACCACTCCACACGCCATAATCATGCTCCAGCACAGCGTACTACAAGCCAACATGATGTATGCGTGTTTGTACATGTGTGTGCCATTAATATGCGTTAGTAGGGATTAATACCTGCTTTAAAGCTCAGCTCATCAGATTCTTGGCCAGTGTAATCATACAGTGCTCTAACGCGCACACCCGCTACCTTCTCCTCCTCCTCTTCAAGCTCAACTCCATTCGCCGCTATGTACTTCTTAGGGCTCTCTTCATCAGACCAGTCCGAGGAGTAATCTTTGGCAGCTCTGTGTTAGCCAAGAGACAAAACCGAGGTCACATTTATCTCACAATATCAAAGAAAAGTCTATATAAAAAAATATTATTAAAGGGATCAGTGATCAAGCTAAAAACAGAATCAAAGAGTTTGTGGTACAGCAGAAATCTATCCCAATAGATTATAGAGGACGGACGGCTAATTTCTAAATATTCACACCCCAGCACTGTTAAAATCTCATTCCTGCTTCAATCCAGAGGCAGTTTTAACAACAATAATGCAAATCCAAAGGTTAATAAGTTCATAACGTGATCATTGTAATATGTTCTCATTTCTATAGTAACAACTCATTCACTGGGTGGTGTCTAAGCCTAGTAATAAACAGGTTAAAACGGTGTTGTTATTTAACAAAGAAAAAGTCAAAACAGTTATTTAAAAAAAGAAAAGAAAAGAAAAATGACTGTTTATAGCTTCTACAGTGTAATTGATGACAGGAATTAACTTGTTTCCTGGACGTTCCACAACATTACATGCAACTATAAATGGATAAAAAGTACTGCACCGTTTCCTTATTGGCATACAGCTGGTTTAATAATAGGTTTAAGAAGAAGAAAACACTTTGTGATGTGCTGTTTGGAAAACAGTGAACTTCAGGATTGCTACAGCACCCACACTAACGCATATTTTCCCTACACCAGCATGTTCTGAAGTGTCTTATTGCTTACTTATAACACAGTGACATGATTTTTCTAGAGTGTTTCAAAAATAACTTAAATAAAAACTAAAAAAAAAACCACATGATTCCCTTCTGGCCAACAAACCAGTTGTAGGTTTTAATTGGGGTTTTAAAGCCATTACATTAAGTAGCAGAATATGCACTGTTGCAATGGCATCTGTTCTGTTGCCCCCTGATAAACAGATGGCCATAAAGGACTCTTGGTGCTTGTAATGCTACAGATATTTATAACCGGCTTTATTTTATGTAGAGAATAGTTCATTTCATGGATATCAGCTTAGGACTGAGTCAGTATACCACCACCACCCACCAGCACACAGATATTGTGCTGAATAAGCCCATAATGTTAAATTAGTAATTATCTCGAGTACAACAACCAGCAGGACAAAGCTTTCAGAGAGAACCACTGCAAGAAAACGGATAGCAAAAGAGTCACCACTGCTCTAGTTGAAAGGTCAATTCACAATAAAGAGCTCCAAGATATTAATAAACTTTTCATGAGTGCTATGAGTCAATTTTCTGTCTCTCAAACCTGCAATAAGTTAAGAGAGGAAAATGAGGAACATCTGTGCCAATGTTCCCATGAGAACATGCATCTCAAATAACAAGCGATATTTTCTTTTTTTTCTGTAATCCCAGAGCTCTCCGAGCAAGCATTCCAATCATCAACTACACAGAAAAGCATTCTGAGGAGATAATCAAGGAAAAGATCTGTATAGAGACAAAAAAAAAGCAAAGTTTAAAGTGTGTGTGTGTATGTGTGTTTTACCGGATGGTATCTTGTGGAGTCTGAGGCGCTTCATCAGGAGCAGAGACAATATTGGTCAAAGTGACATCATCAATTCGGCTGTTCCTCTCTTTGCGGCTGAGAGCGCGGTTGGCCTCTGGAGACCATTCCTGATAAGTGTGTGTGAAACACAGAAAAGGAATCCTGTGAATATCGCAGCCCCCATACATGTATAATTCCATGAATATAAATAACAGCCCCAGAAGGTGTCAGTCCATTTAACGAACACAAAAGTAGAAATCAATTCTAGCGTGACACATGGCAAACAATGTCTCTGACTTCCATGTGGCACATGCGAGGCCACTCTGGGGCTGCACAAAGAGCTTCAGTGTTCAGGGAAAGAAATAAGGATGCTGGGAGGATGATGTGAGAGTCTACTTTATATGCAAGTTACCCTCAGTGGCTTAAGCATTAGCCAAATGATAATATTTAGATCTATCTTCAGCTGTACAAAAATACAAGTGAAATGGTGGTGTTGATGGAGAGAGAAATATATCCACAGGGGAACAGCTTCAAATGGAGCATAGAAAGGGTGTTCTGGCACAGAGAGAAGGATCCTGCATTCCACAAGCCATCCGTGGGCCATGGAAACAACAGAGCATTCACCATCAGCCCATTAGGATTCACTAAGCTCAGAGCTCATGGTTAGGATGGCTCAATGAATTACAACTTGTATACAGTTGCACTGTTTATGCTTCTACTGGAAATGTCATATCTCTTGGGTAAGCAAATGTTAGAAGATGGGTTCTTTAGGTTGTAGCTGAAAAGAAATAGTGTACCGACATTTATAGTTGATAAACACTGTAAAAACTGTAAACTAAAATTGGTTCGTTAATGTAACTCCAACTGGTGCCAGTTGCCACTCTTCCTCAAACTGGGGACAGTTCATGAATATACCTAAAAATTGGGAAGAGTTCACTGTTTGGTTCAGGCCTGGCATTAAAATGGGGTTAGCTCACAGTTAATTTTGATCAAACTGGGCTTAGTTCTATACTGTATGTCAGCTTAGGTAGTTCACCATTGTACTTCCAACTGGGACCATTTCAAAGCTGTGCCTCAAACTGGGGCAGGTTCAAAACTGTACCTCAAACTAGGGCCAGCTTTGTGTCACATTGGGGCCACTTCAAAACTGTACCTCAAACTAGGGCCAGCTTTATGTCACATTGGGGCCACTTCAAAACTGTACCTCCGATTGGGGCCAGTTCAAAACTGTACCTCAGATCGGGACCAGTTGATATTGTACCTCAAACTAGGGTCAGTTTAAAACTCTACCTCAAACTAGGGCCAGTTCAGAACTCTACGTTACATTGGGGACACTTCAAAACTTTACCTCCGATTGGAACCAGTTCAAAACTGTACCACAAATGACACTGTACCACAAATGAAAATGACAGCTAAAGACTAGTTCAAAACTGTACCTCAGATCGGGACCAGTTGACATTGTACCTCAAACTGGGGTCAGTTTAAAACTCTACCTCAAACTAGGGCCAGTTCAGAACTCTATGTTACATTGGGGCCACTTCAAAACTTTACCTCCGCTTGGAACCAGTTCAAAACTGTACCTCAGATCGGGACCAGTTGACATTGTACCTCAAACTGGGGTCAGGTTAAAACTCTACCTCAAACTAGGGCCAGTTCAGAACTCTACGTCACATTGGTGCCACTTCAAAACTGTACCTCAAACTGGGGCTAGTTCAAAACTGTACCTCAAACTTGGGCCAGTTCACTGTTGTACCTCAAACTGCAACCACCCTTCTGCTTTACTTCAACATTGGTCCAGTCCATTGTTGGACCTCAGACTGGGGCAAGTTCAAAACTGCACATCAAACTGGGGCCAGTTCACTGTTGTTGCAAGAATAAAGACAGCTCAAAACTAGCTGTACCTTAGTCTGGGGCGAGTTGGCTGTTGTACCTCTAACCGGTGCCAGGTAAGAGGTTAGCTGAACACAACCTGAGGACAATTTAATACTGTACCTCAAACTGGGGCCAGTTCATGCTCATTCCAGGTCCATGCGTGTTCCTCCACCACCGCAGATCCTCCGTGTCACTGGCTGCATTAATGGTCTGGCTCAGGTCTCGGTACAAGGCATTAAACCTGAGTGAAGAATTTCCACAGTATTTTTTAAATCAAAACAATCAGTGAACAGAAAATATGTATTAGCCTTGTATAAGTTCTTCATTCCTGGGAATTTATTGAGGGCATATGCATACATGGTTCCTGAGAAAGTATGCAAATTTGGTGGAATGAAACCAACACACCTTAACCAAACACCCTGGATCAGAGGGGAGATTCCTGCACACAGAGTACACAGCACTAACATATTGGGAGCAGCCAGATAATTATGGTGGGAACATGAGGAAAAACAATGTCATTGTTTTAAAGAGTGGCAAGATTTGTAGACATTTTTGTCTCTGACAAGCTTCAGGAACAATCCAATAAGAGACAGGAAAATGACAGCTAAAGACCAGCTTAGTTGGAAATATTAGCCTTGCCTCAACCTTTGTTCCAAAAGACTCTGGTTAATGGACAACATGATGTTGAACATTCTTTCTAGGGTAAACAGTGATAACAGAGTTCATAGTCAAAGAAAACTAGAACTAATAGTTAACATTTTGATGCATTTGTCAATATGTGACTGAACTACTAAACAGCCTTGAGGGTTCTAAAGCCTGACTACACAAGACAGTATTATGAAAGGCAGCTATGAATTTTTATGGCTCTTATGGCAGGGATATTTCATCCTTCTAGGTCAGGGGTCTCAAACTCAATCCACAAAGGGCCGTGTGGGTGCAGGTTTTCCTTCCAACCAAGCAGAAGCCTCACAC
>JAOVYV010000004.1:4509100-4538798 GCA_025674545.1 Hassar affinis | reverse complement strand
CACAGGCATCTCCCAGGAGATAATACGATGATGTACAAGAGGCATCATTGTGGAAAAAAATATTTCTCATCTTTTATTCACATTTATTATTATTATTTATTATTTCACAACAAAAAGTGGCATTTGACATTCTAAGTGCCCCTCTGTCCTGATGACGTTCCGATTGTGGAAAGTGTACTGTTAATAAGCGTTGACACTGGAGCCTCTTTACAAAATGTTAAATAAACATCTTGAATGCTTTAACTAATCAGATATGACCTCATGAACATCAAAGAAATTCATATCATATCAGAACAACAAAGAAATACCTCAAGTTATTTCTCATCCTGAGCGCAAGTGACAGCCTTAGACCCCGTCTTCCCATTCGTATATTGTCTTCTGTATGAGACAGCTTTTGTGTTGGTGGTGTACCCGTGTTGCCCCTCAGTACAGGACTGGTGATGGTGTTAAATCATAGTAACAGCATGGTAACAGTGTTGTTTTTTCTTTCTTTTTTTCAGGAAAGAACCTCTACACAAACGAGTATGTCGCTATCAAATTGGTACGTATATCTTTCAGTTCCTAAGTTGAGTTGGTATGAAGTAGTGTATGTATGGCGTGACTGTGTAGCCACCATGAGAACAAGAAAATCGTTTCTGAGAACAAAGCGCTGCCCAGCTGTGTCGAATTAAATCGCTGGACGCTGTTTCCAGCCAAAATCCAGGGCACGATGGTGAACTCCGAGCCACAGAATCCGCTACTGCAACGCTATATTTTTACATTCTAACTCTAGCCAGAAATGAACAACCTACTTGTTTAACAAGTACACAGCAACCAGGATATTAGGATGGCATGTTCATGATGGAAAGCATTTCATTTTGAAACAAATGTCTAAATTAAGCAATGAAGAATAATAAAATATTATCATCTATCTTGCCATCATAATGACAGAAAGGCAGAGATGGTATGTTAATATTCCACCAGGGATTTGTTGTGAATTATGTTAGGCATCTGTGAATGCTGTGAAGGGATAAAAATCCGTGAAGTTACACAATAGCTGGTGGAAATGCTGGCATGCATGTGCCAATGCAATGTGACCCTGGTTGCTAATAAGGAAATCTCTATGGTGTGGTGCTAAGTGCTGAGCTAGGACTTACATGAACTGTTTGAAGACCTTTTATTCATGTTCCCATCTCCACCCTTAAAGGAACCTGTGAAATCCAGAGCCCCACAGCTCCATTTGGAATACCGGTTTTACAAAACATTAGGGAGCACAGGTAAGGTTTTAATCTCCTTTTCCTTTCATGTCCATGACATGACCTTCATGACACTTAAACATTTTGGTGGATGCTTGGTGTATACATGTTCTACAGTTTAGCTGAAAAGGGGATCCTTTTGTTTGCTGTTTTGTTACAGGGTGTGTGTTTAAACAGATAGAAATGTACTAGGTCATGGGTTCAGCGAAGCACTAAAGAATTGTACTGTTAGTTTTGTGGCTTGAACTCGCACAACTGGTTCCTGCTGTGCTCACCTGCCTGGTTTTTAGACATCCAAAAACTGAATAAAAGTTTCGCAGAGAAATCCACAACCGCACTGATGATGCGCCGGCATGACGCTAGAAGGATCTGAGAAATATTCTAACGCCTTAGTCATCAGCGAGCACAGGCTTTAGGTCATGTGCTGCGCCGTGGTAAGAACAGCAGGCCGTAAAATGTTGCAGGGATACGTGGGGGTTTGCTGAGATGCTGTCAGCCACTCCTGTGATTTCTCACCCAATTTGGGGGCAGGTGCAGAGATGCATTTCCTTCCTGAGAGCACTGATAAGATGGCCAGATTGGCCTCCTGCACTATCGCTGATGGGATTTTCTCAGCGCATTGTCAAGCCTGATAAGTGGCTGCCGTGTGACGGATTGGGCCTTTTGTTTCCTCAGCGAACTCCTGATCCTTTCACTCTGTATTCTAATCCAGGAAGTAGCAGCTCGGGCGTCACGGAGCAGCTCGGTGACAGCGTTTCCATGGTGATGTCATGCAAATGCTCTCTCTACTTTTGGAGCGCTGCGCTTTGAGTGTGTTCTTGCAATGCCCCTTCGAGCTTACACTATTGTGCAGTAATATAGAAGACAAGAGTGGTACAATTTTGCTGGGTTTTTACAAAAAGAAATTGTAACGGATCCAGGAAAGGGAAAAGGGACGTGACGTGTTTAGTTTGTCTCGGCTTCCTTTTTTTCAGAAAGCAATGGTACTCTTTGCTAGAGGGAGCCCATGGGAGCTCTAAATGTCATGAAATGAGCATTATGTACTGTATATGGTGTGGTTAGGAATGTAGATATACCTAGGATAGGGATTGCTGGCTCCTTTAGGGAAGAGGATAGAGGTAAAGCGGAGCAGCATCCATCTGAGCAGCATCTCATCAATAATTCAGAGCACAGCACTGTTTATGCACCACCCTGAAGTCTGTCGTTGGCTCACTCAGCCAGCCTTTTAAGATACTGACCCACATACAGTGTTACATTTTTATTTTCTATGAAAACTTCAAATATGAAGTGTTAGTAGCTACTGTACATTTTATTTATGTGTCATTTTCTAGCATTTTGTAGGATTCCGGGCTTCACTTGTAACCCAATTTGTGCCTGAATTAATTTCATTGTGGTGATGCATTGTCTGGTTGGAATGTCTGCATGGCTGCCTTACAGTGGGCCTTTTAAGCCTGGGCAGGGAATTTGTGTTCGTGATGAATCAGCACTTCTGAAAAGGTGGCATTCTTGCCAAGAGTGATTCCTGGATGTCCTCTCAGAGCTGTAGTCATGGCTTATCTAGAAAGAATGAAGAACTTGCTGAACTAGAACTTGGAGATGGTGGAATTTTTTTAGATGGGCATCTGCTATTTGAAAGGTTTTGCTATCTATTGATTAACAGATATTGCTCTGCCATAGCCGTTCAGCCGTATTTCAGTTGTACCTCCTCTGTGATTTTGTATTACAAGTCCTGTTTTCTTGCATGCCAGTTTTTGTCCTTGGTGTGTTAATCCCCTGCTGAGTGCTTAATGATAGAAATAAGTGAGAATTACTGATGCCACCTCATGATGTTTGCGTGTGTGTGTGTGTGTGTGTGTGTGTGTGTGGAGGACTAACATTGTCAGACTGTATCGGGATGGCTTGATGCTTCAGCACAAGTGAAAATGCTGTATAGATAAGAACGCAACCGTCACTGTGGAAATTGATATAATTTTAGATGGGATGCAACAGACTCCTGCTTCTCAGTGCCTTTCAGATTTCAGTAGGAGGGATTAGGAAGCCAAGCCGAACCATCGCTGACCATCACACAAGGACAACGTCTTCCTGACCACAAGGCTCAGATGAAGTAATGCCATAACCGAGCACTTCTGCATGGTGCAGCCACCATTATTATCTGTGATCATCTCTTCATGTTGCTCCAGTGAACATTATCAGCTGAGGGTCAGCGACCTCTTTGCAGTGTTCATGGTAAAGCTTGCCACTGTGATCCAGAAGACACGTCTCATCCTGAGCAGGATAACTGTTACTGGTACAGATGAGACTCACCAGAGACTGCTGGTGACTGCTACACATATGATCTGTAGAATTCAAACCTATAGACCAATCAGCCATAACATTAAAACCACTGACAGCTGAGGTGAATAACATTTGATTATCTTAGTGAGTAATCAAAGTTGATGTGTTGGAAGCAAGAAAAATGGGCAAGCATTAAAAAACTGGGCAACACTGACAAGGGCCTAATTGTGATGGCTATACAAGTGGGTCAGAGCCAGAAAAGGACTTATAAGGCTTTCCCAGTATGCAGGGCAGCCAGGGTTCACTGCTGTGCATAGGGACTGGAGACTAGCCCGTCTGGTCCGATCCAAAAGAAGAGCTACTGTAGCACACATTGTTGGAAAACTTAAAGTTGGCTATGATAGAAAGGTGTCAGAATGCACAGTGCATACAGAGCTGCCCAGCTGCAGAGTGAGTGCCCATGCTGACCCGGGTCCACTGCCAAAAGCATCACCAATAAGGATGTGAACATTAGAACCGGACCATGGTGCAGTAGAAGAAGGTGACATTCTGTGGATCTGGATGTCTGGGGGTGTGTTTGTCGATTACCTGGGGAAGAGACGGCACCAGGATGCATTATGGGAAGAAAGCAGACCCGTGGAGGAAGTGTTCTGGGTAACGTTCTCCTCTGATACCTTGGGTCCTGGCATTCACGTGGATGTTAATTTGACACGGACCACCTGTCTAAACATTTTCAAACCAAGTATATCCCTTCAACTCCAATAGTATTCCCTACAGGCAGTGGTCTTTTGAGGAAGGATAACATTTCAAAAATGTTTCTCAGTCCATTCCTGGTATTTCTATTCAGCTTAATTAGAAGTATACTTATGAACACGCCTCTGTTACTTCCTTTAAGAGAATAAACTACAGTGGGGAACTCACTAGACATCAGTAAGCATCGTTTTCTCTTTTCCATAGCCTGAGAACAGGCTGAAAGCTCTGACCGATGAGACAAGATAGTGCAAATTGCATTACTGCTGTATTCATCATGTTCAGAGCAGGACAGCAGAGGTCCAAGCCTTGATACCCTATGAATAAGCTTAATATTCATTCTCTTGATAGTTATAGTTATGAATATGGATTGACTGAAGACTTGAGGAATACGTAATTGCACGCTAATTATACGATAGACTTTAGTTTGGAATGACCATTGTGTCCCAGTGTAATTACATCTGCAAGTCTTGTTATCATCTATTTGTGAATTTTATGTAAACTTCTATTGACATGTCCTAAACAGATTAGAAAATGTAAGTTTTTTCTGTCATTATTCAGACACCATGTACAGGTTTGTAAGAATTGACCTTTATAGTTAGACTGTAGCTCGAGCTACTCTCAGAGCCGTTGTACAGATGCGTGAGCTTTATAGCACCTGCTGTACAGCCGTATTAAACACGTACATTAGACGGAAAAGCAGTTTTTAGATCATACAAGCACTTTGCAGGTATGCAGTTTTTAATCATTTGAGGATTAAAAAACACTAATGAGTGCCATGAATTAAAATAATCACATAGACGAGTAGTGAGGTGATGTAACCTAAAACTCCTATTTGGATAGGGTCAGTTTCACATGGGATGTTAGGGTTAGGTTGAAGTGAATGGATTTGGATTTTATGCAAAGCTCTTACAGAATGGTGCAGAAAACAAAAAACATCCAGTTAGCGGTCAGAAAGGTCGTCTTGTTGGGAGGAGAATAGCCAGAGTGGTTTGGGTTGACTTTAAAACTCTAGTAACCCAAATAAGCTCTCTAAAGCCGTGGTAAACAGAAAGGTGTCTTGCAGTGCACAGGAACGTTGAACCAGGAACAGGAGGTTACAATGGCCTGAAACAACAATGTGAGCCTGTGCCAACTGTACTGAACAGTATTTATGACAGAAATGGATTTTGAGATGAAAAACGCTTATTGTTGGACAAGTGCCGGTTATGTTCGTCCTCACACAGTATAAACCAGCCCTGTGAAGTCATTGTTTTTGACAAAGCTGTAATACTGCACCTCCAGCCCAAGTCATCTTGCAGCGGAAAAGACTGTAGGACAGGTGTAGGAGATGTGACTGTGATCCCGGCGTCCTCAGGATGTACGTCCTGCGACGTCCTCTCCAGCTGTAGAGCCGATCCTCGGGTCTGCCCTTCCCCCAGCCTGGACGTCTGGTGCTAGACCCGGCTAAGGGAAGTGCTCCTGCTTTTCGTCATCCTCTGGTGAGCTGAGCGTGGAAATTTGAGCATAGTTTCACATGGACCCTGTAGACTGGGACTTCCAAAAATTGGATCTAGTTGACAAAGTAGCAGTGTGAAGCTCAAAGGTTAGGCCCAGAAGGAACGAGTGTGAGAAGGGAGGTTGGATCACAGCTGTGAGAATTTGTCTACGTCTGATTTCTGGGTTTCCTACTGGGACTTCCCTGCTCATGTGTTAGGAATAAAGATTGGGGGATGGTCTGGGCTGAAGGAGGCTTGATCCCTTCTCTGTGGACTTCCCCTCATTTTCTTCCTTACTCAGCATTTGTAGAGTAAAACGTTTGATGGATCACAGCATCTGTTGCGTACTCGAGCACCACGTCTGTGAAGGTTTTCAGTTCTCCATGTTGTTCAGATTTCTTGCAGTGCTGAGATTATGCTCCTAATCACGAAGACCTTTTATACAAGCTCCGCTCCTCGGATAAGAAGCATAACGTATTTTACCGAACGGCTATAGTTTCCTTCCATTCATTTTGATACAAATGAAAGCCAAGGTGAAGTTAATCTCAGCCTGAGACATTGTGCCCTCAGGCCACAGAGTGTATCTTTTCTACACTTTTCTGGCCAGGATCTTAAAAGTTGCAACCCGACTGAGCTGTTTTCAGCAGAAACAGACTGTTACACTGTTACACGTGTTGAGAGTTTCAGATCAAATGATAGTCCTGGTGATAAGCTTGCACATTTGACCAAATGCGAATCAACCTTTTCTAAATACTAATATCATAATGAACTTCCTGCAGTTCTACGTTTCCTATACGTCAATAATATGAAAATATCAACTTTGAATGTGCAGTGTGGTGTCGCAGCATAACATACTAAATTCATCAGCATGTCCTAATACTAAGTACTGACTTCAGACTTCTTAATCCGGAGGGGTTTTTTTATTGCTCATATAAACATTTGCAAAAGATAACATGAAAATGAAAAGAAAATGAGGCAAAGGAGGTAGGTCAAGCTGGTCTTGTATAGTAATACATCAAGCTTTTAATAATCATAGTTTTTCAGCATTGTCTGATTTGTGAAAACGTTCAAAGGCTGTTTAAATGATAATAATACAGCGCATTATTGAGTTGGCTATAACCTCTTCCAGCAAAGAGTATAACTCCAGAAATGGATGATGTAGAGGGATGAAAGCAGGCTCAAGTCCACCTCCCTGATTTGCGAAAGGTTTAACAAATCAGAAAATGCCTAAAATAAAAAAAAAATTGGCTGCAGACGAAATTAGAAGTGTGAAACCCTTCACAAATCAGGGAGGTTGATTCTAACCTGCTTTTATCCCTGTATATGATACATTTGGGAGCTTTTAGCCAACTAATAAAATAATTAATTAAATACTTCAGCTATTACAGACTTCATTAGTTTATCGTATCTTACCTCCAGGTTACCTCCAAGAGTATTACAGAAGCTTACGGAAGCTTCCTAACTCACAAAAAATTCCTAAAAACTTTCCTAAGTTTGAGATAACCCCAGTGCTCTCCTCACTTCTGTTTAAAGCTTCTGTTTCTGTTTAATTTCTAAGGGTTTATGAGCAGCCATGATGGATACGGTAGGTAGGCTGTAACGTTCATGAGCTTCAATATAATACAGCAAAATCTGTTCCTAGTGAAAGGCTGTGGTTTCACGCAGGGTCCATCGAGTATGATTATTATTAATGTTGCAAAAGTGTGAAAACTTCCTGGCTGAGCTCGTATATAGACATAATAGACAGCCTCCAGTTACTTCCTGGTTATCAGCCTTCCAGGTTTTTTGCGCACTAGAATAAAGTCCTTTGATTGGTCATGTATTGGGTGTCACCCCCTCTGCCCCGCCCCTCTGCCTCTCTTTTTGTGTTTAGTTTTTTCAAATTACAGATTTTATTCTACAACTTCTCAGATCAGGTCCTCAAGTTTTGCAACCTAATTACCTCCGTAGCTGCCAGTTGCTATAAGCGTAAATGTAAATTAATTTCTGTGTCAACACGCGGTGTTTGCTAGCATGCTCTTTTGGGTGTACGCTGCGTGTTTGCATAGCACTCCTTTAATCGCCAGTTCGTTATACGCGTTTCAGGACACGACCCAAAGCACTGTTCACAAACCCAAATTTATGCACATCTTCATTCCTTTGCATCTGTGAAGTATTTGAATGGACGCATATCCTCGTCCTCCTACCGAGAAAGCTCTTGCGCAGAGGAAACACTTCCCAGAAACCAAATGTGGACCATGTTTCTAATTTCAGTCACAATCCCTAGACGGTTTCCAGGGGTTTGCCTGAGTGTGGTAATGGCTTTGCTGAGCGTTAGTCGTCCTAACATGTCCAGACATGAGCACAGCTTTCTCTTCGGGGCTCTAGCGTTAATCTGCCGGAGAGGTTCGCAGACTGTTGTATTGGATTGTGTTGTCTTGCATTTGGAGATGAATAAAAACCTGGCTTTTATCAGGTTTGGGAGACAAGGACTTGAAAATGTCTTTGAAAAACAAAATGTATATATATTTTTTTTAATACAGCTTTCAGAAAACATTCTTTACTTCTACAGTGGAAGCTGTTCTCTGCTGCGCACTAATGTAAGCACGCAGGACGGCCTACGATCAGGCAAGTTATTGGTAATTAGTCATCTTCCTCTGCAGCCTCTGAGTGTAGGGAGATGGTGTGATCACTGTTTTCCCTCTCTCTCTTTCTCTTTCTCTCTTTTATTACATGCTTGCTCATGTGAGCACGCCGGGAGGGGCACGGTACTCGTGCAATGGAAACTCCACACACTGACCCAGATTAAACCACTGTTGTTATGATCATGTGTCTTGCCATATTTACACTTTAAATAAATAATGCTCGTAAAGAGTCCCGCTGAATGTCACGGCTCGGAATTTCCCCGTTTAAACGGTAAGATGGAGAGAAATATTAGACCAGATTAGCAGACCGTATAGAGGTGTAACAAACCTGCAAAGACGTTTGTGGACACCTGAGCATCACACCCATTGAGTTGTATAGAATGTGTGTGTGTGTGCTGTGTCGTTACACTTTCCTGTCACTGGAACTAAGAAGGCCAAACCGGTTCTAGCATAACGATGCATGAAGCGAGCCCCGTGGACAAGCGATTTGTCGAGGTCGGAGTGGAAGACCTCGCTTGTCAGGAACACAGCCCTGACCTCGACCCCACCGAACACCTTTGGGATGAACTGAAATGCCAACTGCACACCCCGCCTCCTGCTGTCCCACAGGATCCCAGTCTTGATGCAGTCTTCCAGTTTTAACCAAACACCCTCACGAGCCTTTGTTTCTGTTTATCTGTTCATTCTGAATAGTACAGTTGGCTACATCAGTAGTAGAGTGATGGTCCTGTCAGTAGGATGTCCAGCATGGACAACACACACACATACACACACAGCTAATCAACCTGTAATGATGATTGACTGATCACATCTGTTCACCAGCTTGCTCCATCCACTCCTTCCTTTGCCTTCTTTTGTTTACTTTAGTGGTCTGGAGGTCCCACGTGGCTCAGAGCCGCTGTAGCTTGATATCTCTTCTCCCAGTGAAGTGGGCAGCCTGGTAATCCCACTGCTCTAACCACGGAGTTTGCAGTGTAGGAGTGCAACTCAGTAAAGCCATGGATAGTGGTGGGAGGTGGCTGTTTTCTCAGTCTCTCAGTGCTTATGCAACCAGCTATTCATTCTCTCTCTCTCTCTCTCTCTCTCTCTCTCTCTCTCTCTCTCACTTACTGTCTGTCTGTCTGTATTTCTGTCTCTCGTTTCATCGCTAATCAGTACCATACACACCCCGGTTTAGGTTTTTGACCACATGCATGTTGTATGGAAAGGTTTTGAAAGGGCCTGGCTTCGCGACGGCACACACAGTATTTCTGTCGCTCGCTGACTTTGCCTGTTCTCTGGGAGCAAGGCCATGTTTATTTATGACACAGTCCATGTAGCATCAGCATTCCTGTACCCATCCAGTCAAGGTCCGTATTCATCAAGAATCTTAGGTTTGTACTTTTTTTTCCCTACTTTGTGCAAGCACATGGTGATTAGCATGGCCACTGACTGGAAGTCCATGAAACTACAGAAGCAGCACAGTTAGTGTGTGCCAGTGATTAAAAAGAGTGAAAAAATCTGTCAGACCTCTGATCTGTGGTAAATTCAGCAGAGAGTAAGTGAGCGTAATTCGAGTGTAAAGTCCATCTTAACCGTGTGTTCGGAGTAGCTAGTTTCAAATTTAAAACTGCACTGAATTTTGGTCGCACCATGATAACTTGAGACATGGTTTAATTAGTGTGCAGAGCGACCCTCAGTCAAGATGTTCTCACATTTACTGATATTTCTATCATTTCAAGCCAATCAACAGCACCTTACGACAGTTGCTGTACACAGTATCCTGCATGTCCTGTTGTTTCCTGTTAGGTGTGTGTCTTACAAGGGCGGCGGTCTATTTTACAATAAAGTTAAGAACTTCACCTATTCATATAAATGAATGTTTCTTTTTCTACAAATGTACATTTGTTCATTCACTATGGATTTTGGTGCACGCTTTCTCCTTAGGTGTTCTCAGGGTCGTCTAGCAACAAATTTTACCTGCATTAACAGAATAACCTTGGCTGAGCAACTAGCAAAAGTGCCAACTGGAGTTAAAAAGCGTAACATTAAAACTGCACAAGAACAAAAACAATGAGAGCCAAGTTACCATTTTCCACTTGCTCAAACCGAAAAGGTGTATTATCCTTTCTTTTTAAACAGCTGATATTGCACCTACTGTTGGGAGTAAGTTTTACGATATAAGCTAAGTCTATGCTGAATGTACACGATTCACACTAGTTAACATGTGCTTTGCTGGTACAACTGGCTGCACTAGTTACATTTTTATAATTTATTCATCTTTTGATGAAGACCGTTTTTTATCGTAGATTTCACACATTTTGAATACCGTAATACAATTTTTGGAGAGCAATGGCGTTATTATAACTATAGCACAAAAAAATAAGGAAATGTGTGTTTGGTAGATTATTTCTTTGTTGTTTCAATGCTTCTTGGCAATGAATCTTATACTCTTGGAAAGGCTGTTAATTTCCCTTTTAAATGGTGCCACATTTGTAAGGAACATGCATTTGTGGGATGAGCAGCAGAGCTGAAAATGTGAGTTGCGCCCATGAAAAATGTGCCAAATCTTCTCTGCCATTGCCAAACAGCTTATTTTGCTGTTGCTATTGTTTTGAGCTTCTGGTAACCCCAGGTGCAGCCAATCAGGTGCCTGATTGCCGACCTCCGGTCACGTCGGGTTGCCAGGAGGCCTGCCATGACTGCTCTTCACCGTCAGTTGCATTATAAGGTTGAAGTGTGGAGAAGATGCGGAGAACGAAAGATGTTACTCTATTGGTGTAGCAGTGTGATGGTGTGGGCGGCATCTCCCTCACTGGAAAAACGAGGCTTGTCATCATTGGAGGCAATTTCAATACAGAGAGATATCGAGATAACATTCTGCAGCCAGTGGCAATCCCATATCTCCACAGTCTGGGACCGAACTCTGTCCTCCGAGATGACAAGACAGAATTTGGGAGTGGAGAGGATGGTATGGCCTGCCAGCAGTCCTGACTTCAACCCCATTGAACACTTGTGGGATCAGCTTGGGCATGCTGTTCATGCCAGAGTGACCAATACAACCACGTTGGCTGATTTGTGACAAATGCTGGTTGAAACAGCAGTGTGTGACCAGCATGAGGAGGAGGTGCCAGGCTGTTGTGGCTGTGTATGGTTCTTCCACACACTACTGTTTGTTAAACGAATAAAATTCAATCATCCAGTCCACCAAACACTAAAGGAGTCAATGGCAGAGTAAGCTGCTTGGCAATGGCAGAGAAAATTTGGTGAATTTTTCATGGGCGCAACCCACATTCTCGGCTCTACTGCTCATCCCACAAACGTGTTCCTTACAAATGTGGCACCATTTAAAAGGGAAATTAACAGGCTTTCCAATGGTCTAAGATTTATTGCCAAGAACTATTGTTACAGCAAAGAAATAATCTACCAAACACAAATTTCTTTACTTTTTGTGCTATGTTTATAAAATTGTAGCTATACTGTCCAACTGTCTTCAACAGGACACGATTGCTTTACTTTTCTTCATGAATAAGCAATCATTACATTTCTATTGATGCGATAATTAGCTGCCTACCGAACCATATGTGTCGTTATGGCCAAGTGCTTAGTGTACACTACAGCCCAGCCATGTGAAAATCCCCCATTCGCATTGTGCCTACTCCTCCAGGAAGAAAGCCCATCCCCGAGGCCCACTACAGTTCTTCTTTTGTTTCTGGTTAATCTGTAGCTAGTATTGTGCTGTACACTGATACTCCTCCTGGCTAGAAGCCCTGGCATTGGGGCTTTACCGAGTGCTTCTGGCTGGGCTTTAGCTTGGCCACTGATCAACCATCTCCACGCACCGGAGCAGCAGAGGCCTAGCCATTCTTTAAGATTTGTGAGCATGTGTGTGTGTTGGGATGGTGGTGTGGCCTCAGGGTAGTCTGATTTGCTGTATATAAACTAGAGGATCACATGGTGTTGTGTTCCAGTCATGCATCTCTGATTCAGCAGGCGTAGGTGGGTGGCCTGAAACGGGCCTGCTGGCAGATGGTGCTTCGTTGTAGCAGAGAGGCCAAGTGGAGCTGACTACAAGGGGGATGTACAGACCTGGGGTCTTGTTCCTGATCATATTACAATTCATAAGTACTGCTCTCATATAATTACAGTTACAGTTTATGGTCAAGTCAAAGTCACTACAGCTTTGTAATACAAATACTGATAGCTCTTTATATGTGGTGGTCAGGACCCCCACAGGACCACCACAGAGCAGGTATAATTTGGGTGATGGATGATTGTCAGCTTTGCAGTGACCCTGATGTGGTGGTGGTGTGTCAGTGTGTGTTGTGTTGGTACGATTGAATCAGACCCTGCAGTGCTGCTGAAGGTTTGAAACCCCTCAGTGTCACTGTTGGACTGAGAATAGTCCACCAACCAAAAATATCCAGCCAGGAGTGTCCTGTAGGCAGCATCCTGTGAACACTGATGAAGGACTAGAGGATGACTGACACTAACTGTGCAGCATCAGATGAGTTTCTGAGTCTCTGACTTTACATCTACAAGGTGGAGTGTCTGATGGTGGACAGTGAGTGGACACAGTGTTTAGGAACAAACCACCACCACATCAGGTTCACTGCAGTGCTGACAATCATCCACCACACAAATAATACCTGTTCTCTGGGGGTCCTGTGGGGGTCCTGACCACTGAAGAACAGCATAAAAGGGGGCTAACAAAGTCTGCAGAGAAACAGATGGACTACAGTGTCTGTCTGTAAATCTACAAAGTGCAAATGTGCACAGTAATTTGTTAAAAGAAAAAAAAACCTCCACTCGGGTGAGTGAGCGATGTTCCTAAGCCATGATCGTTTTTCTGAAATGACAGACAGTATGTTTGACGTTTACATTTAACATTTGTAAAGTGGTGCTGTTGCCAAAAACACTTTAATAATCGACTAGTTTTTAAAGTAAATTCAGGTCCATAGGGTCATAAGTAATGGCACTCATCATCCAAATCTTCTGCGTGAGCCGTCCATTTTCATAGTGCTTTTATTCTGGCGTTTTTTTGTTATTTCTTTCGGTTCAGCGTGTACCAGCGGGGGTAATCAGAGAGCAGCTAGCAAAAGTGTTAATCACCACAGAGACACTCTGGCGAGAATGTGCAGCCTGAACGCGGATGAGTCATCGTCAGGCCAGCGTGCGTTCTGTTCTCAGGGGTGTTACAAACATAACCACACAATGCTCTGTGTAGGCCCATACCGCAGCTACCCACTACACTGAACCGACGACGATGATTATATGTTCTGAGCTCATGAATGTATAAAATTCCTGCCGTGATGCCCTCATGTGTGAAGCTCTTTATATTTTACACACAGAGATGGAGGCACAGCTTTGTGGATATGATTCTGACAGGTATTGCAGAGCAGGTCATGCACAAAACAACAGGTGCTGGTAGCATGGCGTAGGAGCTGAGGAGCCTTCCTTACCAGGGTGTATGTTTATGTGCTTTATCGCTGTTCTGCCCCTTAGTGTCAGGATGAATAGTTAATTGGTGGCTTCGAATGGACCGTGGCCTGCTAGAGAATTAACAGCGTAACATCATAGCAGCAAGATCAAATGTCTGAAACAGTTTTTCTTCAGTAGCTTCCTTCCTGTTTGGAGTATTTTATTAAGGGTATTTGAGGATACAAATTAGTATGAAGAATGACCAGACTTGTTGGGTGACGTAGTACACTCCGGTCATGATTTGATTTTGTTTGATACAGGCTTAACAATTAAAATTTGATTAGGCTATATTTGAGAATATTTTAAACAAAATTTGAATCAAGAAAACTTTCTAGCTAAAAAGACACTTTCTGAATTATAAGCAACGGAAAACAATGTTCACTTTTCTGTGTATAAAACTAAATTAAAACTATGAACAGGGCTTTAAAATTGTAAACAAACTATAATATTCGTTCCATATCATATCAAAAATATATAATTTTCCTAAATTCAAATAGAATTAAACAAGGTGTCTGACCCAGGAACTTTTAACAATGATTGGTTGACTCATAATGAGTGCCATAGCAGAAATATAGAGCTCCACAGTCGGCTAAAATGCCCGTTTTCCATGGAATTTAATGTTGTTTAAAGCCTGGAGAAGAGCTCTTTTTACCTGACCTTGAAATTGTAGATCATACATGTTGTAGCCTTTCTGAGTTGATTTGGATAAAAATATAAGCCAAAAGCAAAATGTAAATATGGAGAAACTAAACTTATTTTTACTTTATTAGAAAAAATGTCTTCAAGGATGTTATTTCTTTGTTCTCAGCTAGCTAGTGTCTATTTTGTGGAGTAGTAGGATGAATATGCTGCAGCTTTCACACGTCACAACCCTGAACTTATTTACCCGGAGGAGCTGTATATGAGAACGCAAACCTCTGAATCAGTTGGGCCGGACATTAAATGTACTTTTACCCTTCCGAGTTCTTAGTGCAAAGTCTGTGTGATGTCCAATTGAGCCCATTTGTGAATAGAGCAGGCCATTATCAGGTCAGGAGATTTCACAGCAAGTGGGTGGGTGTGTTGACGTTTCTGTCACGCGAGTGGCATGAAACCAGAGGAACACAAACGTCTGCGGGTGAAGAGAAGGATAATTTACACAACAATGCCAACGAAAATGTCTAAATGGAGAGACGACAAGATTTGCGAACTTCTGAATTAGACAGTGTAAAAAAGGTTGAGGTTTGTTTTATTTATGAGTGTGTGTGTGTGTGTGTATGTGTGTGTGTACTGATTCGTTGTGGTGTTGTGCAGCAGCTTGATATTGTTGTGGCTTTGTAGGTAAGGGCACTGCAGTAATTTGAGCAAGAACACAATTCATGAGTCATCCTTTTAGTATCTTGCAGGATGTGAGGTCAGAGTTAGAATGACATCAAGGCAAACTCCTCTCGGGTCGAACATGTAAAGTCACGTCGTTCAACAAACTTTTTGCCAAATCAAATAAAATGCTGGTTTGTAAGTTTTCATTATCATTTTAACTGGTTGCTTCCATACAGTTTTTTTTAATGAGACTGGTATAAGAATCAAAAACATATCCAGAGAACATTTTTCCTTTTTATAGACACACCTATTCACATCCTCCTCACCACACCCTAATAAAAATTTGCAGATAACAATACTGCTATTCTTAACCGTGTATTTTGAAATGAGAAATTTATTCTGTTTGCATATGATCACTCATTTGAATTGCCCTATAACTTTGAAATACATTATCATTCCATACTTCATTTTATAACGAAGTCTATGCGTATGTAAGATTTGTATTTAAAAACAAAAAGTGTAGTACGTGTTCTGTGTGGTTAAGGCAGCTCTGCGTTGTTATTAAATGTTTTCGTGCTTCCCTGCAGCGGAAGGCCTGCCCCAGGTGTACTATTTTGGGCCATGCGGGAAATACAATGCCATGGTGCTGGAGCTGCTCGGCCCCAGCCTGGAGGACCTCTTTGACCTCTGTGACCGCACCTTCTCCCTCAAGACAGTCTTAATGATTGCCATTCAGCTGGTAAGTTCACTCCACTGCCCAGGCCCTTTATTTAGAAAACTTTGTGAGACGGTACGTTGTTTGTGGGTTTTCTAATAATAATTCACCCTTTGCTTTTGTGTCATGTAATACCAGTGTTGAGTTACTGTCTGCAAAACATTTTTTTAAACTTCTATAATGAAACAGCTAGAACGATTCCGTAGAAAAATGTCTGTCCTTTTCATCTCGGTAATCAAAGAAATTTGTAATTAATAAAAGTCAATATTGATGCAGAGTCAGAATAGTCCTAGGCTGAACTTATTATCACAAGAATGAACAAACATTATATGTGGTGTCTGGTAACAGATCTAAGTTAATTTACGTAGAAGATTTAGAAAGACAGGATTTCATAAGATGATAAAAAGGAAAAGAAGCTTTTCATCATGCTCTTGCTGTGTTTACTTTGCATTAGCAGGCTTTGTTGGAGCGATGTGTTTGCCTCAGAACAGCCTAAGGAGTAAATTACATGCTGTAGGCAGAACTGTGTACATGTAGCTTTGCTGGGCGTCTGTTAAAATCCTCGTCTGCAGTGGCTCATCTTGTTTTCGTCCCTGTGGACAGAGTTGCGTGCGCACGAGGCTGCCTGCCTACATCGGCTACTAGGGGTGTAATGATGCACTCGATGTTCATGAATTGTTTCGTTTCACAATACTGGCTTCATTGTTCAAATTCAGTTCAATTCTATGAATATTGTCAACAAAATTTAACAAAGTTAAACTATGACTGAAATGGCTCCTTTTTTGATTCAGAGATCCAGAACAGAGCTCCAAAGTCAGCTAAAATGCCTGGCTTCTGTGGGCTTGTTCTCTGGTTACTGTAGATCACAGCAGCATTGTTCTGGTGGTGTTTAAAAGCTTTTTTTAAAGGTTATGATCCTGTAAATGTACAACATATAATGAATGTCAGTGACTGTGCACTGTAGCTATTGCTCACTTCATAAGTTTAGATGATTTCTGGAATTGGCACCATGAAAGAATGCGATCATGTAACCAGGTGCTCTGTATGTTTTAACTCAGTGGGTTGTGCAGATTGGGACCTCTGGTGTTCAAATAGTGCAACTGGATTAAATGCAGAAGGAATTGAATACTGATTTTTACAATTTGAATCACCCATTTCCACAATGCACATCATATTTTTGCCTCACAATGTATTGTTATACCTCTGTTAGCTACCTAATTTCTGTGTGGTACCATAAGGCTTTATATTGGACGCATTAAAAATATTCATCTTTTGTTTGCAGTAAAAACACACTGTGAACTCTAACATTTCATCGTATTAATATGCATCAGTAAATTTGAAGTTAAAGGAACATTCGAGCAGGTTTATAGCCAGTAATTACAGTTGTGGTCAGAAGTTACTCATCATTGACGTGAATGTCAAGGCAACATCGGGCTTTAAGTGAGTTCTTTGAAGAGTTCTTTTTCTGTGGCAGAATGAGTGAACTGTCTTTGGTAGAAAAAAATAGCAAATCTTATTATTTATTTATTTATTTTTGTAATTATCATATGGTCAAAATATATACACACAACCCACATTGGGTTTAATGTCCCTTAGTAAGCTGTTCTTGACAGAATTAGTAGAGTTAAGTAAAATTTGTTGGCTTCCTGGCCCTATCTATCTATCTATCTATCTATCTATCTATCTATCTATCTATCTATCTATCTATCTATCTATCACATTTATCTATATGTCTATCTTTCTGTCTGTCTATCTATCTATCTATCTATATCTATATATCTATATATCTATATATATATCTATATATATATATATATATATATATATATACACACATCTATCTATGTATATATCAATACATCTATCTATTTATACATCTATCATATTAATCTATCTATCTATCTATTTATACATCTATCCATCTATCATTATTAAACTATCTGTCTATCTTTCTATCTATCTATTTATATATCTATCTATTTATACATCTATCATATTAAACTATATATCTATTTATACATCTATCCATCATATTAAACTATCTATCTATTTATATACCTATCTATCTTATTAAACTGTCTGTCTGTCTGTCTATCTATTTATACATCTATCCATCTATCATTATTAAACTATCTATCTATCTATCTATCTATCTATCTATCTATCTATCTATCTATCTATCTATCTATCATATTAAACTATCTATCTATCTATCTATCTATCTATCTATCTATTTATCTATCACATTAAACTACACTCACTACTCTCTGACAGTAAAAGTCTTTGGATGAGAGCTGAGAGTCTTATTTAAGTTGTTTGCCATTATTTTATCTGGCTTTCAAACTCTATGGCAATGCTGTAAAAGGTTACACCAGTTACTCAGTTTTTTTTTTTTGAGGATTTCTTTTGGCATCAGTGGATGATTTGTCTTTACTGTTGTTGAAGTCCTATGCCACATTTTTTTTTTGTCAGATCTCCCGCATGGAGTATGTGCATTCCAAGAACCTCATCTACAGGGATGTGAAGCCAGAGAACTTTCTAATCGGCCGGCAAGGGAACAAAAAGGAGCACATCATTCACATCATAGACTTTGGCTTAGCCAAAGAATACATTGATCCTGAAACCAAAAAACACATTCCTTACAGGGAGCACAAGAGCCTCACTGGCACAGCACGATACATGTCCATAAATACGCACTTGGGGAAGGGTAAGCTGGAAAAAATTTAATTGGCCGTAATGTTTTATAAGGATTCTCATTGGAGAAATGGGCTTTGCATGTTCGGGGTCTACAAGTTCTTGTGTTTGTTGCAGAGCAAAGTCGACGGGATGACCTCGAAGCCTTAGGTCATATGTTCATGTACTTCCTCAGAGGCAGCCTTCCATGGCAGGGACTAAAGGTGCGTCACTCGAACCACGTTGCATTTCAGGATGGTGATAAAATATTAATTCTGCTCCATGCCCAATGACAATACGGTTTAATTCACTTTTCAGGCTGACACGTTAAAAGAGAGATATCAAAAAATCGGGGACACAAAACGGAACACTCCCATCGAAGTTCTCTGTGAGAACTTTCCAGGTACGTTCCAGTCCTAGTTTTTTTTGCTCCTCGGGGAGATGAGAAAACAGTTGTTTAATAAATACGTGATTCATACTTGCTTAGAGCAAAGGGTCGACATGAGCCGTTTAACTTTGCTCCTCTTGCGCTCTGTTCTGGCAGAGGAGATGGCTACGTATCTGCGCTACGTCCGGCGGTTGGATTTCTTCGAAAAACCTGACTACGAGTACTTGAGGACCTTGTTCACAGAGCTGTTTGAACGCAAAGGATACACGTTCGACTACACATACGACTGGGTCGGCAGGCAAATTGTAAGTTGATCTAATATTTGTTTCTGTAACACAAAATAAATGTCTTGTACTACAGCACTGACAGTATTGCAGCCTCCAAGGCAAATTACAGGTTTATATTAATCCGCTTGGTGTAACAGGGTATCGTCGCTATAGTAACAGGTTATTCACTGGGACGTGCGTGGTGCACACGTCCACCATTTAAAGTGTTCAGAACAGTTTTTTTTTTTGTAGATCATTAAATGCAAACATGAATGTTTAATAGGTACAATAAGTTCTGTCATGAATAAAATATATAATTGCTAAAATATATAATGTCCAGACGTACAAGAGGAACGCAGAGGAAAACGGTTCACACCTTGTCATATTTTATTCCTTACTTGCATTATTAGTGCATTGTTCTAAAAGGCTGCATTGTTTCCTGTTTTTTTTTTTTTACCATGATGTTTGTGAAGCCCACACCGGTGGGGTCTGTGCACGTGGACTCCGGAGCGTCGGCTGTGACACGTGAGAGCCACACACACAGAGACAGACCTTCTCAGCACCAACCTCTAAGGAACCAGGTAAGATTTGCCCTTGCTTCACTAAACAGAGATCATCTTGCAGCTTTGGCACAGCTCTGCATTCCAGTGAGGACTTGAGCCTTTTCCCTAAACCACAATGAGCTCAGTCTGGGTGTGTGCAAAACTTGGCGCAGTCCACCAATAGTAATTATGCACGATTAAAGTAATGTACAGAGTTGAACCCGAATGTGGAATCCCTGAATCTCTGAAACCTCTCAGCACACAGTGTACACACTCTGAACACCTCCTATGCTTTAGAATGCATGCACATGAGATAAAATGACCCTTTGTTTAATAGTTCAAATTCAACTTTATTTCTAAAGCACTTTTAACAATGGACATAAAATCCAGACATACATTTTAAACGGATATAAATTTGATCCTTTATAAGCAAGCCAGGGGTGACGGTGGCAAGGAAACACTCCCTGAGATGTTCCTCCCTGAGGAACCAGACTCGAAAGGGAACCCGTCCTCATTTGGGCGACGCCGGATCATAAGTTAATAAATCATCCCTGCTCTAACTGTGTGCTATAGAGTAAAAAACTGCAGTTATAACTAATAACTTTATTAAAGATTTAACATGTTTTGTTGGTTACTGACTGTTCACTGATGGAGTGTAAAACTCTTCGTAGTGATTACAGTCCCAGCCATTATAGGAAGGCTGTTTATATCAGTTGCAGTCGAAAGCCAAAATTATGGTTTCTAAGTGTATCTTTAAGCCGTCCATCATGGCGATCTTTAGGCTGTCCATGTGGGGCCATCCTCAGCAGCAGCAAGTGATGAGAACTCCAAACAGAAGTGGAGATCACTGGTGTGTTTTGGTGTCTCAGGCGTAGCATATGTAGCTGACAGAGGGGGTGGGGGTGTGCTGGAGAAAACCAAAGATGATACCTTTCCATTAGCTCTTTTATACACATGCTTGTCATTCCTGTGTTATCAACTAGTGTTTAATCTTCTTACTAGGTATCACAGAGTGATTTCTTTTTAACGTCTAGTCTTTCATGTTTTTTTTTCTTCTGTTTATATATTTCATTAAATGCTCAGTAGCTAGTGATCTAGTGCTATTTTTATTATTGGCAGAGTATAGCAGAGTAAAGCGTCATTTAAGATACAAATCTTAATTATAAGAATTACCATGACTCCCTGCTGTCATAAATATCCAGATTTTCCTTTTTGCCTGTGTTGGACAGTCTGAATACGCACTTTTATATCTAATGCTGATTTGTGGCTTTGCCTTGGCTCTTTTTGTTTTTGGTACCCCGTTGGTTTCCATTGCCCTGCATGCCACCTGCTCACGCTTGCTCGCCTCCTCCACGCCTCCTCCCCTCGCTCCTACGCCTCCTACTCCCCGACCAGACGGCCTCCTCCGACCGCAGAGGAGCATGGGAGGTGCAGCCCAACCGGCAGGCCAACTCCTACCTGACCTCCCACCTGGCGTCAGACAGGCATGGAGGCTCAGTGCAGGTATCGCTCCTCCTCCTTCTCCTCCTCCTCCATCCCTCACTTTCCTAGTCCCACTCTCCCTTTGTAATCTTTTTGTTGCCAAACCAGCATGATCTATCAACATGGACCAGTAGGGAGCCTATTATTCTTCAGGATCCCCAAGCTGGTAAAAGTGCCAAGGGTTACCTGCTTTTATAATGTGTTTCCATTTCTCTGCTCTGGAAATGAACAAGGGCTGCAGTAGAAAGCAGTGTAGTGAAGTGCAGGGAGATGATGAGCAGCTACTGGGGCTCTGAAATGCACAACATGAACACCTGGTTTTTGGCACCAAAAAAGTGCAAGTGGCTCTTGTTCCAGAGCTGAAAGTCCAGAGGGTGGTGTTGGAACTTATCCAGCTTATCCTGACTGGGTGTCGTAGAACCATAGGTCAGTGTTAGGGAGCTAAGACTACAATCCAGCTCCACCCTGTGGACTTTTGGTTCTGCTGCAAAGACTACCTCAACCAGTGAGCAGTGGAGCTCATAATGTAGTGAAAAGGAAGAAGCAAATGTAGCAAAGCAAGACATGGCTTTTTATGCCAAGGTAAAGAATCTTCACATGCAATTAAAGGAATACTTTTTGAGGGGCAGGGGTGGCTCAATGGTTAAGGTGTTGGGTTACTGAATAGAAGGTTGGGGGTTCAAGCCCCAGCACCACCAAGCTGCCCCTGTTGGGCCCTTGAGCAAGGCCCTTAATGCTCAACTGCTCAGTTGTATAAAATTAGATGAATATAAGTCACTCTGGATAAGGGTGTCTGCCAAATGCCTTAAATGTGATTGTAAATGATCAAATCTCTCTCTATTGTTCCCATGCGATTACGACAGACATGTTTTTTTAAGCATAGCTCTGTACTGAGGAAAAGAACTGAAAACCCTTTTTACTCTCAAAACTCACTTATATTGAAGCTGTAAGGGCAGTTGTTGAATTCTGTCAATAACTGTCAGCTGGCAAAGATTTTCCCTTTATTTGTCATCAAAGTAGGAATGGAGTTTTTTGGTTAATGGTTGCACCAGGTTTTTGGGGAACTGAAATGGATTAAATTGGGATTATCGGCTATATTGTTGGAGTTGGTGTGCATATCAGTGTAGTTTGCAAAATGATTTACAAATGGAGGAGGAAAAAATAAAAAAAGCTATAACTGCTTAAGTATTTGCCCCAAATTCTGTGAAAGCCCTAAATGTATTGTAGTGCATTTAATCTCCATCAGTTAGATGAATAGAGCTGATCTGTGTGAAATGAATGCATCGTGTCATCTGTGTCAGCAGCGTGTGCTGCTGAGAGAATAAATTCTACAGATTTGTAACCTGTCAAGACTTCCTAATAGAGTTTCTGCAAAAATGTCTCTTTCTTATAACTGTTTATTGACTCAACAAAGGGTGTTTTTTCTTCTTTCTCAGTACAGGGAAACTTGTCTGTTCTTCAGTGCTGTGAAAAGGGATCGAGATTAAGTCTAGGTTTTTTAAAATGCTTTTTAAAATGAGTATACGTTTCAGTGGACGCCTAAATGACTCTTCGGCTCTTGTGCTGCAGGTGGTCAGCTCGACTAACGGCGAACTGAATGCAGACGACCCGCTGGCGGCCCACTCCAACGCTCCGATCACGGTGCAGGCGGAAGTGGAAGTGGTGGATGAGGCTAAGTACGTGGCGGAGCAGGGCTTTACAGTGTTCTTCTGCAGCACCTCTGTGTATTATCAATCAGTAGATTTGAATAAACTCACCGGTTTGTCTTTAATTGTGTTATGAATGAACTTTCAGTGTTATTCGAATGCACCCTTGAATCAGGCTGTGTGTATAGAACTCAAGGCTTTTCCTGTGCTATAAATATGGACACTTTTCTGTTCTGTCAGTGCTTTGATGTCTTAAATAGATGCCCATCTTTGATTACTGATGCAGACTTGAAAGCAAGCAACAATGCAGGCTGAGTCTAATTAAAAGCCTGAAATAAACATGCCAGGATTTTTATGGTTGTCACAGCATTTAACCTCATTAAAGCCCTTTCCCGTGAGCCTTTCTCTTTGAACCGCTCACTTTCCTTTCCTTTATTAGATCTAAACTTTCCGTTTATCCCTTTTTTTTTAAACTCTGTACTTACTCCATGTTAACCATCAGACAATTACTTCCCTGTCTGAACACCCTCCCCCTTCTCTTTTTTTTTTTTTAAACAAAAGGAGTGGAACCCAAATAGTGAGCCACGTCCTCTCTTTTCTCTTTTCTCCTTGTTTAAACAGGACACATGATCACAGCAGATATGTTTAGATCAATATTCTGACTATCACTTCCGAGCCTCTTTCTCCTTCTCCGAGTCTCCTTCTCCTTTTCTTTTTGTCCTCTGTGCGTCCCCTTGTTCCTCTTATGTGCCTGGCATGAAGTTTGTCTCATCGTCTCACCGCTGTGTAATAATCTGTCTTTTCTCTTTTCACACCTTTTTTTGTAGCTGCGTGAAAATGCTCAACTTGTGGTGAGTCCCTCTCTCCCGTCCACATCGAAAACCCAAGGGGAGTGGACCAGCCTAGACTGTGGGCGAATAGGCCTAGATTACATGAAAGCACAAAGCCCAAAACAGTTGTAGGCTTTCTCAGAATATGCGCCGATTAGTTTCTGTTTAACCGAGGGACGCCTCTCAATCACTGTTCTGAGGTTTAAAATGGGTGGGGGTGTATACATGTATGCCTGAATACAGATTTACAGATCTAGATTTTAAAAGAAACGTTCATTTGGTCTGGAACTACTGCATAGTTTATACCTAGTAGCTCATAATGACGGATTGTTAAATAGATGGGCCGTGCAGGGACGTCACTACGGCTGTAGTGAACTGCATCACTTTTCTATGTGTCAGTCTGGAGCTGTTCTCTTTCCTCTGCATGCTCCTCCAGTCATTCCCATGGGGTCATCCTGTCATGCTGTCGTCGTCTCAACTCTCCTAAATACACTGAGCATAAGCGTGTCTGTGTTTGTGTTTCCATGTATTTTTGTGAATAATGCTGGCTGTGTGCTTTCTTTATCTAAAAATAAACGTAATCACGGTAACAGAAGGTGTTTTGCATTAAAGCCTGCTGCTGCTCTACGTAACAGTTTTAATGCTACTAGCCCGCGATGCCTAATCTGCATCCTTTTACGTTGATCAGACATCGCAACGGGTCGTTCTGACTGCCGTCTGTCTCTGTGTCCTCAGGTGCTGCTGCTTCTTCAAGAGGAAGAGGAAAAAGAACACCGCTCGGCACAAATGATCCGTCACCCGCTCCACCCAGCCCATTTTAAGAACGTTCAATAAAGAAATTTTATTCAAAAGAAGACAACAATGCCCTCAAAATGAATCGCCTCAAAGCAACCTGCCTGTGAGAGAATGGAGACGTGCACATACCGTGGAGCGCAGACGCAGGGCTCGTGGACGGTTTTTCTCGTATCGGAATATACATACGCAAACCCGCTCATTTGGATCTCTAAGCACTGGAACAGCATTGCACTCCTTCATGCCCCCCATCTGTCTGTGGTGAGAGTCGGCTCTCTGTGCGGGAACCCTCCCGTGACAGACCCAGCAGCTCGAGAGGGAGCTTGGAGGGAGTTTCACCCCAACAGAGGAGCTTCATCCACACTGGAGTTCATATATCGATACTTTGCACCGCCTGCTAGCTTTCACTCCTGTCCTTTGTATTTTCTGCGCCTCCTGAATGCGTGGTCAGAGCCTTAGAAATTTTTGCTAGCAGATTTCTTGTATCTACTGGACCGAGTCAGACGTAACCGTTGTAAAAACAAAACAACTCCCCACTAACTGACTTAACATAAAGCTTAACCGGCCTTTCCTTGCGGACTCTGTAAATGTGTGAAATAAGCAGCCAAGTGTAAAGTGACAGCATTGTATTCATGGCCTTCCACTCTCGTGCTCATGCGACGCGATGCGATGTGATGCAATGCTCCCCGGCTCTGTTCTCATGGATGACGACGAGAGCGTCCAGGTCTGACGCTCGGTCCGCCATCGTGAGCCTCAGCGCATTCCCCCACCCGTTCTACTGAAATGCTATTTAAGCTGCTTGTTCTAAAGCACTCCACCCTCTCACTCCGACCTGCCAGCCAGCCAGCCAGCCATGCTGCTTTCTCCTCTTGTGATATAGTATTGCTTTAACGTGAAACTGACTTTTCTATTAGCTGGGATTCAGAGTTGAACTCGCCAGTGAGGCGCTCCGTGGTTCTCTTTGTATCAGACATTCTCACTGTATTTGTTTTATTCATTTTTCCTTGTAATCATCTTATTTTTCAGAACCCAGTCCCTAGTTTGAATGTGGCATTTCTTCGATGTTTTATTTTAAACTACTATTATTATTATTATTATTATTATTATTATTATTATTATTATTATTATGCCATATAAATGGAAACGATTGCCGAAGAGAAGAATTATTTAATGTGCCAGGATGGAATCCAGTCAGTCTGTAGGTGACCTGAACGTTCTTTTACGTCCCTATAGTATGTATTTCTTTCACGCCACGCGTTTATATGTCTACACAGAGCGTCAGATCGGCGTAACGGTTAATAGGAAGCTTGCTAACATTCGTAACGTGAAATAATGGCTGTTTTTGAAGTGTTTCCTTGCCTCGTACCAGTTTCAGTGGGTATTCACAAGATCAGTGTCTCCGATCTGGATTTGTTTGTTTGTTTGTTTGTTTGTTTGTTTGTTTGTTTGGACATGCAAACTGATGACGGTAACTCGAGTGCTGTCTTAGAGAGACTCTTAAACTGCCACTGAAAAAATTTCTCATCTCTTTAATGCCTTAACTAACACTACGCGGCAGGGCCGTTTCACATGGTTCTGCATTTAGACACTACACACTACACACTCTACACTCCATTGTCCATGTCGTACTCTCTTACGGTAAATGGGAAAAGAACTACAAAAAAACAGCCAGATCCAAATGAAACTTGAACCCCGATCAATATTTAGTGAAATTGTCTCTCTTCTGTTCGCTCGGGAAGCGGTCGTAAGCGGCTCCGTCACAGGTAGGCCCCTGATCTCTTAGATGTAGGCTTTTTAGTATCTAGCTTCAGTTCTGGAGAGCTTTAACACGCCTGATTTTAACGTCTGAGAAATGTCAGGCGAGTCTGAATCAGGCTTGTATAACAGCGTCGGTGCTCCAGAAATGGAGTTAGACAATCCTTTAATCAGTTAACCCTACCTAAGGTCTTTTCTTTTCTTTTTTTTTTTTTTTCTTTTTTTTTTGCTGAAAGTGACGTTGAAGGATTTACAGTTTGATCCTAGTGGTGCTGTCAGTTTGTTTTGTTGCCCCAGTGCTCATTTGTGTCCGCTGGATCATTCCCTGGGTTTGTGATTTTTTTTTTTAAATGTTAATGTATAGTAAAGTATAAAATTCTATCACTTTTGTATTTTTTTTGTTATCTGGCCATACTGAATTTGGAGAGAGAGAGACAGAGAGAGAGAAAAGCGGAGAGACCATGAACGTTTTTTGACTGCACTACACTTTCACTACCTTCAGTCCTCTTCTGGACTGTTCCCTTTTTCTTTTTTTAGCTGCAATCCGACCGCTAATATCTCTAAAACGCTCTGGTCAAGCGGCACAGTAATAATCCGCCAGTAATACAAAGGGGAGGCATGGACGATAAGGGAAATGTGACTTGTTTTAAATGCTCTAAACAGGCATCCTGGACCAAAAGAACGATAAGGATCAGCTTGGACTAGGTCGTCCGGTCCTGTTCGGTTCACTCTATAACTAATGGATATGAATATGAATATGAATACGCATACGCATACAAAAGCATCCACCGTCTTCTCGTTTCCTGACTGACGCTTTGATCCCTGCGTCGTTGCCATTGAACCGGTGTGTATGCAACATGGCATTGAGAGCAATACTGCAGATGCTTTGCTTATCTAGAGTTGTTTTTAATCTCTGTGTAATCCTGTGTAACTCAAGTCACTTCTAAGTCGGTTCTAAATTATTTTGTGGAAAGTACTTGAATCCTACTCGCCCCGTCGGCTGAATCTCTCTCCCGGTGGTGTCTAAGGGGAGAGGCGTTTTTCTTTTTTTTCTTTCTTTCTTTTCTTCTTTTTTTTTTTTTTATTTAAACTGTATCTTGTATTTGCATACCACACGAATGTTTGGTGGGAGTTTAGTGGGGTTTTTTGTTTTGAATGGGTGCTGCTCGCTGCAGTCGGGTGTGCCCGTGCGCTCGCTCAAGGGAGAACGACTTGTGCGAGAAGACAAGTCCGTACACATGCTTATACTTATTCTCCTTCAGTCCCACGTTCTTCCGTTCCCCTTTGCCAGGTTTCAGGATGCAGGCTGGTATGCAGCAGATACCGTACATGATCACTAGTTTTGCCCAAATTTGGGATTCAGTATTATTAAATTAAATAAGGATTTGGGTAGAAGATCCAGATCTGGACATTTTAAGCTTTGGTTTCTAAGGTGGGCCTTTTTAAAAAAAATAAAATAAATAAATAAATACATAAATTGAAGCAGGGCCGCTCGGAAAAGGTTCGAGGTGGCCAAAGGGAGCCATCTGCTGTCTGCTTTTACTGATCGCTCTTTCTTTAAACATTAAACACTGAAATCCTTGAGGTTTTGCCTACGTTGTTCCTCTTGAGACATTGTTCCTTTATTTTTTTACTAGACTCTCGGTTGTAATGATGGCTAGCCGTCATCTGTCCGTGTTTGTAAAGCAGCCGGTTTTTATACTAATCACACTTTTCCGATGGTGATAAAGCTGAGGAATGAAATCGATTAATTAAGTCCAAAAGTAACCCTGGATGAAAAAACTTAACCTATGGATGTTTTACTAACCATTAGGTTTTGCCTCACTGTAGTGGAAAGGTCTGTTAAAGGGTTAAAATGACAAAGTAGCACCACGATGTAGAGCGTTAATGGGTTCGTAAATGGATTTCTGCAGTTTATATCGTGCATGGCTTACGAATATGAACGCGGAAGTGCGACTTTATTTCATGTGCAGTCTGGGCGTAAGCTTTCTACGCTTCCTGTTCAGTCTCAATCGTACAATGAACTCAGCTTTAGTCCTTCGGGTATTTTTTTTTCCAGCTCAGCATCCTTCTGTCCGTCTTATTTTCTTTAGGCATTGATCAGTCATCGTCGGTTTTAAATCAGTGTGAAAATGTAATGTGAACAAATTCCTAGATCTGCTTAATGAAACGATGCGTCGTTTAACCAAGTTTGATCGAACAGTGCTACGATATTCCGGTCATCCTCCATATTTTATCACTACGTCTTTTTTTTTTGTGTGTTTTTTCCCCTTTCAGCATTTCTGTAAAAGATTCTGTGCAACAATGATTTTTCTTTTCCTTTCCAAGTAATGAAATGTTGACTTGTACAGTACTGCAATTCCCTTTCTGGTTCTGGACATATTTAAAAAAAACAAACAAAAAAAAAGCCTCATGCATTGAATCTGAAGTCACAAGTCTGTACTGAAATCTGAATGTTGATTCATTTTAAAGGTTTCGTTCAGTCAAGGGCTTTCGCTCCTGAGGGACCCGTCCTTGTTTTCCCCACTTTTCTTGTTTTGCAGAAAGATAAATGTCTTAAAGGCTATTTTTCCTGAGGAGTCATATGAAGTACCACATTTAACTTTTCAAATACGATTTTTATTCCCTCCACTCTTAAAGGGAAACTCGAGTTTGCACCCTTTTTTATGTAAAATAAAGGAAATTGTGTCAACTTCTGTGTCCGTGTCGCCGTCAGGTCTCAGCAGATGAGCTTTTTATGTTATTACATATAGCTTTAACAGTATTGTATTGCCAATAGCTTTATACAGTAGGAGTAGGAGAGATTCTGACGGGTCTGAAGGTGTTGATTAACTTCCTTTAGCAGCACCTCTGACGGTACAGTCGGCTGCAGTGTGGCAGATCACCGGCTTCATCCTCCTCAGGTGCTGCTCAGATTACTTTTATTGATTAATGCCGTTTCCTACACATCTGGTTTTGCTAAGTAGAGTCAAAGACAAGAAGAACAAACGCAGCCCCTCCTTTATTCTCCTGCACTTGAGATCACAGTGAACAGAAACATGCGAACCACAATCTAATGTAGGATGATGTTCCATGTTTCCACAACTCAGTGAAACTTATTTAATGAACCGTTTCAGCATACAAAAAAGTCAGTCAGTCAGTCATTATCTGTACCGCTTATTCCCAGTTACGGGGTCACGGGGGAGCCAGTGCCCAGCCTGCAACTCTGAGCGCAAGGGCAGGAACCAACCCTAGACAGGGCGCTAATCCATCCAAAAGAAATTATTTTTTTTTAAAGAATTTCAAAAGAATAGCATACCTGCACAGGAAGTATTATTATTATTATTAATACTACTACTACTACTACTAATAATAATAATAATAATAACAATTATTACTGGCAATTAAACCTATTATTCAATATATAATATATATACAGTACAGGCCAAAAGTTTGGACACACCTCATTCAAGGCGTTTTCTTTATTTTCATGACTATTTACATTGTAGA
>JAOVYV010000004.1:4262094-4282026 GCA_025674545.1 Hassar affinis | reverse complement strand
GGTATTATTTCTAATATAATTGATTAATTCATGACTCATGTGATAGTGATAAGTACCCTGTTCGTGGTGCTGTCCAGCGGCTTGTGTTCAGTCATGAACTCGTCTAAGAACACTTTGAAGGTGTTCACCCAAACTCGTACAGGAGACTCGCTCCAGTCTCTCTGCTCCTGACGCATAGTCTTCTCCAGGATCTGCTCGAACAGCGCGTGCAGGTCTTTATAGCGGATACTCTTCCCATCATCCATCTGTACAACACAGTGAACAAGAGAGATCAGGCACAGAAGCCACCACTCAGCTAAAAGATGTATACCGGGTAGTAGAATTATCAGCATCCTTTGAAGAATGGGCAAAAAAAATGATAATGAAACCTTGCACACAATGATTTTATATTTTCCACCCTCAAATTGGAGAGTATTTATCATTTCAAGTAACAAAAATATACTATTAAGTGCAAAAAAATGTGTTAAAGAATTTGTGTGACCTTAGGGGGAAAAAGATTACAAGAAAGTTACAAGAAACCAAAATCACTTATATATTATAAATAATAAGAAAATGGTAGCTGGTTGTACTTCCCACTTTTATATGTAAATAAATTATACATTAAACATACATGCAAACTTTAGCACTTGTGTATTTTACCTGACTAAGGCATCAACTAGACTAAGATCAACTTGACATCAGATATAATATTTTAAATGTTTATATAAACTTTAGGAAGGGTTTATGCACAATATCCTTAAATGTTATGACATGTAACTGAGTAAGAGATCAAATGTGATGGCTCTTACAGAAACAGTATGATTCACTGAGGTGTGTTAAAATACTCACGGCCAAAGCGGTGGAATAGGAGTTGAAAATGTTTAGTCGGAATTCCTTCAGCGCCTTTTTAAACACAACATCCACCATTGTGTCTTTCTTACTGTCCTCTGTATCTAGATCGGCAGTCTGTTGAACATGAGGTACTTAGTATTAAGTCTGCATTTGACTACATTAGTTCAGGGAAGAGTCTGTGGACTAGTGTAAAGTGTAGCTGTACCTTCTTTATGAGGAACTCGTCCATACACTTGTAGTCATTGATGCATGTGAGAATCTGCAGTGCGTCGTTCTGCCACTGGGTGGGCTCTAGAGCCACGCTGCTGATCTTCACGCTGCGGCGCCGCTTCATTTTGGGCGAGGGCTCCTTGTTCTCCTTGAACTCCGGCTGGGAGCTGAAGTCAGGGCTGTGAGGGGGAGACAAGCATTCCCCTGCACATGCACGCACACGCACGCACGCACGCACACACGCACACACACATACACACATACACACACGATCTTTAACACAGGATTCTATACATGAAAACCTTTTTTTTTTTTTTTTTTTTTAAATCATCATGATCATCTTCTCACCTTCAGCCATGAGAAGTGCAGTATCAGGATAGTCCCCATCTAGAGACTCACCAGCATACATCAGTCTCTCTCTGGATGATTTCTTTTCTCCCTGCTTCGTCTTTCCCCAGAACTTCATCTTGCCCCGAACCCTGAGCGCAAAAATTTCCACGTTCAATCCGACACTTTCACAGAAAAAAAATTGCTGTTTAAAACAAAAAAAGAGAGATGATCAGATTCCGACCTTGCGTCTCCTTGTGAAATCTTTCTCAGGGAGTCGCTCTTGCCGAGGTCCCCAGAAGACACAGTTTTATACATCATCCGCTTTTGCTCTTCATTGGGAATGGATGTCTGAGAAATAACAATGCAGTTTGCTTAAACAGAGAGTGTTCCGTTATTTGCACTTTTGGGCCATGTGAAATAGTCTTGTGATAAATATCAGAAATGTTATTTTATTATCAAATACATTAACTCGTACAATAGTGCAACACAGTGGAACTGAAACCCATTTCATCAAACATTCCATTTCCACCATATTAACAGATTATCACTATCGTTTTTAATATACAGACCTATATAACAACCAGATCTCCTGCATCTATAGCGCATGTACGATTACTACAGACGGGAATTCCCAAACCATCTCAACTGACTGACCTTCATTTCCTACAGTAATGATGGACTGTCATTTTTCTTTACTTAGTCGAGCCGTTCTTGCCGTAATATGGATTAGAACATTACTCACATAGGGCAATTCACTGTATACCTGTACACTCTACCTCTTCACAACACAACTGATGTCTCAAACACATAAATTCAAGAAATGAACTCTTGACAAGGCCCAGCTGTTAACTGAAAGCCATTCCAGGTGACTACCTCATAAAGCTGACTGAGAAAACACCAAGATGTGCAAAGCTGTCAACTAAGCAAGATTGAAGAATCTAAAATATAAAACATATTCTGGTTTGTTTAACCCTTTTTTGTTTACTAAATAATTCCATATGTATTTCTTCATAGTTTGGATGACTTTAGTAATTAATCTACAATGCAGTAAATGTAATAATAATGAAAAACCACTGAATTTGAGGCGTGTCCAAACTTTTGACTGGTACTGTACTTTTAAACACGACATAAAAAAATTAACTTCATTTCATGAATACACTGACAAACATTCGTTACAAAAAAGTGCAAGAGCAATGGAAAACAAGATCAGAGATCAGAGAGAGAGGCTGTGAATAAATCTACAGGGTAAAGGAAGAGCAGAGGAGACACTAGAGACGTCCTGCTCCTGGCGATTAGAGGAAATTATTGGTGAAGACAGAGAAAGAGCTGGTGCCTAAAGAGCATGCAGTGATCATTATTCTGGTTGCTCAGAGTGAGAATCTCCGAACAACACAGATCATAGGCAAACCAGATCTACAATGACTGTTACTGTCTAATCTAGTGCAGTAATCAGAATGCGAAGCATAGTGTAGGTTAAAACATGGAGCATATTTTTACAGTCAGAAGCAGAAACACACCTGGTTTTATCCACATCTGTGTGGCTGAGATTTAGTTTAAATGTCTGCGCCACAATCTGTGATGCAAAAAATGGTTTGGTTCATCTGCCAAATTAATGAAATAAATTCTAAAAATCAAGATTCTGCAATCACAGATGAGGATGATTTTCAAGACATGTTTCCCAGATTACAGTAAACACTGAGAAATCCACAGTGCTGCAGCTCTTTAAGTGGTGAGTACAGAAGTCTATGAGATTCTGTAGGTTAGCTGTAAGGAGAGAAACCACGCCGTCAGGTCTGGTGCCATAAGAGGGCCTGCTTTGGGAAGCGTGGACCGTTTAATTACCATTTCAGAGTCACTGTGACATGCGTCTAGAGTCCCCCCTTCTGAGTCCTGCTTGGGGAGGGGTGGGCCAAGAGACAGAAGGGTCTCATCGTACTCTTCCTCCTCTGACTCCCCCTCCCCTGGAGGATTTGAACCACGGGTCAGGAAGTCTGAGCGTGTCCGTGCCATGCGGGCTTTTTTATGGCCTGGTCTGGCAACCTGATCAACCAAACAATAACAACACAAGTAAAAAACGCTCCTGTGACAACCTCAGGTGCTCCTTTGATCCAAGATGGTCTCTCCTTAACAGTTCTTACGTTACAAACAAAAATGCTCACGTGAGTAATAATAATACAAATTCCTGAGGATTTGAAAGGCTATACCAAGCTTGTGGTGTCAAATGTAACATTCATTTGCTTATGACTTTTTTCTCACCTCACGGCTTTTTAGAGGCTTCAAGGATTTGATATCTGAGGTTCTGGCTTCCTTCTGAACTTTCAGTGACTTCCCGCTGCCGGTAAATTCCTTTTTAAACCTGCAACACAGTCAGTCATTAACTGGCCACTAAATTAGTTTCTACTATTCTGGAACGCCAACGTGTTATTTAAGGAGAGTCCAACACTTACTTTGAGAAGGAAACCCTGTCCTTGGGTGAGAAAAAAACATCTTGATGCCGCTCAGTCATGTTAATGTTGACACTGGAGGTAGGTGGTTTCTTATGGGCTTCTTTGGCACCTTCTTGAGACTCTAGGGTGATTTTTGGAGACCATCCATCAGACACATTCTGTTTGTCCTTTGGTCTTTCTCTTGCTGTGGATGGCGTACCCTGTTTATCTTGGGTTTGTAGTGAGGAGATGAGATCAGGCACTGGCTGTGCTATAGGAGCACTTCTGTCTGCAGGCTTTCCAGCTCTTTCTTGCCTACTTTGCTCAATCTTCTGCAGGGCCTCCCCTCTCTGCTTCTCAAACATCTCTCTCTCAAACTGAGCAAAGTGCTTGCGTTGTTTCTCCAGGATCTCCTTCTGCTGCCGGATCTGCTCCATCATCTCCTTCTCGTTCTGCTGCTGTTGGTGCTTCTGCCGCTCCTGTTTGGCCTCATTGAGCTTCTCGAGCCGCTCCAGCATGGACCGGGTAGTGCTTTCACTCTGCGCCGGGCTGGGAGGCTCACTGGTCTGAGCAGAACTGTCTCTTACTTCTGTTGGCTTCAAATCTGCTCCATCAAGCATGGATTCCTTCTGCATGCTAATCACAACCACTACTGGCCTGCGGCAAGATTCCCTCCTGTCCTTCTCTGACTTTTCTAGACTTTGATGCTGTGAGATGGATGAGTCTATACTGGACTTGGCAAATATAGAGCTGCTCTCTGCTGTAGGAATGTAGAAAGTAGGAAGAGAGTTCTCCAGCTTGGGCAAAGCAGGAAGATCATCTGTTTTGGCTTTGGGACTGTTAGATAGAATGGCAGGTGAAAGAGGTTCAGGAGAAAATGTAAACTTGGGGCTGCTGGGGAGCACTTCATGGGGGGGTAGTACTGGAAATGAAGCATTAAGGTCACCTGCCTCATCGCATGGCACTTTTTCTTTAGCATAGTCATCCATACTAACCAGCTCAAAACTTCCTTTAGAGCTTTGGCTATCTGGCGTGCCTTGAGGTGAGAGGGCACCATCATTGGCAAACTCCACAGACCAGCGCCTGTCCTCAGAAGGAGATGTTCCTCCTGTGGCACGCACTTTAAGCAGCTCCAGGCTAAACTTGGCCTGCTCTAACTCCCGCATACGTCGGCTCTCTCTCTTGGCCCGTGTTTTCAGGTTGGAGTCATCAAACGGGCGTGCTCTCTCTCTGATCACCACTTGAGCTTGTGGTTGTGCTTCTGCCTCTCCTCCTTGCAGCTGTTTCTCTTTTTGATGCAGCTCCTCCTGAGGAGTCTCTACCTCACAGAGGCGCTGGAAGCTCCTCTCCCGCTCCTCATAAGTGCGGCCCTCCCACGTGCTCACATCCAGGCCCATGATCTTTAGTTTTTCTTCCTTTGGAGATGGGCTTGTTTGTCCATTCAGCAGCTGTGTGTCCTTCAACTTCTGCTCTCTCAGTTCTTGGAACCTGTACATTTGAAAGATAGCAAAAAGACAGTTAACAGCTTCTGATGACGTTACACTGATTGGATACTTACCCTACTGCAACAAAAAGTATATTTACCCAGTTGAAACAGGACCAAAACAACTTTGCCCTTGCTTAGTGCTTAAATCTTTGTGTAAATCAGGAGATTTCTGCTTGGCTGACTACCAGTAAGATCTAGGCATGAACAAGCTTAGACCACGGATTGGACTGATTCAGGATATTTTAGGGTCCTATATTATTAAGCAACATGCCTAAACAAAGCAGCTCTCTGTAGTGAGAAAAGACAAACGTACCTCCTCCTTGCCAAATAGCCTCGACATGCTGCTTGGAAGAGAATGGTGATGTGACGCAGGTGGATGTACTGCTCTCTGGCCTTGTAGCTTCTCCAGGCAGCCTGGATCATGACAGCAGCTTGACGGCGTCTGTAGCAGCACAGCCTCCAGTTCCTTTGGATTACCAGTACTGCTTCCTTCCATTGAAGGAATTTGCGATGCTCTTGGAAACCTCTCCAAGCTGACTGAATGCAGATTGCTGCTCCCCGTCTGACATAATCATCATATTTCAGCTGCTCATCCCTTTGCCTGGCCTGGCAGCTCCGCCACCAGTCCTGTACGTAAAGAGAAATACAATGTGTGAGGTCTGGTGAGTGAAACTGTGCAGTCAGCCTTAGGATGCTTTCAAATATACAGCATTTAGTCTACTTGAATTGAACCCTGGTGCAGTTTGTTTAAACAGGTTAGAACACAAATCACATTTGGCAACGGACCAAAATAACTGCTCCAGGACTAAGTGAGGTGCTCTCAGTCCAGCTCCAAGTGAACTCTAGACTGCAGGACGTGAACCAAATATACCATGTGTTTTGTGTTTCGGCACAAACTGAGCCAAAGAGCTGAGCAGTGAAACTGTAGAAATGTGACATATGGATGTGTGGATAGACCAAAAAAGAGAAAATAAAATAGACACAAAAAGAATTTCTGATCATTTCTTTACTAATCCAGTAATTCATGTAGTGTTGATGCCTGGGTATTTGTTTGTAATTTCTATGTGCACCTGAAAAAGATTTGTCCATTACCATATTTCTGACCAATGAACAAGCTTTATGATAATAGCTTTAGCCCTATATACCCAGCAGCGAATATTTATTTGTCAGTGAGTCATTATCTGTACCGCTTATTCCCAGTTACCCAGCCGGCAACTCTGAGCGCAAGGGAAGGAACCAACCCTAGAGAGGGAGCTAATCCATCGTAGGGCTCCTACACACACACATTCACACTCACACACTAAGGGCCACTTTTCCCCATCACCAATTCACCTACCTGCATGTCTTTGGACTGTGGGAGGAAACCGGAGTACCTGGAGGAAACCCACCCGAACACAGGGAGAACATTGCAAACTCCACACAGAATTTTTTTCGCCCCACCCGGGGATCGAACCCGGGTCCTTCTTGCTGTGAGGCGACAACGCTATCCACTGTGCCGCCCAATATTTATTTGTTTATTTATTTATTTATTTTTACTTTTTCGGTTCACCCTGTACTTTTGTGCTCTTAAAATAAACCAAACCAGGCAGCAAACAAAAAAAGGCATCAATCAATCAACACTATGAGTCAGGCTCAGCAAAAAAACTAACAAAAGTGAACACTCCCTTTCATTTGAGCTGCATAAACATCTGGTTATGTATTATTATTATTTATAGAAAAACATTATAGCTAGAAATCATATTTGTTTTCAAAGGCATTTTTCCAGCAGTTTGTTAGACACTATATTTTAGAAAAGAAATCAAATGAAATGTATTAGTGTCTGAATGAAATATGAGCGAAATGTTTAAAATGATTTGATTTCTCAAAACATTGACATTATAACACATCACTCTGAAAATGTTTTCACTGCCAGTACAATATTTATTTCCATAGATCTTCTCATCACTTTATAGCCACATTGAACATATTTATTTTTATTCAATCAAGCAAAGCTGCACCACATGTTCTCTTAAATGAGCTAACGAGCAGGAATTGAGCTACTGAAAAGCTAAACAGCACAGAATGACCACAAATATTTTCTCAATATTCCTCAGACACAAAGAGCCAACCAATCAGTGGAAAAAAATCCTGAATAAACACAAGACTGGTTTTATAGAGTGGGAACGTACTGAAAATATATAATCATGCCTACAGAACTGGAAAAGCTTTGCTGTATATAAAGTACCTGTAAGAGGCAGGTGGCGTGTTTCATCCTGAGAAAACTGTTCCTCTCCCGGACGGCTCGGAAACGGCGCTGAAGATTGATGATCCTCCGCAGCACCTCCTGATGGAGCAGATCCTGCAGCCTCTGGCGTGCCACCTCGCGCATGAACACCTGACCCACACACATCATCATGTTAGTCACTCCACACTGCATACAACACATTCTCTAGGAATGTAACTAATAAAAGTGGGTAGTGTGTGTCATGCTATGGGTATGGGTTGCTGTCATTTGGATGCCTTATTCACTTAAATTAAATTCCATCACAGTCATGGATTAATTGCAATCATCAAATGCTGAAAGGTAGACTCATACCATCGTCCATCCCACTTGAAAGCCATCAGCAGCGAGGTCCACCTTGCAGAGGTAGTGCCTGATGTCTTCCTGCGTGGCCTGTAGGTCCTCGGGTAGCATCACGTGAAAGTGTCGGACAAACTCCTGATGGAACGTAAGAAAAAAAATCATCAGATGTTTCATCTTTTAATGAGATTATTATAGAAATGACATAAGTGATAAGTATTTAATACTCGCAGGGCCCCTGGAGAGAATATTAGACACATTCAAAGCAGTTAAGATGATTAGAAAAACATTGAACTTATCGCTGAAGGAACACAAGCCCCCCCTCTGTGTAGGCTATAAGGGGGGGGGGGCAGCTGGCAAACAGATTCTCTGTGTATGTAATTATTGTAAGCTACATTCATAAGGAACAATAGAGAGGCTGTGGAGGAGGTCAAACTGCCAAGCTGAGCACACTGTCCAGACATTCAGCAATAAAGGCTGCAGGTCACTCCTGCGCCAGGAGACTTACTACAGACAAAAACAGCTTAATTCAGTTATTAAAAACTCACATGAGCACATGGCTGTGAGGCAATTCATTCAAGTATACTGTACACTCACCAGCCACATTAATAGAAACACGTGCCTCTGCTCTAAATGATTAAACATGTGCAACTCGAACAACCACTGAACCACTGTTGTAAGCTGAAAAGACATCCCAGAATACACAGCATGTTGAAGCTTGAGGTGAATGAGCTACAGCAGAACCCCACATGCCTGGCAGGTTCCATGTATGTCAGCCAAAAACAGGAATATGAGGCTACAGTGGGCACAGGGTCAGAGAAACTAGAAAGATGAAGATTAGAAAAAACTATTTGATGACTGACCAGATACACCATATGTATATATGAATGAATATATTATACTATAATATACCCTGCACAATATTTGCAGACACCAAAACCCTATAGTTTAGTAGTAGTTATTAGTGATGCGTTAGTTCTAGTGCATTTGGATGTAGGCGTCTCAGCTACACCTGCCCTGACGTTAAACATCCTGCAGCTGCCACCGCCACCAGGGGGAGAGCTACGGACAACGTACTCAACAATTTGGCTCAGACCTGGAATCCAATCTTCCCAAGCTCGCAATTCAAACCACTGAGCCACCACAGCTGTGCGTGTAATGGAGAATATATAAACACAATTCATTTGAGCAACCACTCTACAAACGAACTATAAACTTCAAACTATTAAAAAGATTACAGGGGAAAGAAAAAAAAAAAAAAAAAGTACCATTTTGGTTGCATTAAGATTTGAATGTGTTACATCAATGTTTTATTTAAGATTAGTTCTGTTATTCTGTCTTGATACCCTGAAGGCACCTCTTGAACAAGATCTTTAAAAAACTGCTACATGGTGCAAAACAATGCCAACATTAACAATAACTCATGCTCACTGACCACACCTAGGCATAGAAGACGACAAAACTGGAAAGAGTGATTTCAGCTTTGGATACCATGAATATGACCGAACACAGGAAATGATCCAAACCTTATACACCCCTCAACAGAGGAAGAAAACTCCATTCCAAGTTGTTCTGAGAATGTGTGTGTGTGTGTGTGTGTGTGTGTGTGTAAATACCTGAAAGGTATATTTGATGCTGTAGCCTGATTGTTTGATGCGCACGGTCTCCAGCATGCCTGTGTAGCGAAGCTGCCTCAGCACCAGAGTATCGTTAAATCTCAAGGGCAGCTTACAGGAAGAGAAAGAACCAAAATGAACATGTCTTCATATCATCTAGGGGTACTTGTGGTACTGTGCAAACATACCTTCTCTGCATTTGATCGGATGCACTTCACAAAGTAAGGCTCAGACTGCCCAAGAGTCTCCATCAGCTTATTAAGAGATGCCTTGAGAAAGAAAGAAAAAGAAAGAAACATCATTCACGTTCATACATGTACGAGTATCGCACATGCAACATACTCCTAGCCTCTGTTGATAGATTTATGGCATGTTCATATATGCTTTATTTTATAGTAATGAACGAGTGCGGTGTAATGTGAACTATCAGCAGGGCCGGTGTGATTTACTTCCTGTGAGTTGAAACAGAGTTCATCTTGGAGGACAAAGGAACTTGGGCAACATCACTCACAAACGGACCCCACCTTAGCCCTCTGCTTGTGTGTGTTTGTGTGACGGTGACGGTGTCTGAACCGAAGGGAGGAAGGAAAGAGTCTATTTTGGTGGTCAGGAATTCACTTTCTCTTCTTCCAAAAAAAAAAAAAAAAAAAAAAAAAAAAAAGCAATCAGGCCCACAACAGGATGTGGGAAGTGAGGTCATCCTCACATTTGTGCAAACCCACTGCCAGAGGCTGTGCGACTACACACAGTGTTTACTTCTCTTCTCTTCAAAGCTTTCTCGCTGAGAATTAGAAAATCAGAATCGCAAACACTACACAGATAAGGGCTCATAACTGGCACTACGTACGTGACAGACCGTAAAAAAATGTCACTGGATGGAAAAAACCAGACATGACGCAATTATTTTTGTTGTAATAAAATGAATAAGGGCAGGGTAGGACGACTGTGGTCAGCCAAGCACTGCTGAGAATAACAAGGTGGGTGGAGAGAGGGAGAGAGAGAGAAAGAGAGAGAGAGGAGAAAGAGAGAGAGAGAGGAGAAAGAGAGGACCACACTAACCTGAAACTGGGCACTAATACTTGGAGGTTTCTTCTTCTTGTGGAGGTGCAGCAGGGACTTGGTGATGCGATCGTGCAGTGTCAGGTTGCTCAGGTACTTTAAGGACTTCACGTCCAGCAGGTGCTGTAATGCACATCGCCGAAAACCAACACCAAAATGAACAGGAAATTCTTACAACTATAATTAAAGGATAAGTCAGCACTTCTGTAATATTCACCTTCGGAAGACTGGGTTTCATTTTGTAGTTTTTGTTCCTCCTGCATACGGAAAAAATAAAGAAGGTTACAACTGACCGTAGACCAGACGGCAGCCATACTGTTATGTAAAGTAGTACAGAACATAAAAACTTAATTTTAATGGTTTATTTCTTTATGGATTAGTTGCTTTTGTTTAAAAAGCTCTAACTTGTTACCACACAGCACTATTCTTTCTAGTCTTACATCAAAATGCCATGCGCTCTCTCCAGGAGCTTGCTGCTGGTAGAGTTGATGAAGATCCCATCTTCATCGGTGACTGAGCCACCCGAGGATAGTCGACTTTGTCTCCCGGAGCGTCCGTTCCTGCTGTCCCTGATGGGCAAAAATAACACGCCTGAACGATCAGAAACTGAGACAAGCACATTCTCAAAAGAATCTAACTTAGTTTTAGAATTGCCTGCATATGGGCTCCATGTGAATGACTTAAGCCCATAAGTACCATTAATAAAAACACTTAGTACTGTTGCTGAAAATCTTGACTACAGCTGTTGGTGCTATTGCTAAGTGCTTTTCTGGCATTTGTGCAGCTTATGGAGCTATTCAGGGAAACATGAACCAGTTAAGAGTTTAGTTTATTGATCCCAAAATTCATTCACTCATTCATTTTCAGGATGCAATGCTCGGGCTCAACACGGATCTAAAGCTTCCCGGGGAACACTTTGCAGGAAGGTGCCAACCACCTGCTTTGGGAAGGAGTAAGGAAACCGGATAACCGAGAGGAAAGCCATATGGTCAAAAGGGAGAACATGCAAATCTCCACACAGACACTGAACTCTGGAGCTATGAGGCAGCAATGCTATCTGCCATGAGCCCACAACCAAAACTGTATTTTCTTTGCCTAACATTGACCAGATAGGAAACAACGCAGGCTGTGGAAGTTGTAATTTTGGGCATATCCATAGGCACAACACCTCTCTAATCACAGAACATCTCTGAGACCGTTCATGCCCATATGAAGCAAAGAAATCCAGAGATGGAAGTCCCTAGACTGACACTAGGACAGATCCTTTATGGGGACAGACATTCTGAACTGATTTATAGGCATCTCATTGTGCTAAATGGCTGGATGCTCCCATTGTGTTAAACGGCATGCTTAAGTTTCTTCACAAATATTACAAGAATTGCATTGACCATATCCGTACCCAAGAGTATATTATGATTTAGTGGACACTCACTATACTAATGTTAATAGCTAAACAGAGACTAATGTTCTTTTGAATTACTGTCTTTCCACAGCTTTATGTAACTAAAGAAAATTAAAGGACATCACTTTTATGAGCATGGACTGACTGCTGGCAGTCTAATCCCTGTGAGGGCTTAGGCCCTGTAAGGTACAGCGGCTCCTGCTTCCGTGGCTGAACAAACAGAGGCTCTTGTAGCTTTTAAGCGGTCGGGACGGTTAACCCTAATCCCAGTGAAAACCATTTAACACAAACCACTTAGGCACAGGCTAAACAGAAAGGAGAGATAAAAAAGAGACAATCCACTGCAAGTCTTTGTAGTGTCCGGGGAAAGAAAAGCTACAGCATATCCATCTCAAGGGGCAGAAGGAGGGCTGTGGCTGCCGAGAGGTTTATTTTGCAGCTGCATGTGTGTGAATTAAACTTGCTCCAGTCGCTTTACCACACACAGAGACAGCAGAAGGCCCGGGACTGATGGTTCAGTTTCATGCACAGTAAAAGCAAGTTGTGGGGAACAAGTACAAAATTCCATTGAAGGTAGGAATGTCTTGGGGTTAGTGATTATTTTTGCAAAAGAAAATTAACGTTGTTTGAGCATTCCTAACATGTTTAGGGTAAAGTACCTGATTACTACGGCTCATGAAAGATCTGAGCACTAAATCAGTGCAGATTTTGCATTAAATCATTTAAGATCGAACAAATAGGGACACTAAAAATCACAAAATAAAAACAAGGAACAATTTGTTAACAGTGAAACTCAAGCGTTTATAGAGTTCAATTTGGCTTGGAAGGCTGTAACAGGCTTTTATTAATATACAGCAAATCTGTGGTCTAGATTCTGGAGAACGTTTTGTGCTTTCCATGAAGTTACATCCAACATGCTTAAGAAAAAAAAAATCAGAGCCCAAAGGTCCAGGCCCAGATGCATTGTGACAGCAATAATAGCCGGTCTAGTACCTCTGGTTGATTTAAACCTCTGGCGTGCATGGATATGCTGCACACAGGGACTGTAAATAAGACTACTTCCATAAAATGATATGAACCAAACTTCCTTGAATAAATAAATTAGCTTGCACTCTGGATCTATAACTACTCCAAAGACAGACCACTCCTGCTCATGGCTACAAGAAAATGACTCCACAAACTAATAGCATTTCTTAGGTTCGGATTTCATGCATTACAATACCACAAAAGGAAGGGTGCACAATCAGGCTTTTCAATGCATGAGAGTTCATTTCAGATGTCTGTCAAATCCATCATTGAATCCTGTGCTTAAAACTAAGACAATCATCTTTATACTGTGTGCAAAAAAAAGCTAAACCGTCTAAATAGTTTCAGGCTCTGTGAATTTGGACTCCTTCACTGCCGTTTATCAGAAGCAGATGCTGCGTGAGGCCCATTCGAGAGCAATCCTGCTGTAAAGTCAGAGTCACTGTGAGGCTGGGAGTAATTCAGGCACTCTGCTGTGGACTGTAGGTGGTGGTGGTGGTGGTGGGGGATGATTCTGTGGAGAGTGTGTATCCTCTCAGCTCTGTCCTCTGAGTGAATCCAGAGCTGTGCTTTAACACCACAGGAAGCAGCTGCATGGAGTTCAGTGTGCATTTAGTAACCTAGCCAGCGTGTACATTTGCAAATCACACCGAGGGAAAACAATGGTGCTGTTGTGAGCCACTGGCTGAGGACACGATGGCTAATCCCAATACCATGGAGTCAGTTAGGAGGTATGAAGCAGAGGAGGCATCCCTGTGGTCGCTGCCTGGTTATCTGTCCTACATAGAGAGCAGACTAGATCTTCTCCACAGTCATTGCTGAGCTGCACACCCCTGAACTAACTTGTTGAAGCAGCTTTTTATTTTATTAGACAACTCAGTCATTTTGGCTAAGAGTCTATCAGTGTAGCACATGACTTGGCCACATTTTCCACTCTTCCTTGCAAAAACATTATAGATCCATCAAATTAGGGCATTTCCAGTGCATAGCCCACACAGATCTTTAGTTGTATTCAGGTCTGGGCTCTGAATAGACCATTCAAAAAATTGGATGATCTTTTACTTAAGCTGTTGTAGCCGTTTCCTGATTCCTTAGAAAAAGTCCACAGTTCTGGCTGAAATAAAGCAGCCCTACCACATGATACTGCCACCACCATGCTTCATCTTGGGTATGGCATTCTTTCAGGTGAATGTTTTTTCTACACCAAACATTCTGTATGATTTGGAATTATTTTAACTTTTTGAATAGGTCTCATCAGACTATAACACATTACTCTACATGGTTTGGGGTGATGCATTTGGGCTTGGGTGTTTTTTGTGAGAAGCAGCTTCCATCTAGCCACCTTACCCCGAAGCCCAGACATGTGAAGAATACATGAGATATAGTATTCACATGCAGAGAGTAATCAGTTCTTGTCAGTTATTCTGGCAGCACCTTTAATGTTATTGTAGGTCTCTTGGCAGCCTCCCTGGTAAGCTTTTGTCTTTAAAACCTCTCTCCTGATTGATATCTTTCAACAAGCAGACCATGGCTTCAGCAGTCAGATGAAACAAGACGACGATGTCCAGAAAATCTGACAAACAGCTGGTCTTTATATGGGGTAAACCAGAATCATTTCACTGAAGACAGCTGCATGTTAATTACTGCTGAACATGAGATTTCATTCTGAACAAGGCCACATCACCAGTTATACAAGTATCTGCACTCACACAACCAGATTATTGCATTTTTTCCCTAAAATATCGCGGATTGCAGTTTTATTAAATATCTATACAAGTCCAAAGTGAGGGTGGAAAACATTCTGACTTGATTTTTTTTACTTCCTAAAAACCTGCCATTTAAACAGGGGTGTATACATGTGTATAGGGTGTGTCCTAAATCCAGCAACATAGGGTTATTTCATATTTTATAAATACCATCATCATGTATCTGAGCAAGGAAGGAAGAATAGTTCTACTCATAGGAAGTCAAAGTGAATGGGAACATCCTGAGTGAGTTTTTTTAATAAAAGCTTTAATTTTTTTCCTCTTATGATGTTGGACACCTTGTATGCATATAAACTGACTAACATAGTGGGCCAGTACACAGTTTTATTTATAACTCTGTCTAATTTTCCCTCTCTCTGTCAATGCCTCTGAAGTTAAACTTGGAGTGTCAGAGCTTGTTGTAATTGTCCCTTACAGACAAATATGATACTATATCTAAAAAAAACCCCTAAAAATAGCTTTAGAGAGAAAATAATGAATTTTTTATGACTCATCCTGTACTAATCTTGTGTTCATCCAATTACATTCTATATTCATACAGATCCCATGTCCAGAGATGGCTCTGGTTCAACAGAACTGAGTCTTTTTCTGTAAAACCCTGGTTACATAATTATTGACAATCCTACAATGAATATGCCTATTGAAGAAGGCTCATCCGGAGAGAACAACACAAAATCTCTTCCTTTAATGCCTTAACTTTAGATGTTAGAAAACCAAAAGACAATTTTTTTTTAAGTATAAATATTTTATGTCATTCATTTTGACAGAAATAACTGGCAACTGAAATATCGCTTTTAAAAAGTCAGTTGGAGGCAAAGGGAAGCTGTATTTGAATAATTACACACAAGCTTAATATTATACCTTCATTTTGATCCCATTCTGTTGAAGAGTTCCACGTTCTACATATCTCTGCATATCTCTCTTCTTTGGATTTTTACCCCATTATATAAATGTATAAAATGTTGGTTGTGAATAATGATAAAGTCAACAGGAGACGCACAGGGCGTGACGTTAAAATGGTTGTATAATGGACTCTGTTCTGACTTCTTACCAGTTAGAGCGCTCGTTGTTGCTGCCCTGCAGGTCCGAAAGCGGAGTGCGAGGAGTCCTCCTGCTCACACCTGACACAAAACACACACAGTACCACTCTTAAACATGCCAAGCATTTCACACACTGAGCTGCCTTTACACAAACACGCCAGGCAGATGAATGAGAGTATAAGCTTATTGTCTGTGATTATGAATTTAGAATGATTATAAATGGGTGGATTGGAAATGTGCTGATGAGACAATTTTACAAAACATGCAGGGTTAAAGTAGGGTTACCGTTACTACCCGGAAGTTACAACAACTACAGCACAGCACTTTTTACTTTTTATGCTTTTACAGTCACATTAAATGCTGTGGAACAGTCATGAAACAAGCCTCAGTCAGTAACACAATCTGTCTTTCTAGAACAGAATAAGACAGGAAAATGCAGCTTGTTATTGAGAAATTGCAAAGCTCTAAATCCTCCGTCCTGAAGACTTTCCTGTGATGGAATACTTACAGTTTAACTTCTGACTGTTACAAATCTGTCACTGGAGGCTCCTTCCAAAATGTAAAATAAATGTCTCAGTCAAAAAAATAAACAAATAAATAAATCATGTCATGCTCCTTAGTTCGGTTTTGTCCGAATCCCATCCAGCAGCCAGTTCTCTCGACTCACATGACACTCAACAGCTGGGAAGGGTGAAGGCCAACAGGTGATTCTCCGAGACACATGAAGCTACCCAAAACACTCGGAGGAAAGCGTTCTCCACCATTTTCAGCATGCATGAGCTCATGTCTATAATTGGCTAGTGTGACTGTGATTGACAGGGGGAAGAAATAAAGTAATCCCTCCATCCCTCCCTACCAGAGCACATGGGCTAGTTTTGCTCTCTTGGACTTATTTGAACACGTAATAAAGCAAACTCAGGGGCAAGCAAAGATTATTCATGGTTACATAACCAACATGTAATAAATACATGTATCATTAGTCTTAAATAAACATACGGTTTGCAGCTGGTGTGACGGTCAGAGCTGCTGTTATAGAAATTAATCTTCACCTGACCAATCATAATTGAGAACATAACAGCACTGTGGAACATGATTTTATCATGTACCTTATAACATCTAGTGAATATATATGGAAAATGAAAAAATAATACACCAGGTTAAAATTAATGTGGTGTTATCAAGCATTAATGAAAGTGGCTGAAATTGTGCCAACTACGAGAGAAGGCATGAGAGCATCAGACCCCGCCGCACATGAAGCAAGAGATTAGCTTGCACTTTGCCTCGGGGCCGCAGAGTTTACAGTTGTGCCGATGGAGAACCCACATGCTGAACCCACACTCACAGGAACACATACACACACACAAAGTCGGCTGTTAGTGACAGAGAAACATGCTGGCATGGAACGGCGAACGGACATAAAGACAGGTGCAGAACCAAAGGGCTTAGACATGAAAGGGAAGACCAGCTGGATGAGGAACGTATCTGAGTGGTGTTGCTGTTTCACTCACATCAGTGCACACACAATAACACAGCTGAAGGACTGTGTGTTCGGATTGAACGCTTTTGCAAAATGTATTCATTCACTCTGTTAAAAGTCTAGTAGTAGGATGTTAATGAAGCTGAGCGATGAAACAGCATCCTTCTGTGATGTCTTAATTTGAACATGACCCTCACAATTTGACATCGTTCGGTTTAGGTTAATTTTAGCCGGTGCCCCTTGAAAGCCTTGGCCCCTGGGTGCATGGAGTGAGGAGACGGAATAGTGGAAAGGCAGCCTTACTGTACTTCTCCTCCTTGCACCTCTGCAGGATCTCTAAGCTTCTCTGATGCACAGGGTGATGCAGAAAGCTAAAACTATCCACACTTTTCAAAACTGCACATGGAGCAGCAGCGTCATGCCCTTGAGAAGCACAAAAAAGAGAGATGGAGAGATACAGAAGAGACCAATTAGACAGGGAGAAATTAGATTTACTATAGAATCATCTGCAAAGCTTCAAACAGACAGTCAGACAGAGAGAAAGACAGAGAGAGAGAGAGAGAGAGAGAGAGAGAGAGAGAGGGGCACATAAACTGTAGAAACCTAAGCAGTCAGGCATTGAGTGCCTTCTCAATGGTGCACTCACCATCCTCTTTCCTGAGCATCCTCTTAACCTAACTGCTATTTCAGTGAGAATGATGTCACCTGTAATTATCTCTCTTTCCTCTGCCCCCTCTCTCTCCTTTGAGCAGATGAAATATTGTCTTTCAGAGTAGCTTCATTAAATTAAATTAAACGAAGAGCTTTTTTTACGCATGAGTAATATCAGACCATTTATTTCTGGAGAAACACACAGCTCATTCATAAAGCAGTGATGGTAGAGGAGTTGTGTGTGTGTGTATATATAGTCTAAGGTGAAAAGGCTGGGTCTGAGTAGGGCATCTAAGAGGCAGCACTGGGTTGAGAAACATCACTCATTTAAACTAAAGCCTGCTGACTTGTGCAGTCAAACAAACGGCCTCCTTCACCTCTACCGCTCAGATAAGTATGATGTATATCTCAGTGAAGGAACAGGATCAAAGATGAATGCGCTATACTTGCAGCACAGTAAAAGGGAAAAGATGATAAAGGAGATCTAAAAACAGAAGAAAAAAAGTTTAACATGCTATACAGGACCACTGAGCAAGTGCAGAAGCCGAGTTGTCTTGCAAACACACGCACACACACACACACACAACAAAGAATCACAATACACATAAACGAGCCATCGTGGTCAACATACTAAGAGTTCTTATGTGGAATTATAGACATTAGACTATTTGTTATAGTACAATAAACACAAAGATCCAGATTAATACAGTAATCTTCTAAACTATAATACAAGCTATGTTATATTTTTAGTCAAAGAAAGTTATTACAAGTTAGTGTGAGCAATATAGACAAATCTTTTAAAACTAAGTTTCATAAATGGACAAAAAAAATGTTGCATCCAAAACATCAACTATAACAATTTTAATTTTTTTATATAATGAAACACCATACTTCTCATCTCCCTACAGTCCATGAAACAGGTTCCTGACTTTCTGTTATCACTAACCTTCGTTTTTTCACCAGACACCAGAATAAGACAAAACGTACAGCTTGCCATGTTACAGAAAAACCTGAAGACTGTTCAATGTGTGCTAATCCGAGAGCCTCTCTGTCAGAGTGCGAATTACCCCATCATAATTGGGGGGTACCACTATAATATCATATAATATCACATTATAATATATAATATATAATGTCTGTCTGAAATCGATTTACATTGAAATGTTCCTCCTGTAATAAGAATGTTGAATGGGAGTTTTCTTTTCACAATAATAGAAAAAATATCGTACCCCCCAAAACTTATTTTTTTGTCTCATTGGGGGGTACTGGGTCTTCATTGGGGTGTATAGTATCCCCTAGTACCCCCTGTAATTCAAACTATGCTCTCTGTGTTATGGAACATGACTGAAAAATCTCTAATGCTTACCTTCTACCGGCGTCTCTTCCACACACCAGCATTTAAAAAATGAAAAGGTGTCAGGTTATCAACTCAGTCATGCACTAAATACTGTGTGCCTACTCTAAACACCTTAAAGAGTACGATCTACTGTTCCTACCTCCTCACAGCGACTCCTCTTTAACCACAGAACTCACCACTCTTTTTCTCTGTATGTCTCTTCCCCGCCTCCCTGAAGGCCACCACGGCTCTGCAGTAAGCGCGCAGCACGGCCCAGCGAAACGTGGCCACCGGGTCGATGCCGATCAGGCCACCGATGAAGGCGTTTCTGCTGCTTTTCAGCAGAGCTACGATGTCCGGCCGCATGTGGTCTGTGTTCTTCTCTCTGAAGTCCTGAGTGTGGAAGAAGAGAGACACTTGGTGAAAAGGGTGAGCCAGAGAGATCTGACGATTTTCATATGCTTATTTCTCAGACACTAGTTTGATTAGAGTAGTGACTTGTGGGGGAAACGGTAGCTCAACCGATGCCGTTTTAGTCAATATGGAGCAGTGGTCAGCACAACCTCACGCGTTCATCATTGAAACGCCCATCTCGGAACACAATTAAAAATGAGTTGAAAGCCTTGAAAATGAAACTCATGTACATTTACATTTATGGCATTTGGCAGACACCCTTATCCAGAGTGACTTACATTTATCTCATTTATACAGCTGA
>JAOVYV010000004.1:4175294-4192830 GCA_025674545.1 Hassar affinis | reverse complement strand
AAAGGAGGAGGAGGCCCTACACCATACTAATAAATTATTGTGCTCTAAAATGACAGGTGTTTCAGTTTCATTGTCTATTACACTGACGATATTATTTCAGGGCTAGATTGCTACTAACAAAAGATGAAAATAAAGATGTCATCATTTTCACACCCTACTTTGCAGCTTGAATTTAAGGAGGTCGAAAATGACTTGATTCCGAGCTCTAGCTCCCCACTAGCTTCTGAGATAAGCAGCATTACCTCTTTCAATTCAGCATAGCCGAGTGTCTTATGAAGAGTTACCAGTGCTTAGGGATTGATTAGATAAACTTATCCTAATCTAACTACATTTTTAATTCTAATTTAAATCAGAGCTCCTCCTACTGGTCTGAAAGACTACGGAAGTACAGGTCTTTCCGAATACTTTTCAGAAGCCTTTCTGACAACACGTAGTGTGTTACTCAGTGAGCACACTGATTGGCTGTCTGATCACATAAATGTGTGAAACACAAGTCTAAGATTTTCCAGTAATACGGAATTAATAATCTGGAATTGTGTTTTTTTTGTGATGAGATCCTGGTATGGACAGCTATTTCCTTTTACACATATGCAGAATTTATCTTCTTCGATGATCAAAAGGATGATTTCATCTGCTCGACACACTGCAGCTCAGACCAGATGATGTCTGTATGATGGCGGTGAAGATGTTATTTTGGCAATTCCTCAGAAAATGCATGCGTCCATTGCGCAAGTCACCACAGAGCCCGTTTATACTTTATGATGGCGATGAGGATGGAAACTCGAAAAACTTGAGCCTGGATATCCACACATGGCTATACAGCAAAGAAAAAGCATATATAGTGAAGCCAAGTGAATAAATGTATGGCAATGTGTAAATGAACACAAACCCAAGAAGTACATTTCTCTTCTTTCAAAAAGATTCAAAGTAGGTGACAGAAGTAACAGGAATAATTAGTAACTGATTATTAGTTAAAATGCAGTTCAGTACTAATAAATTCATTTCTCCTCCTTTGAACATTTGGAAAAGTTTAATATTATTTTTCATAATACAGGGCTGTTCTGTTGTTGGTACTTTGTTAGTACTTTGAAAAAAAGACTGTTAAACCAGAAATGGGCGTTGACTTTGCCACATATATGTAAAGAATGTCATCTAGTCAGTCATACAGAAAGCTCATTAATGTTGCCTCATTATTGGCGACTTCATATCTTGTTAATAAAATTGTATGACACTGTAATTCATCTTCAAGGCCATCTCCATTCCATGCTCATCTTTAACAGGATATTTAACAGTGAACGAGCTGTAGGTATTTCTCTACCACCGCTAGGATGAGTGTAACTTGCGTACAGTCGCAAAAGAGTAGGAGTTTGTTTTCATTCTAAAGCGAGAGCTGAGCGAGACGTGAAAGAGAGAAGCAGCGGAGGGCAGAACAGTAGTGTACAGTAACAACTGTGATGATGCAGGATGTTAGTAATTCTGTATGAACTGGAAACACTGATTCACTGCTCTGTCCTGAAAAGACAAACACGAAACAAGCACCAGAAATCTCATGCGAACATTACTAACGAGGAAAAGAAGGAAGCACAATCACGGGTAACAAAATGTACCGTTGTAAGGACTACAGTCAGGGTCAAACATAAAAAAAAAATGATAGTCATGTTCCTTTCTGAAGAAAGCAATAAAACACCTTGGGCATGCTGCTATTGGAAAATAATCAACGGTGGGGTGATGTGATGTGGCTGTTGTGTAGCAAAGTTACTGTTACCACACCAACGTTGATCATTTTCCAATAATGGCATGTTTCATTCTTCCTGTACCACAGCAATTTCGCAATAATCACAACTTTTATTTCCCAAAGAATGACTTAATCCATTTACAGCTACATTGAATATTGTGTAACGTCCACAGAACAAGTTTCCTGTTATCAATTTCAATATAGCAGCTATAAACAATCGTCCCTTCACCAGCCTCTTTCTCTATCTCCCAAGTTAAAAGAAAACAACACTGTGTCATGTTACAGAGAAACTGTGAAGTGCAAACTTCACTGTTCATCACAGTGGATCAGATACAGCAGTGCTGCTGGAGGGTTTAAACACCTCAGTGTCACTGCTGGACTGAAAATAGTCCACCAACCAAAAATGTCCCTTCACCAGCATCCTGTGAGCACTGATGAAGGACATCACAGGATGTGATGCACAGGATGTCAGGATGACCAAGACAAACTGTGCAACAACAGATGAGCTACTGTCTCTGACTTTACATCTACAGCGTGGAGCAATATGGTGGATGTGTCTCAGAGTGCACAGTAAACAAATACAGTGTTTAAAAACTCCAGCACTGATCCACTTACACCAGTACAACACACTAACACACCAACACCGCATCAGTGCCACTGCAGTGCTGAGAATGATCCACCGCCCAAATAGTACCTGATCTGTGCTGGTCCTGTGGGGGTCCTGACCATTAGAGAACAGGGGAGGACTAAGTGTGTAGAGAAACATCTGGACTACAGTAGTGTAAACTATAAAGAGCATCAATATGGTAAATGGAACTGAGAAAAACTCTCTTTAAGATCACCTCCGTGCCGAGTTCTGTTATTCAGCTCTGGCTAAGCAGGGATGCACAGAGTGCCTGGAAAACAGAAAGAACATCTGTCCAACAGGCCTTTCAAACAAATGTAACCCATAACTTGACCAATGTGTTGTGTGTATGTGTGCTGGTGATTACAGATGGGATAGGATTTCGGAAAGCCTTGAGGGTGAGGGATTGTTAATTAAGAACTTGTTTCTGTACTGAAAATTAAAAACAAAATCTCATTTCCGGGAGACTCGCATTCTGCATGTTACACATTCTTCTGCTTTATCTCTGCAAACTTGATCTTTGGTCTAAAATGTATGAAAAAAAAGTTTTTAAATGTATGCTGAATAATGAAAACAGTTTAGCCGTTTGTCACAAAATAATTGAAAAATGAGTAAAACACTTGCTGAGGATTAGAGGGTGGCACAAAGTCTCACCTCACAATTACTGCTGAGTCTATCAGAGTTCATGGTATCACAGAAATGTATCTCTACATGACATTGTTCTACCTGAAAAAGAAAGTCTGCAGAGAGTTTATTCAAATTAATTCTAATTAATACCAAAGAGTCTAATTAATAACTTTCAACATCATCATGCACCACCATGTGACGGTATGCTAGCTTCCTAACCTTAAACCAATCCTTTAGTGCTAAATGGCTGGCGTTAAATCAAGTACAAGTCTGATGGCTAGAAACTTGAACGTTAATTATTTATAAAATATACTAGATGACTGACACATACACACACCCTAAAACCAGCCTCAGTGGAACCACAGGACGATGTACAGATAAGGCAAAGCTGAAGCCGAAGCTCAGCACTTTATCCAACTGTAATGTAATACTTTATTTTTAATCAATTCAGAGAACAGAGTAGAATATCAAATGATATTCTGATCACTCTGGCCTTCAGAGCACATTCGAGATGTGCACTTAGCACAGCAATTTTACTGCAGCCTATTTCTGTGACAGTTTGCTTTACTTGTTCCTGAGCGCCACCTCGACAGCAAGGCAGGGAGACTCATCAATACCATTCTACAGACTGAGCACATTTCTTGGTACTCATCAATTAGGCATGCGACACCAGGTAACCACCCCCCAACCCTCCAATGACTAATGGGGGCTCTACTATAGCATATGGATGGTAAAATATGACCCATGCCTAGAACTTATTGGAGCAAAAATGCACACAAGCATGACTGGGGTACACAGAAGGTGTGGAACTGGGCATGTTAAGCTCCAGCTGAATGCAAACATCCTTGTGGATACGTGGAAAGGAAAAAAAAAAATCTTCATAGACTTCAGCCTTTAGAAGTAGCAGCTCATAAAACTCCAGATACCCCAGGAAATTTTTCTTTACAGATCTTTACATGAGTCACATTTTCAGGTTGGGAATTCTGGATTAATCTGGAATGATCACATCCGTAATCAACACTGATACTGAAATGAGCAATCTACGAAGTATTAATGAAATCATGGGACATTTTATTACCTCTGTTTACGGTGCCCTGGTTTAAACAGTGACCATGAGAAGCACACGCATGCATGTGCATGTTCATGTGCATGTTCATGTTCATGTTCATGTTCATACTTCATTCTTTATAACAATTTCAGCTACACTGGCTACCTTGGATTGGTAAGAACAACATTTTCACATTTTCCTCATTGTCAATCACCTAACCAAAAGCAACAGACTATGAGCTGATTATTTCACTCGCATAGACAATGTATGTAGACAATAATTCTCACCTAGCCATCATTTACTGCTAGCAAAAACTTCTTGTAATCATATTTTAAGGTGGTTCAGCAGGTTATTTGTATTAGGATGTATGAAGATTCCTCCTCCTCTACCTTCTCTGACTGCACAGATCATGGGTGTTATGATCATTAGCGGGACAACGTACACTAGTCTTACATTATACATCACATGGCATCAGACGTTTGCATCAGAGCCCTTCTTATGAGAATGAATAAATGAGTATTGTTCTGATGCATCTCTAATCTGGATGAACTAGGAAGCAGACACGTAGGCGGGGCTTGGTATTTCAAGGGGGAGGCTAAGGAATTTTGAAGGAAAGAGATCACTTCCTGACATCAGAAGAAAGGAAAGGAAAGGAAGAGTGAGAGTAAAAAAAAGAGAGAGGTAGGTACACAGAGAGAGAGAGAGAGAGAGAGAGAGAGAGAGAGAGAGATAGAGAGACTCGTGGAATTCAGGATCTCTCAGGTCAATCAGCATTCTGTCGAGGACCGAGTGGTGCACATGCACATGTATGCACACATACACAAACATACAGGAGTGAGGCCGTAATGACATCACTCACCGGAGCTACTCCTCTCACTCCTGCGCTGATTTGCAAATCAGCTCTCTGATCCAGGCGGACCTGATTCAGCTAGAGCTCAATGAAAAGCTCTTTGTGGGATTTTCTTCCCCCCAAGGTCTGGAGTTCACCCAGCTCTCCTGATTAGCCTTGCACCCCAGGACCAATGCAGAATAAACAACATATAATCTTATAAGTAACATCAGAAACACACGCTAAAAATATATCAAGACCATGATAAATTATACCATTTAATTAAGCTCTGTGCATAATGCTTTAATCTGATCTACAACATTTGATAGCATGATCAGTTTACACTATAACAATGTCTTTATTTATTCACGTCTCAAAATACTGAAATACCTTTTCAGAAGCACATTTTTGTGCACACAGCTTTATTTTCTAGAAACAGCTTGTCTCGTTCAGTCTGCATGAGAGTACCGAGCTACAATCCTCTCCACTTTGGTTTTATCACAATTTATGATTAGTGAGTATTAGCATTTCAAAGGATCGAGCACAGACATCAGATATCGGAGAATGTGCTTCACATCACATGGCACTCAGAGTGTGGGTGGGTTGCTTTTAGAAGCTCAGCTACATTAAAGACCACAATCTTAATGACTTACAAATAGACAGTTAGGCTATATATACACACACGGAGGTAAAACATGGGCTTTAAACATGGACGCAATTGTCTGTCTTGTTCATCAAGCATGCCTTTAAACATCTAATGAACATGTAGAATAATAAATAATTGCACGGTTAAGAAAACAGCCTATAAACACACACTTTTTACTAAAATAATTAACAATAAATTAACATTGATGAAACGCAAATAGAAATCATCTTGTCCTCCTACAATCCCAAATCCATTTATCAATGATCCAATTGTTTTTTTTTTTAGCTTTGTTATGCACTAGCTCTAAGAAAACAATAAGCCATTTTATCATTTCTACCTAATTTTCACAATTATTCCTAAATGAAAAATACTGTTTCTTGCACCTTTAAAGAAAGACGATATTAGGTCCACATTCATAGTGGTACAAAACCCTTCTTAAAAAAAAAAAAAAAGTGTGACCCAACAAAATTCCAAACCAACAGCAAACCAACAGACTGGAAAAAACATTCCGACCAAGAGAACGCCATCTCAGCACCAACCGCAGACTGGCCGGAAGCCTCCCTGGACTTCTCCACTCATCATTAGACTAAAAGCACCCCTGGGTACATGCAGAAAGGTGATTTATTGATCAAGTTATGATACAAATGTGGAAAAGCTGATATTAGTGGCACAAATGCTACAACAGCACCCTATACTGCTTTAAGCTTCATCACTACAGAGACACTTTTTAATTAATTATAGAAATGAAAGCCATCTGTTTTGGAAAATCTGAAAGGTCGTGTTAAAAAAAAATAAATGAAAAAAAAAATAAAAAGACTAGGCTAGTGAATGAATTGGCTCCCAGCATGCTCCAGCATCCCTCATAAAAGCTGCAAAAAGCATTTTTATTTTATTACACGACACCAGAGTCTACGCCGAGGACAAGAATCAGACTCCAGAAGGGAACAGATGAGTCATCCTGCAACAAGCTCTAAAACTGCTTTTGCTATTCCTCATACTGTAATACATCCCACATCACAGCAATGCACAGAACAGGATCGGGCTGACCAGATGGATTTTAGCTATACCACTAAACAGAGTAAAATGTGGCCCTGAAAGCAAAGACGCATTTATTAGAGCTTACTGTGTCTGTCCCTTAGTATATCAGACACCAATGGGACATAAAATCGAAAATCGCCAGAAATATTTGATACAAATCTAGGGCAAACATACAAGCTCTCTAGAAGTATATATGCCCCACCCCCAGAAGTAGGGGTTGATCTATAGCAGTTAGCAGCAAACTTGGTTTGCGTGTTTTTGGCAGTGTGTTTCCCTGTACACTATTCCCTTTCCCATTCATCGCTTGGTTTAGAGGAAGTGTACGAGGTCAGATATGACCCAAGTGCTTCTCTGAGGTATTTCATCAACTCTTCTCATCAGTGCTCTGTGTCATAAGAACATAATGCAATCTTTAGTAAGTATAGTAAGTAAAAACCTGTCGTTTAACTCTTCAGTGTTCTCCATATTTCTCCCACTCACTTACCTACTGCTAGGCTTGTGACATACCACTGTCAGAAGGAAATGCTTCAACATATGGAATCAAATCAGAAGCAAAAACCTGAGTGTCTAATGTATTTTACCTGACAGTAAGTGAAGGAGTCGACTGCTGGTATGCAGCTGCACTAGTGAGTTTGTTTACTCCTGTCCATCAACCTAAGAAAAAAATGCTCTGTACAGGAGTTCTGAGACACTCCAGCTGCTTGCTGTGCTGCACACTTTTGTGGACACCTGACCATCACACACATCTGTGGGTCTTTCTGAAACTGCTGCTACAAATTTATAACCACACACTTGTATGGGATGTCTTTGTGTGCTGTAGTGTTAGAATTTCCCTTCACTGGAACTAAGAGGCCATTCCAGTATGACGATATGGCCTTGTGCACAAAGCAAGCTCCATGAAGACATGACCAGAGCCCTGCCCTCAACCCCACTGAACACCTTTGGGATGAACTGGAACACTGACTGCACCCCAGGCCACCTCACTCAACATCATTACCTGACATCACTAATGTTCTTGTAGCTGAATGAACATCCCCACAGCCACACTCCAAAATCTACTGAAAAGCCTTCCCAGAAGAGTGGAAGCACCAGTGTTGGCTTTTTATGCTATTCCTAAATACAAAAAGCAGTTTTTATTTAGCCATGTGGTAACTGATAATCCAATGGTCATGCATTTGACACTTGAGCGTGGTATTAACGCAGATATTAACTTAACCTTCAGCCCTACTTTAGCACATCTTTTAAAGCCAGTGGTTCTCACACTTTAACTTTCATAGCACATTAACTTTAACTGCAAAATAAATCCCAGGGTTACATAAACCCCCTGAGTACAGATTTAATTTCATGAACATTATTTGCATGTGTACAATCATATTTTGTTTATTCTATTAATTTATTTATTCTAAAACCATAACGCTTTCTAGTCCTGAACTTTTCCACAACACATCAGATTCAGATCAAGCGGAAATTATTTATAACTTGTGCTTGAGGTTTGGATTAATTTAAGCCCAGACAATTCCTGGGATCAGTCAAACTATAAAAAGTGAATAACAATAGAGCAGACCCCAATCACCATGGAGAACCACTGCTTTAAAACACCAGACGAAAAGGGTAGAATAGATTTTTCGCCACGTGTACTCCAGAGTGTTACTTCGAGTTACAATTGTAGTACTCTGAAATCTGACCTGTCAACATACCATAAATGTTTTTGTTATCACAACAGCAATAGAATGTGACAGCAGTGTTTTCCTGAACCTGTAGGATGTCCCAGAGAAGGACAGCATGTTGGAGTGATGGTGAAGGGCAGATGCGCTGCTCTGTGCCGCACTGCGGTCCTGCGCCTGGGGCTCGGCCGTCTTCCCTGCGCGTGCTCGAGCCTGGCAGAGATCCAGACTCGGCTCAGCTTCAATCTTGCGCCGCTTAATTAAAGAGGGCTACAGGGCTACAGGCAGGTCTCACACACACATGCACACACAGCATGTAAATAATCACAGCTCGGCATCCAGAACAAAGCCTAAATGCGGCACACACTCCCTCCACATTCCCTGCTATAAGCGGAAGGTGTCTGCGTCTTGCTAAACGCTGACAGGTGGGAGAGACAAATGTGTATGCAAACATGCCTTGTTCAAGACAGAGTACGTTAGCATCTGTGAACGAGGAGCCTAGAATAAAAACATTAGCAGCCTAGATGGTTCTTAATGTGGTATAGGAAGACTTTTACCTCAATGCTGACTACAGAACTTTTTCAAGCTTAATGTTTCAACCAGCTTGTACCTGATGCGCAAACATTTACAAATAACCTTCAAGTTTGCTTGTTTTTAGTAAGAATGCTGACAAGAGACAGCTGCAAACAAATTCTCCAGGATTAAAAATATCATGATTCTGGAAAACACTAAACAATACAAGCTTCCATAGAAGTATTTGAGTAAACGAGAGGAAACGGAGAGAGAGCTCAATGTCAGTATACAGAAATTTTTGTGGAAGAAAAAAAGCCTTCACAAAAAACATCTCAGAGACACATCTACCAATTTTACAGCCTTGTAAACACTGAAAGACATCCGGGACTTTTCACAAGACAAGACACGGCAGACTGCCGAGAAAGGATGTGAGAACAGATTGATGCACTGACGACTCAGCGTTATATTACACTAAATAGAGTCCAAAAAAGCACAGTAGAGCGTTGGCCCTGAGCTCAGACGCTGTTATTATTAGCACACAGGCTGCCCAGGGAGAGTGGTGGAGACAGGGCAGGATCAACCATCGCCCCTCGGTCCTGTTTTTGGCGGGAGATTTTTCTCCACCCGTTGTCTGGACAATGACCCTGACGTGGGCCAAACAGGAAACGCTCTTCCACAACACACATAAAATGGACCTCTTGAATAACAGAGTTTATTTAGAGAAGCATGATTGTTTCACAAAACACAAAGTGTACACTGGCACAGGAAATGAGGTAAATAAACAGCTGAACTGATATCAAGTTCTAACAACATCCTAACCTTTTAAGGTATAACCAGTAAGACATTAAATTAGATATCCCATCTTACAAGTAAACGGTGTCATTTTAACCAATCAGGAGCCACAACCGATAGTGAGCCAGGATCAATGGAGTAAACACACAGAATTAAATGTGGCTCTGGTTTGGCAGGAATGAAAGCTGGGAGTCGCACCAACTGGACACTAGTTTTGAAAATGAAAATCGGATAGATATAGCCCATCCCTTCAGCATTCCTTCCATCATCAACTGAATAAAATAGCTAAAAAAAAAACCAAAAAACTTAAACTAAATTTCAAATTTAACTAAAACTAAATAATATATGGCCTCAAATAAAAAAAATATAAAAATAAGGCAGAGAAAGCAATAAGACAGAGACTCTTGATGACTGTTCTTACCAACCAAGAACCATAACCAGGCATAGAATTAAATAAAAGCATGAGACGAGTACGAGATACTATGAGGCTGGAGCTTGTCATAAATACACCACTTCGCTGTCACAATCCTGATTATAAGGACAAATCACTACATCAAACGGTCCCGAGGGCATAAGATGGAAGGAAAATGGACACAAACAACCAGACAAACGGACATCATCATACCCCACATGCTGAGTCTCAGAGATCACAGAGAGCGGTAAACTGAACAAGGCCCCAGGACATGCGCATGCTGGTAATCTGCAGCCAACATTTTGAGATATTCAGTTTTAAATGGCATTTTGGGTGGTGTTTGCACTCCCAGAATAAAGCCCATCCCATTCATGAAGCAACATATGGACAGCTGTATTCTGAAGTCCCTTATTTTACCCACAACTGAAGGCAGTGTTGCATGCATCCTTCTCAGAGAAGGCAAACCCATAATTTTCTTTACTAGACTGAATCCCATTAAAAGGCTGAAAACATCCTCAGATCTCACTGTGGAGTTTTTCTTCAATATGGCAGTATTTTTTTAAATGTGTAAATAACAATAATGGTATAAAAGATGTGATAAAGATTTGTTTTTAGGGTGATATTTGTTTCTAGGGTGATAAATACACCACAGAAAAAAAACACAAAAATGCTAATCACATGCACAGTTCAAAAATACACCACAGAACTCTGCAATAAGTTCTCTGACCCCTCCCCGAGAGCATTAGGAAAGCGGTCGATGTCTGACTTGGCAATCACGACGACATCTCTGGGGAGGGATGAAAAGTCTGTTACCAAAAACATCTAAAGTACGTTCTTGAGTGTTCAAGGATGTTGTAAATCCAGGTAGCTCAAACTCCACAGCTCAGCAAATCACAAGCCGACCTGGAAAGCTCTTCAAGCTTCCAAAGACCCTTTGTCTTGTTACCTTGATTCTCCTGTCTGCATACTCACAGAGTATGTGCAAAGATTTAAACAAGATATGACCATAATCTCTAAAAGAAATGCAGGCACTGTTTCCTGAACGTGTAACAATAATGAAGATTTTTCAGACATATGTCTGAACCTCCAGAGGACAGAGAGCCGAGGAGAGGAGGGGTTAGCTTATTTCAGGCACCTGCGCTCGTTCTCACTGACAGAAGGAGGACACAGGAGCCCAGATTTCCTCGTTATGATCCTGCATTTTTAGGCCGATTACCTAAATTAACAGCACACCTTCATGAGGGGACCTAGATTGAGAACATAAAGACCACAATACGGTGATGTCTTCATGTCTTATACATCCAGAGACAAATTTAATCATGATGAAGACTAACTGCCAGCAACTAAGCATTACTTCAGTACACACGGTCCACTAATCATGCATAAAAAAAAAAGATGTTAAAGATTACAATACGCTTTAATAGATCTCACAGGACTCATACTTCGACACTGGGCTTCATTTTTCATTCTAAAAACAGTGAACTAGGTGGTCTTAGCAGGTTCTTTCTCACTTGGTAATTTACAGTTTATACGAGTGGTACACGAGTACGAAGAAATTGACCAAAATTTTATAAATCTCACAATGTTTAGTTTGGGTTGTTTGTCTACAAAGACAAGTACAGAAAACCTTACTGAAAGACTGACCACCATCTAGTCTCCTAGACTAGCTGATAAAAAGCAGGAAGAATGGCAAATATCTGTCCCAAACAAACATGTCCCTGGGAAATAAAACAGACATTGGGGCAGAGGGTCATCTAAGGCGAAGACAGATGAAAAAAAAAAGGATGCTAATGGCTTTACTGGGGCTCTGCTCTAATTGACAACACAATCCAAGAGCACTGTGAGGAACCAAAAGCATTCAGAAAAAACAAACCGATGTGAGCTGCCTTCAAAGACTCTACGTGGTAAATTAAAGCATGAAGGTGTTACACACCTTAACAAGTCAGAGCCAGGGCATAACCATGCATATCACAAAGAAGTTTACTCTTTCAAGGTGCAATGAATCACAAACCTTTTCAAACCTTTCAAACAAGCACAGACTTCTGAAGGCCATAAGGAAAACTACTTTGCATATAATGACTCCTCTTTCAGATGGGATATGTGAAAATCTCACCTCTGCGCACAAACGTAGTCTATCTGTCATCTCCAACAGGAAACGGAAATATTTACATGAAATGACCTTAAACAATGGACTGGAACGTGCATGAAGTTACAGGCACGAGAGCAAACGTTTCCACCGACTCATATGGTCACATACGATACCGACCATCACTTACACAACTTATACATCACCAGTTGTTAAAAGTTTCACACTTCGAACAGCAGATCTCAAAGGGTTTGCTTTTCTGAGATCTAAATAAAAATAGCAGCATCTTTCTAAGCAACCCTTTGAGCAGTAACTCAACGTTACTCTAATATCATCATCTTTGGATCTCTTATCCGACATAATACGAACCATGACTCATGTATCAATCACTGTTTCCAGTTAAAGGCTCAGTGTCCATCTTGCCTCAGCACATTTTAGCTACAAGGTCACATTCTGTTTTTAGATACAACTCACTCATCCTTCACACTCTGAGTGATGATTAAACAATAAAACTTAGAGAGCATAGGTCTAGTTAACCCGACGTGCAGTAAACCGACTGATCGAGACCTACAGTACTTGACTGCTGAATGCAGCTGACTTGTGGCTCTTCATCTGATTCCAAGCAAGCTCTTTCTCTTCTTAGTAAACATAAATATTTAGTCTACGGCCACTTGCACTCGTACAAAACAAAGAGCGAAACAACATTCCAGACAGAATGCTTTTTCAGGTTTGGGCCAAAACCACATTACAGCACTAAACATCTGTCAAATCTACGTTATTATAGGATTTTGACCGACTCTAGCTAGAGTGTTAAACATTATATCAAAATAATCCATGTTTCCAGACAGCCATAATTATATTTAAGCATTTAAAAAATGAAACAACATTATTTAGACAATCCAGCCATCAGAAGTGTTAGAGCACTTTGTAAAATAGATTGGATTTCAATGGGGGGGGTTGAAAAGTTATTAAAAATAAAACTGACTGAACTGGAAGATATCTGATGATGTGGAAACACTTTTATTTCTGGTCTTTGTTGATATACAATGGTGCGTCTCGTGAACCTCTGATTTTACTCACACAGTGCATTACAAACTGTCGTTTAGACTCCCATAGACATTTTCTATGGCTTAAAAACTGGACATAAATATCACGAACGTGACGCCAGCCCACCTTTTGGTGTTGTACTTAGCTGGGTCGTCATCTGTCCTAGTTGAACCTCCATGAGGAGAGAATAAATAAACCACGCTCTGAGATAAATCAGAGTGAAGGAGGTGGAGACGCTGAAATCTAGTAGCCATAATGAATGAGAAAGTCAATTCAAGGCGTGTCAGTAATGCACTACATCAGAAACCATGGACTGCTTGTATATGTCCCTGTTCTAGATAAACACAAGGCGAGGTTAAACGAGTGCACTCGCTTTTTGATCCGGATGCGCATGAGGCATTTTGTCGTTTCTTGGGTGTCAGATATCAGGATGGGGCAGTTGTCCTCTGCTTGCCCCGCAAGTCCACCCAAACAGCTGAGACAGACCCTGAGCATTCCTCTGGACACTGTCTGATCAGCTGTGCCTGTGGGACAGGTGCTTCCTTCTTTCTCCGCAAACCATACGATTAGTCAAATAAATTGGACACTGCTTGATCACTACATAAACAAATGTGAAAAGTGGGACGAAGTCTTCTGTTCATCACAGTGCAAATAACAAAACAGTGATCTGATCAATAAATAAAACTGTCTAGTGCAGTACGATTACAGGACAATGGGCCAAATGGACAGAACTACACTTAACGAAATAAAGCACATACGCCATTATAGGACAATCATCGTTAATGAGACACGCCCAGAAGCGTCTTATTCCTCTTGGACAAGAACAATTTTTTCAACAATAACAAACTTTATTTAGTAAAGAGTGTTACAGTAACTCAACACGGTGGTGAAAAGTGACACAGAACACACACCACATCAAACACTGGGGTGTTTGAGCTACATCATCACATAAACCAAATCCAGTTCCATATTGTATTCTGTTTTATTCCTCTTATTCGACAGCATCTCCCAAAGACTGCATTCTTATTCGTTAAAGAACAAAACACTCTTTAAAATCCATTTACAATCAAATCTTAAAAACAAACTTAGCAGGAAGAAGCCTTTTGTAAAATAGACTCCGATTTGATTATAATTACAGCCGACGCTACTGTCTGAGCTTCTGGTATAGAAAATGAATCAGCAGCGCTGTACTGAACGCGCATTGAGCCAGGATTACAGGGCACACTCTCTGAGTAAATGATGTAAAAGTCAACCGTTCATACACACATTTCCTTATACACATGGCATGAAAGCTGACCTCCATAGCAGGAACATGTGCTGGAACAGAAAGCCTACATTTGTCCCTGTCAAGCAACGGTGCCCCAAATAAGGTCAAAACTTACCCTGGGATTAAAACAGAAGCCACGGTATTTAGATCAACATGAATTTGATACAACTAAACACTGACATAATGCAAAGGAATAAAACAGCTGATCAAATTTAAGATCGCTTTAACTCTATGACTATGGCCATTGTGGACTTTTAGAGCAACTCTCGCTGGATAATACATCATCATCATCTGCCTCATCCTGCATTCACATGGGTGAACTGGTGCGTCTCTTATGGGCGTGGCCTTGTACTTTTTGTGGTAGTAACTATATAAAGCTAAGTAGTTAAACACATACTAAATAACGCTCTAATCGGTGTAAAAACTGGATGCTTGACTTAGACTTTTTGTCCTAGCTTCATTGCTCAATCATCAAAGCAGGGTCAGAGACCCTGATGATCTCTAGTACTTGCTCCAAAGCTTTATGTTTCCTTCATTTACATTTACGGTATTTGGTAGACACCCTTACCCATGTAAGAGTTACTTATATTTTGTGTCATTTATACAAGTTGAGGGTTAAGGGCCTTGCTCGGGGGCCCAGCAGGGGCAGCTTGGCTGGGGTGGGATTTGAACTCATGACCTTCTGGTCAGTAGTCTTAGTACTTGGTAGTCTTAACGTCTTAACACTACAATTATATGACGGGATATGATGAAATCACAGTTCTTTGTTTTCCGTTTTTCAAAGGAAGCAATGAGCTGGGAACTGAAGGAACGTCGGACCACACGTGTTGGCAGGTTTAGTCCAAGGAGCTTTACGGCGTCAAAGCAAATTTGCATAGAATTACAAAACTGTCAAGCGCACAGGTAGAGGCAGGGTTAGAAAAAAAGTGGGACTGAAAAGGTGCTAGTAATAAATAAATAAATGAATAAATAAATAATACAGGTGCTCCTGGAGAAGGGGTGTGGCCATGTAGGTGGCACAAGGTGGCAACCAGGTGTCTGACTTCACATCACTTCACTTCACATCACATCTCTACAAGAAAACTGATGCAACTTTAATGAATTAAATCATGTCTCAGGAAGTTCAGGAAAACTCCAATACTGTAAAGACATGTCATAACATGATTAGTGATTCCTTTTAAACCTGAATAATCGGCTAATAAAAGTTTATCTCATATATATTGAGGATTTAGCACGTTTTTGCACACTCTGGCAACCCAGAGCCTTATAACACTGAGCACATTTCACTACACGGTCAATACACCAGTTAGTTACACCCTTCCCAGTACAACCGGCTGTATTAACAGTACACAATTAATCTGTTTTTAAAATAAATGAAATATATATATATATATAAATACCACTGTAAGTAAAATAACCAGAATGAAAGCGCCTCATGAAAACGGCGTCACGACACACATCCCTGCGAACTGAGGTAAAAATGAATAAACTTCTTTCTAGTCAAATGGGCGAGAAATTTATTTTCCCCAAACAGAACTCACCTTTCTGAGGTGTAAAAAGAAGAGCCTGTGTGTACTCCGTGTGGTGGTGGTGGTGGTGGTGGTAATATTAATGATAATCAGAGCAGTACTGGTAACAGTAGCAGCGTCCTCGTCGTTGAAATGAGTGAAATCAGCAGCGCTCGCGACTCCCCAGTTTAAATATCCCAACGGATTTTTCTCCTCTCCTCTCACAAATTTCCCCTCGCGCGAACTTCCAACGGACAAAACGGCCCATGACTGGGAGCCATGATTAATTCACCAGCACAAAACACCAGTATCACGTCTTCTTCATCTTGTCACTTAACACGTTAACATGACGAGCTGCTGCTGCTTCTTCTTCGCTTCCTCTGTGTTTCTTTCCCCCTCTCCCTTCACTAATCACTGCTGCTCCTCATCTTTAGCGTGGACGCGCGCAATACGCGGTTGCGCGTTCCCGACGCTTAAACGCCTTTTCCTACCCGCATTCCTACAAATCCAGCCTTCTGCACCGTGATTGGCTGATACCTCTTTACTCCGCGCTTATGATTGGTTACGCTCTATTCATTAAGGCGGGGTTTTAAATACAGGTAGGTTTGGGGAGGAAACTTATAGAAGGCGGGGTTTAGAGTAAATACCCGGTTGTGATTGGTTGTCTAGAAAACGTCATTTTAAAGCCAGCGAATCGCGTTGATAATTATACAAACGTGTTTCGTTCTGTACTACTGTCGTAAAAACGTCGTGTTTTTACGACAGTTTGTTCTTTTCTGGTAGTTTCTGGCTGTTCGCGGTGCATTGGTTTTGCAAACATTGTTCCTATGGCGCTACATTTTCGTGAATGTTTCGTCTGAGGTAAAATACTTCTGTGTAATCTATGTAATAATTACTGCCTGGAATATATATTTTTATATTAGTAAACTGCTTATATGTTACTATATACACGGCTTCCTAGCTAGCACGGCGCATTGCACAGGAAGAGAGCTAGTTCATGTGGTTTCTGTCTGTATGATGCTGTACTGAAGCAGGTGTGTGTGATCATGATTTCGGATCTCAGAAACCTTTGGGAGTCCCTGGTTTGGAAAAGTACAGCCTTCCTGTCATGCTTTGAGTGAAATCTTTTATCCACGTGACAGATCTGTGTCATGCGATACAATAAATACAGTGCAATATTACTGTAGAGATGAATGATTGAGGTTTAATAGACAAACAGTGATCAGTGTTTTCCATTGGTTCGTTCATTCATCTTCAGGAAGCAGTTGATCCTGGTCAGGATCATAGTAGATCCAGAGTCTATCCTAATGTACTACTATTATTACCAAGAGAAACCCATACAGATGGGAAACAACCTGTGAAACTCCACACAGAAAGGAAGCTGAGCTCAAATCAGTTCAACAAAAAACCAAATGATCCATTACATTACATTACATTACATAGTATAGTGTTTAGCTGACGCTTTTATCCAAAGGGACTTACAAGAGTAATTGAAGCACATAGATTCATGGTAGGGCAACACGGTGGCTCGGTGGGTAGCACTGTCGCCTCACAGCATGAAGGTCCCGGGTTCGATCCCCGGGTGGGCGGTGTGGAGTCTGCATGTCCTCCCTGTGTCCCCGTGTACTCCGGGTACTCCGGTTTCCTCCCACAGTCCAAAGACATGCACATTAGGTTGATTGGTGTCTCTAAAGTGGCC
>JAOVYV010000004.1:3838428-3848502 GCA_025674545.1 Hassar affinis | reverse complement strand
ATACATATAAAACTGGGTCAAAATCTTTTTATTTATTTATTTATTAATTTATTTATTATAGAAATCTCATCTCTCTTTTCTTTTTTTGCAACTTCATAAAATGCCAATTATTATTAGTTAAGTAATGAATTGATTGGTTGATTGATTTATTGATTGATTGATATTCTGTTTTATTTTGATGTTGTGATATTCAATTGATTATAATTGATTGTAAGAATGATTTAAAATGTGGCCACCCAAGGAACTAAAAGGTCTGGGAAAATGTTTGACCCTTTTAGAGGTTCTATACAGAACCAATTTATTTTAGAAACAAAGAATCCAAAGGTTCTATACAGGTATACAGAGCATTTTAAGCGTGCCAGATGTTTTCCAAAACCTATACTGAACCTTTAAAGGTTCAATATAGAACCACACGTTTTTTGTGTGTAGGATAACAATCTGTTGTAGGGTTTTACATAAAACTTTTCATAAAAGGTTTCCTGCAGAGGGACAACTAACGAAGGTTTAAGGGTACACAGTGCAAATAAAGCAATGAAGCTTGTTTAATTCTTAAAGCTCAGAGAAGAGAGCTTCCTTTCAGACACACACCAGGATAATAAAAACTTTCAACACTAAATCCTAAAGTTAACCCTCTCTTTAACCTCAGTAAGCACAAAGACATATTTTTACACTTTCAGTATTGAAAAAAAAAACAGAATCATATAGCTTTTATTACAAAAACATTTTATTTCAAAAGAACTGTCTTGCTGGTCCTGATAAGGTAGGGTTATATCTATTTCTTTCTTCCTTTTTGATGCATAATCAGGATATTTTTTGTCTTGATAATTCACAATCACAAACACACACAGAGAGAGAGAGAGAGAGAGAGAGAGAGCACAGTGATCAATGCCTGTTTGGACAATAGTGTTAAGGGTAATGATGTCACACAGTGTCCAGCATGGACATTATCCTCTACAGCCCTGTTAATGATAAACACATCAAATGTCTAACAGCTGCATGATACAGCAGCTCATTTCTCACACTGCAACTTCAGGACACAGACAAGGTCCTCGTCGTTACTGCGATTAGCTCACAAGTCGTCGAGCACAGCAGGACAGAGAACACAGCTTTATTAGAAAGTGCTTCTGATAAGGAAGTTGAAATACAGAGAAGAAGCAGGAGGAATATTTAGGAATGTTTATCCATCAGAAAAAAATATAGAACATTTTTATGTGTGAAACATATGCTTACATTTTTTTTTATTTGCAGTACCGAGTTGCTGATGAGCACATCACTGAGGCTTGTGTGCAGGTCAGTAGCTGTAGATGAAAGGTATATGAACAAGAGCAAAGACATTGTACACTGTATACTGGGTTCAACTGTTGTATGATACACGAAACAATGACACTGCATTTTAAAGTAGAAGAGTCAAACTGTATGTTTTTTCCTTTTTCCTCTTATCAAAGGTGGCTGTTGCACTTCCAGTGAAAATGTTACACGCTATAGTTTTTACTGTAGAAATATAGAAATGTTGTAAATGCAGCAAGATGTGATTAGGAGCTAAAATAATGAAAAATTAAATAAATAGGACTGGTGATATGCATAAGCATGTTATTACAGGTGATAATTATTCAAATTATATTCTCTTTTTTAATCTTTTAATTTTAAAATTATGAAGTATAAAGTAGAGTAGTATTTTTTCAAGATAAGAGATATGTTCAAGACATGTTTGTGCATTGATTAGGTTATATTCAGGCCAAATCTGGAAATGAAAATTAAAATGAATTCAGTGTGATGAATCCAGTGTTCAGCAAGTAAAACTATCAATAATATTACTACTACTACTACTACTACTACTACTACTAATAATAATAATAATAATAATAATAATAATAATAATGCAGCCTAAAAAATTATCAATAAAATAATCAACCTTTTTTTATTAGAACCTTTATCTTTTTTATGTAGGGTAAAACTCATATGCTTAAGGCCATAAAGACATTAAACCTTTATCTGAATGAGTTTCTGAGTGAGAACTTTTTTTTGGCAAATATACGGCTTTATAATTTCGATATGAAATTCAAATTCTGACTGGTTTTCCTGACTATCCGTAAAACGTTTTTAAAAATTGTAAATCCTGGGACAATTTTCTCTGGGATAGACATCGTATACACTGATTGTGAACATTTAAGACATTACAGAGAACAAAAAAGGTAGGGCTCTTGATTTTGGATGCTTTACGCAGCGCGCATTTAATAATACTAAATTATTAAAATAATACTGATCAAGTTCTGATCAAGATCACAAGAAAACCCCTGGCATTCGGCTTCGGTTTTTTTTCAGTAATATTGTTTTTAAAAGAAAGCAGCACTGATGTAAGCTATTAATGGATGCAATATTATCTTTAACAGCTGCTATAATAATTACTCACAACGCACTCGTTATTTGTACTTAATAAAAGTGATTTACACACAATAATCACAGATTGTACAAAGTATTCCTGATAACCTTCATAATAATGAAATAGTCTACTGAGAATTACTTCAGGTAATTGTTGTTCATTATTTATAATTTGTGTTTGTGTATTGTCTCGTTCTGCTATTCGATTCGCTCCTGAAATAATATCTACAGCATGTACTATGTAATAAGGAAAACTCTGTAGTATTACTGTGATGGAATCACTCAGTACCGTTCAGTCATGATGAAGAGAAATAAAGAAATAATCCGAATTGATTTACTTACGCGATCCTGAATTAACTGCTTTTTTTGTAAATATCACAAACCAGCTGCTGCATTTCAACCTCCTGAATTTCTGAAAGAAGCTAATTCTAATCATTTATGTAACGTGGACCTGAGTTTTCCACAGTCGTGCTGTGATTCAGTCAGATCACATGAGCTTTTTCTGTGCAGGAGTCCACGCTGTTTCTCTTTCCCTGCTTCAGGCGCGTTCAGCGTGCGTTAAAGGGACAGCAAGGATTTATGCATAACTCAGAGATGTTTCTATTATAATCCCAGTAAAGGAACATGCAGGCACTACTTTAATCCCGCAGATGGACAAGACTATTAGTTATTTCATCCCGCACATGGACATGTTATTGCTATAATCCCGCACACGGAGGCGTTACTGCTTTAATCCCGCATTGGGCATGCTTCCTTGGACATGCTACTGCTTTAATCCCGCACACGGACGCGTTACTGCTTTAATCCCGCACACGGACGCGTTACTGCTTTAATCCCGCATATGGGCATGTTACTGCTTTAATCCCGCACATGGATATGCTTCCTTCTGCTTTAATCCCGCATATGGGCATGCTTCCTTCTGCTTTAATCCCGCACATGGATATGCTTCCTTCTGCTTTATTCCCGCACATGGACATGTTACTGCTTTAATCCCGCACATGGATATGCTTCTTTCTGCTTTAATCCCGCATATGGACATGTTACTGCTTTAATCCCGCATATGGACATGTTACTGCTTTAATCCCGCACATGGATATGCTTCCTTCTGCTTTAATCCTGCATATGGACATGTTACTGCTTTAATCCCGCATATGGACATGCTTCCTGCTGCTTTAATCCCGCATATGGGCATGCTTCCTTCTGCTTTAATCCCGCACATGGACATGTTACTGCTTTAATCCCGCATATGGACATGCTTCCTGCTGCTTTAATCCCGCACATGGATATGCTTCCTTCTGCTTTAATCCCGCATATGGGCATGCTTTCTGCTGCTTTAATCCCGCACAGGGACATATTACTGCTTTAATCCCGCATACGGGCCTGCTTCCTGCTGCTTCAATCCCGCACATGGACATGTTACTGCTTCAATCCCGCACATGCACACGTTTTACTGCTTTAATCCCGCATATAGGCATATTTACTGCTGCTTTAATCCCGCACATGGACATGCTTACTGCTGCTTTAACCCCGCACATGGACATGTGACTGCTTTAATCCTGCACAAGAGCATGTTTACTGCTGCCTTAATCCCGCACACGCATGTTTTACTGCTTCAATCCCGCGCGTGAATGCTACTGCTTTAATCCCGCAGATGGGCATGTTGTTCCTGGTTCTTTCCCATAAAATCCGATAAGGTTCTATTGGTTTTATACAGTACACGGACTCATTAATAACACACATCATTGAGTTGTTTGTTTATTGCTTTGCTGTGTATTATTTCCATTTTTAAGCACGTCGTTGATGCTTTTAGTTTGCAGTTCTGAACTGGGCGTAATACAGCAGCTAACTCCTCAGTAATCGTTATAAATAAGCAACTAATATGAAGAGTGACTAATGGGAAACGTGAAAAATCGTTCACAAGAAGTTTAGGAGAAACAGAGGATAACGTGATGAATGAGGGTTTATTCGGGATGTTTATTACACAGAAACAATGAATGTTAAACACAAAACAAATGAATGTTTAATATCTTTATATACTTACAATAGCATATATAAACCTGTGGTTTTAGACTGCCAAAATAGCACAGTATAGCCACCGGTAACTATGTATTTATGTATTTATATAGGGGAGAGCATGGGGGAAACACCCCCTTAATGGACATGTGACTGTGAATAATTGTCCAGAGTTTACATGTAAGTTGTTTAACAAAAACTACATTTACCCCAGAGGGGACATATAGCCCCATGGGGCAAAACGTCCCCCAGTGTGGGGTAAAATGCAAAAAAGCATTGTTTTTGTTGTTGCATAAATGTGACTGATTATAAAGCAATCAAAATCAATCTTTGAATCTTGGAACATAGTCAATCATTATGAATTATCACCATATTATAATTACAATAATTATTATTTGTTTATAGTTATGATAACTATTATATTTATAATTTATAATTATATAGGTCATTTTTAAATTCAATTCTAATATATTGACTCAACCACGTGTAGTTAATGTTAATTACAGTAATTATGTATATTAATTACAATATAATGCCCCCACTGAGATTTTTTTATCCCTCGGTACCGGGGTTATGACTTAAAAAAAGTTGCCATTCTTAAAATATTATAATTATGCTTCTGGTTAATAAGATTAACTTAAAATATTAAAATAAAAGAAATTCCCTTTCTTTAATACGATAGCCTCATTGTTTACGGTCTTAAGTATTGACATATCATAAATAACTATGATTTCCTGCAATATAAGAAGCCTTTAAACGGTGTTTGTCTGGTGTTTTGCTGACAATTTGTACACTTACCTTGAAATCTCTTTTTGAAAGATTTTGGCACAAGATTCGCAATGAGAACTTGTATTGTAACTGCTTCCAATGTAATCCATACCATCAATAAAAGCATCATTTCACTCAGTCTGGTGGTTATTTTGGGGAGAAGAGGTGATGAAGATTTCCCCCAGCGGGCGTTTTCCCCCACGCTTCCCTGTTTATTATTATCGACGCTCACTTTCAAATAACTTGCTTTGGGCATTAATGTGTGGAACTGTTTGCTCTTGTTGTTACTGTTGCTGTATTTTCTTTTGCTAGTCCGTTAGATCTGTTAGCAAACCATAGACAAAACGACACGTGTGTAGGTTATCTTGCAAAAATGTTATCATAAGATCATATTTCTGAAATATTGCCCACCCAGGTGATTTGTTATTAATAGCCGTTTTATTATTAATTATTCCAATGATTCCAATTGTGTAGCTATTCCTTTATTATTGCCTTATTTTATTATATTCTTTCCTTTTTATGACATTTTTGGCCACAGGGATGTTACTGTTTGCAATGCGCATGCGCAGTGTGTGCAAGCGCAGCATGCAGGACGAAAGCATATTTTTGGAGATTAGCCTCAAAGTGTGAGGGTCACAACTTCAGTGCGTGTTGATCTCCTTCTAATGAAGTTCTTACTGGGAGGCTGGCGTGCGCGTGACCGCAAACATGGCCGCTGATTGGAGATCCAAGAGTGATGAGCTCATGAGTTATCTCTATTACCTTCGAATACAAGTGTATTACGATATTTCAGATTTGGGGTCGGGCCTATAACAATAAATCGCTCTTTTTAACTTTCTGTGGATCTGGGGAAGTTTCTCTGCTCCATTAACATTTTGGTTGTATTTTCCCATTACTGATACTAAAATGTACATTGCAGTTCTAACCCCTACAGACTCCTACACTGATGATATTCACTTCAGCATCGTTACATTTTAAATATTCACAAAAGAAAGTTGTGCATTTTATTTTTAGTCCATGTTTAATAAAAAAAACTCATCCTATAGATCATCATATAGATTTATAAGTTATTTATTATAGATTTCATGAGATCATGTGGTCATCCCCTGGTAGGAAAGTCTGAAAACAGTACAGAACTGTGACTGTTACACTAATGGATCTCGGAGAACTCATAGGTTCTGTATAGAACCCAGAAAGGGTCCCAAGCAGAAACCTATCCTGGCATAACACTATGTCCTGGCTATAGAGAAACATTTAAACTGTATGGTGACAAACTGGTTTTAGATTCCTAACAGGAAGCAATAAATAAATAAATAAATAAATAAATAAATAAATAAATTTATTATTATTTTTTTTAATGTATTTATTTTTTTGTTAATTTATTAGATTTAATTATCTGCATCTTTGTGCATGAATGTATTTATTTGTAGCCTAATATTGAAACAGCCTGAGATGCAAATTTTTTACAAACACTCTTTCTGACGGGGAAACATTGTGTTAAGGTTCTATATGGAACCTTTACGGGTACCCAGCAAGGAACCTGATGAACCCTTAAAATTTATGCGTTTTCTAAGATTGTATGTTTCTTAAGATCGTATTATTTTTGCTGTCCGAATATCGTCTTTCGGGTTATATCTGGATTTAGTGCTTCCAGTGTCTAAAATGTAATCTACAAACAAAATCTAAAATAAAAATAAAATTATTGAGGTAGAATGGTAATAAACAGCAGAGCGACAGAAGAACATACATAAGAACAGTAAACTATTAGTAATAAAATAGTATTTCACATTGTGTAGGTGTCAGTGTCAGTGTGTGTGTGTGTGTGTGTGTGTGTGTGTGTCAGTGTGGGGTGGTGCGTGAGAGGGAAGTGTGGTTTGGTGGGCGTGCGTTTATGTTTGTTATTATCGTTAACACATATAATTCACTTTCACATGTGACGTAATGCGGCGACTGCTACGTGATATGATGTGACTTTAATGGCTTTGAATAAATTAGCTCATAGATAATTAGTTAAGGAAGTGTTTGTTGGTATTAAAGTCAAATTAGGCTGTTGGAGAACCCAGAGGAGAACCCACAGTGGGGTTTTATTGTCCTCCTTAATGAACGGGATGAATTCTGGTGTTAACCTTTTTCCATATGAAGAAAGACACTGCGTCCGTGAATAAGGAAATAGTACAATACTTTATTTCTTAATTCTGAACCACGTTCAGTCTGTATATACAGGGAAAAATAATAAACAAGAAAACCAACAAACTGGTATAAATGCACACTGAATTGTAATTAGAAGTGAAGTTTTACCCAAAAAAAAATGATTTCTTTGAAAAGCCACTGAGTAAAACACAGATATCTGAACGGATTTGGATGGTTAATAGTGATCGGATCAGAAAGGTTTACAAAAAATCCCACAACACAGAGGGCCAAAAATAAAATATTTTACTGAATAGGAAATAGCCTAGAGAGACACGCCAATTCATAATTCAAATCTTATCATAATTTTAATATTTTAGTAGACCTAATAATATTTTGTGCAAAAAATAGCAAATTGTGTAGTGAATATGCCTATTCCTTTCCTGCAAGTGCAAGTGATCAAATGATCCCAAGCTTTCGCTGCTCGGGATATAAAATGTAATTTTCTGCCTTTTTCACATTATTTTATATTAGTATAATTTTCAGGACGGATGAACACCTGAGTTTGAGGTTTATCTTAATTGTGTGTTGCTGCAAACCGTCTACTGACCGGGTTAAGGCTTATATATAGTGTAATAATAATAATAATAATAATAATAATAATAATAATAATAATAATAATAATAATAATAATTAACTGTATATGAACGCATTTTATAGGCATTTTCTCAGTTTTCAATAAATACGCTATAACTAAGGAACATTAATAAGTGACTCACAAAGAAATGTAATAATAATAATAATAATAATAATAATAATAATAATAAACACGCATGTTGCCTTTGACGGTACGGTTGTTCTGTTAGTGTTGCATTGTTACAATTTAAATATTAAAAAAACAACAAATTTACAAAGACTTGTGTAAGATAAAAGGGAAATTTGCACATTTATGGGTTTTTAGTGTCACTCGGTTCTGATGCGCAGCAAGAAAACTGAATTAATGAATAAATATTCGAATATTCGAAATAACATCTCCAAGTACATGTTAGTGCTGAGACGGAACTCACAGCGTTGATCTGTGCCGTGTTTGGACGCGTTAATTCACCAGGCGGCTCTTTTGCTGTGCGTTAAAGCAGAATCAGTCGCTCAGCTCAGGAAAGAATGCGGTGCGATTCTTTTCTGTTGTGCCAAAACTCCCGAAAAGCCGCTGGAGCTGAAAGACGGTAACGTGGTCCTAGAATCCGCGAGCAGCGGCGGCGGAGAGCTCGAGAGCCCGTAAGCAGGGCCGGTCTGGAGCCCCTGTGTCTGCTGCTGTGCTCCTGCCACGAAATACCCATTGTGCGCTGAGAGTAATCTCGTGGACGCTGAGCTCGTGCTATAGGTGGAGGGTCCGAGCACGGGGCGCACGATGTCTCCGCTGGTGATGGGCTCCATGCTCGGGAGCAGAGATCCGTACGCGTGGCCTTGGTTAAGAAAACCGTGCGTGGGTCCACTGTAGTGCGCGTGAGGTAAGGGCAGAAACGGAGACAGTTGCCAGCAAAGCGGATTGCTTGCGCGCTCGCCGAGGCCGAGTCCAAGTGGGGCGAAACGCAGACCTCGTTTCATCACCAACTTACCCCGTGATGTCGCGGACCTCCTACGGAGCTTTCCCGTAGTTCCTCCGATAAACACGTCATCGCTGGATGGATCCAGCATCCAGTAGTTCCCCTTTCCCGGGTCGTCGTAATGGCGCGGCACTTTCACGAAGCACTTATTGAGGCTGAGGTTGTGTCGAATGGAGTTCTGCCAGCCTTGCTTGTGCTCCCGGTAGTACGGGAAGTTCTTCATGATGAACTCGTAGATGCCGTTGAGCGTCAGCCGCTTCTCGGGACTTTGGCGAATGGCCATCATGATCAGCGCGTTGTAGCTGAACGGCGGTTTGTCGTGTTTGCTGCTTTTTCGCACCGCTTCCGGTCCCGAGTCGTCTTCCCCTCGCTGCTGCAGGGGCGCGGAGTCCATTTCCGTCGGTTCCGAGGATTTTTCCGAAAGCGGAGTGGCGCTAATTTCCGCGACCCCTGCGCCCTGGCTGTCAAACTTAGACGGCAGCAGGAGGCTCTTGATGCTAAACGAATTGGACCTCTGCACCATGGTCGGCTCTTTGTGATCTCCCATGGCCAGGGCAGTACGTGAAACCAAAAGAAGCTCCGTTTCCTCCCGTCTTTTGAAAGAAAAACGGAGGAAACTTCGAGTCAGGCGCGTTGAGATGTGGATGTTGTATGCATCTGGGACGGAGGACGCTGCGCCGGGAAATTAGGACTATCGCAGAATCCGTGTTAACAGCTTCATTGTGGAGGGGAGGAGCTGGGAACCTGCCGAACGTGTGCGCTCCGTCCGTCCGTCCGCCTCGCCGTGTTTAACCGTCTGCTCGGTTTAGCGCGCAAAGGAGCCGCGCGTCCACAACACTCTGAATGAAGTGCGACACTAAAGCAGCGTGTCTTATGGGTCTGACGTATAAGAATGACGAGCTGGAGATCAGGACGCAAAATGAGTCCAGTTCAAATCCATAAATAAACTGAAAGTGTGTGTTCAAGGCGGAGCTTGGTTACATTCATGCCAAGTATACAGTATGTGGGCTAATGTTGAGTAGAGTATTACTTTATAAAGAGCTCATTCCGCACTGATGGTGTTGATTCACCTCTTATCCACATCCTCTTATACACAAAATTAAATATATACAGGGGTTAGACAATGAAACTGAAACACCTGTCATTTTAGACCACAGTAATTTATTAGTATGGTGTAGGGCCT
>JAOVYV010000004.1:2957248-2967985 GCA_025674545.1 Hassar affinis | reverse complement strand
TGGTCCAATTTAGCCATGAAACCTCCCACACTAAAATGACAGGTGTTTCAGTTTCATTGTCTAACACCTGTAGTTACACAATATAACATAGAACATTCAAGAAGCTAATCACTCCCTCACTGACTCTCTTACTATTAGTAACAGGAAAAAAAGACACAGCTTGTCCGGTTAGAGGATTAAACCCTAAACTGAAGATTTTATAGCCGCTTCCGCTCTCATTGCTCAACACCAAGCCCTGGAGACTCGTTCTAAAATTGCCAAATAAAACATCTTAGAGAAAACTTCACCACATCCCAGATTACACGGTTATAGAAGTTCCTGTTACCATGGAAACCATGTTTCAGAATGAGCGCATTAATAGTATAAATCTGAGAGTTGCAGCTCCACTCAAAGACAAAAAAAAAGAAACCCACGCAGAAGACGAGTTTATACAGAAACCCACAGACGCAGCTGTGTGATCCTGGTGTGTGACTTTATTGAAAGTTAAGCGAGTGGTACACGGAACATTCAGAGCTCTTACATCTTACAGTAACACTTTAAATAGGAAGTAATTCATTATACAGACGTATACCACACCGTGCATCCGTTTTTATCGTTCTACCTAAAGATAAAGCATCAGTCGTGTTTTTCCTTTTACTAAATTTCATGATAGAGTTCAATAAATATCTATTAGATGTTATGGTAAAAAAAAAAAAAAAACAGACTTCATGGGTTGAGTGGTTCTCAAGAGTAGACATCAGTTCCAAATTTATTTTAATCTTTATTTCATGAATTAAAAGTTTTTTTTTCCATTTCTAAAAAAAACGTCCGTCTGTATACACGTCGCCGATTTGATGAATGGCTGCGGCATCTGAAACTTGAACCAGGCCATGTTTGGTAAATCCCTGAACATGCTGTAAAGAAGGAGGGAAAAAAATTTCAAGTATCAAAAAGTTTGACGAGTTAATGGAGGAAGGAGGGAGAAGCACGGGTTAAAAAAAAAAAGAAAGAAAAAAAAGTGGGGAACGGAGAGAAGGTTTTTTTTAAACTCGTCTCCCGCATGGCTTTCCTTGTGGCTGTCACAATCGGATCAGCACGACAGTAAACCGTGGAAGGTTCTTTTTTTTCCTGACCCAGACTCGAGCACCGTGCAGGTTCGGAGAATTCTCCATTCGACCCGACACGTTAAACCCATCGCTATAGAGGTAGAAACGAACGGCTGACTATTAAAACGTTAAGGTTGCGATGATTACAGTTCAGAGATCTTTGTAACAACCGAGGGAGCGTATTGCAACAGCTCATGACACTGAGCACAAAGTGCATTTCTGCGCTTGTGTTGTGTTACAGCAGCATGGAGGGGGGGGAAAAAGCGCATTCTTTTGCAAATACATCGTCTTTAAAAGCGAAAACGGGCAGAATCACGCCGGTAATACCATTTCTTAGGTGCTGTATTTAAACAAAAAGTAAACCATTATGTGCTTTAAATGATAACGGTGCGGGAATTGAAATGTGGTGCGGGAAATTAATTAAATGTAAAAAAAAAAAAAAGAAAAGAAAAAGAAAAAGAAAGTGTATTCGTGATGACAGTGGACTGAGGGGTGGGTGGCAGGTGGGGCAAGATGTCAAATAGACCCTTAAGGCTTTGGCTTGTTTCTCAGTCAGCTTCTTCTTCAGACTCCTCTTCCTCAGCAGTCTCCAACCAGGTCAGCCACTGGTTCACCTAAAGAGATCATACGACATCATTACTTTAAATACTGTATAACTATATAAAAATAACTTTTATCCAGAAACTACTACCGTTCTAAAGTTGCCTTGAATTTCACCAGTCATGTAAGGTAGAACAAGGGAGGCGATTTAACAGAGCTACAGGCTACAACAACTAGGTATAAAGATCTGAAGTGAAACCACACAATTAAACCAGAGCCCAGGTGCAAATCAAGCCATAACAAGCCAGTACCTGGAACAACGCTTTGCCTTTGCCAGGAAACTCTTGGGTAATATCTTCTTTCCATGCAAGGAAGGCTTCTTCTTCAATTATTTCCATATCGTAAAAGTTGACAAAGTAGCGCAGCAACATTCCTGTGGGGAGAAAAAAAACCCCACCAGTTATTCATTGCAATTACAGAAAAATTAAAATCCATAATCCAGTGTAAAATATTGTTTCGAATGACAGACCTTTGGGGAAGTTCTTGACATTGCAGTGCACTTGTAGCGCGTACAGAGCGCTGACCTGCAGCTCCACGTGATCGTGCAAAAACTTATGCATCACTGGTTTGAAAGCGAACAGCAGCTGCTTCTCCTGGTCCAGGTGTTCTTTTGAAGGTGAAGACAGCTGCTCGTCGGTTTCGTTCAAATACGTCTCGTGGAAAATGTACTGCAAGAAGCTGGAGCGGGGAGAAATCGCAAGGAAAAGGTTAATACGTGAGGAGTTTACTGGAAGAACAATAACCAAGCAGAGTCATGTCCCAACAGCAGCATGTGAATGAATAGGAAGCACAGAACAGCATTTGAATGATTTATTCCTCTTATACCAGTAATGTACCTCTTCAGTCACATGTAACCTTTTGGAAATATCAGTGATACAAATTCTATTATTTCTTTTTTCTTGATGATGAAATATCTAGTTTGTCATGATGCTCAAGCCAGAACAGAACAGTCCTAGAATAATTCCCAAGTTTACAACAGGCGCTCCTTTTGAGAATTCTACAGCGGAAACAAGAGCAGTTACCTGGTCATCAGAATGTTAACGAAACCTCGGTCAGTGTGAAGTTTGGGCGAGATGTTGTCCTTGATCCACTTGTAGATGGTCTGTGGTGCTGGGTCTGCTTTGATCTGCTTCAGCAGCTCCTTCTCCAGTTTCATGAGTGGGAACAGGAAGCTCAGACCCTTCCCTTCCAAAATCTCCAACATACGGTCTTTGTTTTGGTCTATTTCTGCACACAGAGAATCAAATCATCTATAACGCAACTGCTAAAAGGCTACAGGTGCAAATCGCTTATGCAAACATATTAATTTAGTTGAATTTGGACAACAATAAGTACCTGGCAGCATCTTCTGCATGTTGACCTTGCTCTGCTGGAACAGGTCAGTGAGCCACTCCTTATCCTTCAGCTTGGCTGTTTGCTGCAGGCAAAGCAAGAAGAGAGGGAAGTGTACGCCGTTCTCCAGAGAACTGGCCAAGTCTGCGATGCTCATGAGGTCAGCGATGATGGCACGCGCTGCAAACTGGGCCAGGTAGGACTTCACCAGAGGAATGTCACCCTCGAGCTTAGGACACTGGTCCAAAACGTTAAGGAAAGCCTGTGGTGATATACACATCATGGCATGTTAATTAATACAGGAGAGCCAATATGAGTGGAAAAGAAGAAGTGATCAGAAGTTCAGAAATCCACACCTGCATGAAGTTTTCCCCGGTGATGAGGCCCTCAGAACGCAGAGCATGGAACAGACTACTAACATGCTCTTTATCTTCATCCGAGCTGTCCAACGAGCACACGATTATCTTACTCAACATCTCTGGCAGGAAGTGTTTAGGTGCCCTCATCTCCCTCACCGCACTCACAGCATCATCGATTTTCTTGTTGGCAAGATAGTCCTTAATAACCGTCTCCTGGAAGGCAAAAAATAAAAGGTTCCAAAGTTATACATGTTGTACCACAACAATTTGGTAATAGTTACAGTAATGCTTAGAATTTGATGGAAAAGAAACCATCATAAAGAAAAAAGTAAGATACATACAGTCATCTTGAGCAGTTCCTCTTTGGCAGGTGGTGGTTTCTTGCTCGTCTTCTGAGGTTTCTCCTGAATGGGAGGTGGATTTGTCTTCAGGCCAAGCTGTGGAGGCTGCAGGGAAAGAAGAAAGTCAATCAACACCATTTCTTGGTGAAGATTTCTGGCATAGAGGATTATGGGAAGATCAGTACCTGTCCAAGCGGAGGAGTGGATGTGCGTGGAGGCTGAGCGCTGGGAGGCATCATGTTGGGAATCTGTGGCTGGAGCTTTGGCACTTGGGATTTGTTCAGCAGAAATGACTGAGCCGGTCTCAGGCTAATCTGTATCAGCACGGGAGGAGAGTGGAAAAAGAAGAGAAAGATATTTAATGCCTCACAAAATTTAGCATTGTTGAAATGTACCAGATTATAGAGTTTCTTTTAGACATCCTTTACCTCATCAGCATTGAGCTGTCCTTTCTTTCCGAAACGTGGCGGCATGTCCTTGGACTGAGCTTGCTGTTGAGCCTGGTTCTGGAAAAGCACATTCTGCCCCTTTGGAAAAAAAAAAAAGTGACTGTTAAAAAAAAAACTACTTTCCATGATACGTTAACACAGATCCAGGAGATTGGTTGAGTTGGTACCTGACTGGGTTTCATGAAAGGCTTGTCAAACTGAGACTGAGGACCGGGAGCCAGGTGGCCACCATGGCCGTTGAAGAGTGGGTTTGTGCGATGACGCCCCATGGTGGGGGAATACCGGTCTTGAATAACCCCGGGTCCAGTTCCAATTCCGCAGCCTACTATCAGACAAAGAAAACCATCGGAACACATGGCAGGGTTATCGATGCCTTATTTGAACACGCATCCACATGCAAAGTGTTTCACTTTTTGCACAAGCTCAGCTCTAGCCACAGTTTGCATACAGAGTCATGCAATGCTACAGGGTGACTACAGACCAAAATCCACCAGCAAGATATTCACACACACTGATACTTGTACCACAGTGCTGTTGATTTAAGTTTATATTAATGCACGAACTCTAGTATCCAACTTATTACAGTAACGGCTTAATAAGAGACATGTTTAACAAAGAAGTGAATAATTGATGATTATTAAATGTAATAAGTATGCATGCGTCAATGTTTAACAAAATAAACCTCGTTTCATAAGAGGAGTCACACTACCACACCGACTTTGGTATAATAACTGTAACTCCCTGTTGATTACTTTCCTATAACTCCACACCCTAAATGTTGTATTCCTTACATAACTTATCAGCATTATAGACAAATCACAAGGTCCATTTATGCTGAAAAGTTTCAAGCCATGGTACCAAAAGGGCCTCCAATGAGCAAAGCATAGTTTAAATAGTTAGTGTAGAATATTAAAAAGCACATTCGCAACAAAATCAAGATATGGCATTAAAAATGACCTCATTCTCAGCCAAGATGTAACCTCACTGGTGATAAACAAGTAGTCAAGCCCCAAAAAAGCATTCATGATGGGTGGAAACAAAACTCATTAGCATGTTCCTTGCTATTCTTGTTCTGGTTTATTGTTCTGTTGGTTCTTTTTAAGATTGATGTCACCACTACAGCTCATGAATACTCTGAGATGCGCTTTCTTACACACCCCACTGTCCTGAAGCTATAAAATGGCTCTCTTGACCCCTAAAAGCTAGTTTAAAAAAAACTGAGGACATGCACTCCTATTTGAACTTTGCCTCTAACCAAGCATAGAACTTTCAGTCCTTCAGTCCGTGGTAAAACTAGACTCCTGTACAAAACTGTCCCTTAACATTAGCCTAGGAACCATTAAAAACCAAATAAACACCAGAGAGAACATGCAGAAAAGATCAGTGTGTACCTGGCATTTGTCCAAACATATCAGCCAATCCCCCTAGAATCTCCCTGCTCAGTCGTGTTGGCAAGAAGGGGTTATCTTGAAAGAAGTCGGTTCTCATTCCTGGAGTCATGGCTGGAATGAACACACCCAAATCCTGGAACGAAGAGAGAAAATGAGTCACTGGATTTTTCAAAACCGCATAAACACACTGTTCAGAAAGGTGTAGAGGAGCACGAACCTTCACTGCATCCTGCCGGATCTGGTTGATGGTCTTAGGTCCATTATCGATGAAGGCTTTCCGAGGCACCCAGGTGTTCTCTCGCAATTCTACAGTATCCTGCAGCAGGAAACGAATCCTTGCAGGCAAGTCCTTGCTGTTCATTAAGGATCGCATGCGGCTAAAGTACTGATCCATTAAAGACTGCGTGGAAAAAAAACATTTTTTTAAAAATTAAACTAAACCACAACTGTATTAGTTTCCCACTTTTTTCCTTTTTACCTTGGCTTTCTCATGATCAAGTCTAGGCCCCACAGTCCTCATTATCTGACAGAGGCACTCCAAATCCTCCCCCACGTCTTTAAGTTGGACTCTTTTCTTCTTTTCCAGAAGCTGAAAAAGTAGCAGGTAAAACGTTTAACCATGATATCAGCATCATGAACAATTTCAACATCATTTCATCCTTAAACTTACTGTTTTGATGCATTTATGAAGGATAGACTCGTGGATGAGATCAAGCTTGCCAAGCTCCCCAATGAATTTGATGTTGCCCAGCATCTTGATCTTAGCGATGGCACGCTGCTCCTCTTCTTCAGAGGTAAGAGGGCCATCGGTTTTGTCATAAACTGAAAAAGAATTGTCAGGATGAATAAATGTCCACATACTAAACCACAAAGTGAAGCAGCTCCTATTAGGCTACATACATATACAAACGTGTGGGGGAAAAACCCAATGTGATGCACATGCACTCTGACCATTACATCCTTACCAGTCTTAGCTAGTATCAGCTAAATAACTAATCAAGCTTGGGCTCTGGATGACATTTCTGAAACAAAATATGTATAACAAAAGAAGCCCATAAATCTTAAATCGACACTTTCAGTCTTAAGGTTTGCAGCTGACCACATGGCCTTCTAGAGGAATGTTTTATGGCCAGCTGAGAAAGTTTAAGTTGCTTGGCCACAATGGCCAGAGGTATGCTTGGAGGAGTAAAGGTGAAGCATTCAACCCCAAGTAGACTGTACTAGCTGTTAAGCATTGTGATGGTAGAATCATACTTTTGACACACACATAGATGGAATAACAAACAAGGAAGGATAAAAACTACAGGATATAAACCTGGCTGTAGAATGGATAAAGCTGGCCAACATTAGGTTTTCGAAAGACCTTTCAAGGAAACCAACAAATTTAACTGAACTTATACCAAGTGGTCAAATATCCAATTGGATTTCAGCCTGAAGCCTTGCTGATGGCTACCAAAAGCAACTTGGTATTGGACATTTGACCAAATTAGGCTTTTCTGTTGTATGTTCATTCTCATCCAGAAGGAAAATCAAAGAAATTCTGAAAACCCAACACATTCAGGTCCCTGATGAGTATATATTGGAGTATATATTGCAACTCACTATCAACATTTCTGGTGCGGTTTTCAAATTCATCTTGAAGCTTTGTGATCAGAAGTCTCCTGAATGTCTGGAAGAAGAGAACACTCATTAAATATGATAAACCACAATCACAAACGTTTTGAAATCTACACAGGTGGCATTATATATATAAAAAGCGGGGCTTACAGTGCTCTGCTTTTGTGATGACTGGATCTCAGATGGTTGGTGATCAAAGTTTGGAGCATCCTCTGCCAAACGCAGACATAGCTGAGCATATAGCGAGCTATACTTGGGCTCTTCGAGGGCTTTGTCTACAATCTGTTTGGAAGAAAGGTCTAAATAAGCAATTCTAAATACATTTTGACAAGATAGCTAACGAGAAAAAATTCTTACCAGCAAGATGATTCCTTTGAGGACGAGCTTTGAATCCACGCCCACATTCAGAAGCTCAAGGCATAGCTTGTCAAACTTCTCAGGGGTCAGTTTATTAAGTATGCTGGGGGGGGGAAAACGGATCAGCCGAGCTAACCCAGATAGATGGATATATATATATATTTTCTAGATGTTAGAATGATCAGACTTACCCTCTCACTTTTCTGAAGATTGCATCCTGGTGTTCTTTGTCATTTGAGGAGCTGACATCTCGTCTAGTGCTTCGTGAAGGAACCCATCTCTGAACGCTAGGCCCCGGGGTTTTCCCCAGGAACTCGCTGGCAAGGCAAAGAAAGCAAACAATAAAACATTAAAATCTATACATGTGCTTGATACTACACGTCTATACCACAGTGCTGTTGAATTCTCACTTCCGATTGGCCAGAACAAACTTAATTTTCTGTAACAGCAGCACTGACGGTAATGAGGCTGAAAACCACATGATTAGGCCAGCACGCTGTAACAGTCATGTAGAGGTAAAGCTGTGTATCAAAGACGCAGTGGGCAGGATTTGCCATGTTTTTCTCTGGTAGCCCAGAATGGACAACAGGAATGAGTGAAAATGGAGAGCTGGAAATGCTACCATATTGCAGAGCACATAAAGCCATAACTCATGGTTTGGTGTGGGGAACCAGTTTACCTGACATACATGTTTTTGGAAACTGGAGCCCCTTGAGCAAGCCCACAAAGACATGAGAGGAACATGCAAACTCTACACAGGAAGGACCCAGGCTGACAGCTCTACCCACCATGTCGCCTACACAGTAAATCCCATTTATAAAAAATATATATCCATCTATCTAAAGTTACCTAATCACTCGACAGACTACTCTGTCGTCATATGTGATGACACTTTGAAAGTAGCTACCTCCACCCCATAGGTTATACTTACATGCTTGGAAAGGGAGTGGTGAGATTCTCCCTTTGTGCTCACATTTTCCCACCCTCCCCACTAGATGGCACTAAATCCCACACCCCACACTTAAGCTTACCTACATATGAAAGTCTTCTGAACAAAATATGGAGCTGGGGCAGATTTTTTTGGGGGCAGTCATGACATCAATGGTTGTCATTTCTCAAGCAAAAGCAAAGAACTACCGATGTACCGTTACATGGTCACCTCAGAACATTAATGATCTGGATCTATAAAAGGTTTTTTTTTAAAAGCATGCCGCTTTATCACACTGATTTATTTTCCTATAACATCAGTGTTTTATTCCTTACAACCAGACCGCTTTACGTAGTGATTTATATACCTGTTGCCGACAGTCGTGGAATGGTGCTGAGGCGCACCCCGACCACCTCCTCCTCCTCCGCCTGAAGAAGCACTGCAGAAGTCCAAGCACATGAATCACAAGATTAGGACGAAAAGAACGCAGATTTGAATAAAAGATGACACACAAATCTACAGTGTAGAATAGACGGTATAGAAGTGAAGAAACGTCACCTGAAACGAGAAGCACCCCCTTCTGCAACCACACTCTCCACTTTGGCGGCTTGACAACGAAGGATACTCAAAAAGAATAATGTTGAAAGGGTGGGGTGGAGAAACACGAGCTGGAAGAGAAATAAAGAGACAGAATGGGACTAAACAACAGGCTGGGTGAGTTCCCCTCCTCCTCCTCCTCCGTTCTTCCTCCCCCTACTCATGTGTTCATAATGAATGCTTTCAATTCCCCTCCATAATAAATTACACTCACAGATTGTCAGATTTCAGTCTCAGAAATAAGAAATATCTGAGCACATATAACAAGAACATGAGTCACATGTTGAGTTTAATCTGAGAACCATTTCACACCAGGCCTCCCAGTTCCAGACAAAGACTTCTGCCCTGGTGTAGCTCAGGAGCTTGTTAAGAGGAAATAACACACACTTCACAACCCAGACAGTCAGAAAAGACTGCCCATGTGACGAACTGGATGTTACACAACCTGTCCGTCCGTGTATAACAATTCCAAACACATAATAAATCAAAGGAATCTAAAAAATGGCCGGCCCCTGATTAGCTGACTAGCATTTTACCTCAGAACAAGCTAACAGGATGTTTATCATATTGGTCGTTCACTGCTCACTTTGGTAGCTTTACACCTTTTTAATTTTTAGAAAAATATAGTCGATCAATTAAAAAAAAAAAAGGTTTGTGAAGATTATAGATAAATAATTTTTTTTTTTTGCTAAGCTAATCTGAGCTAGCATACATCTGATCAGGAGACTAAAGCTAGCCGCCATTTTCTTCGTTAACAATCAGAAAGGATCAAATTTCAAAACGTATTCGAGGACAAGTTATGATTTTGTCTCTTAAACCGGTGTGAAAATTAATTTTTGTGAATGTCAAGCGAAAATGTGAATGATTTAATTCGTTCAGGAGAAGGACCCGAGCCGAGCCGAGCTAACGGCCATTTTCACAACGCTGCGCGTGCGTTAAACAAGCTGAGGGAAGCTAGCTAGCTAGCAGCATTTAAAACACAGGAGAAATAATTACCTTTCCTAAAAGACCTTCAGCTTTGTAGCGGGTGGTTTCTTTCAAATAAAAGAAAAAAGAAGCAGGAAAGGAAAGACTCGAGTTGTTTAAACGTGAACTAATTCTCACAGCGACAAACAATGCGCCCGGAGCTAAGCTAAGCTAAGCTAAGCTAGACTGATGCTAATGCTGAAGGTAGTGAGATGCTAATGCTAACTTCACCGGTAGGGAGATCACCGTGCGCCGTCTGCGGCCTGACGTCAGCGACAGGCGCAATTTTATTCGCTAGACGTACCGAACGTGCTGGCGCCTACGTCATCATCAAGCTTGTCCTTAGCGGCACGGTGGGCGGGGCTTCCGGAGCATTACAGACTAATGATAATCAGCCTTTCAGATAGAATCAGAATCAGGATCGCCTTTATTATCATCATTTACATTACAGTGAAACTGGATTAGCTGCTCCAAGATGCTTGTTTGTAAAAAATATAAGAAGAAAAACAATAGAGTAAAATAGGCAGGTTAAATATAATAAAATGTACACTGTACAAAAGAAAAATAAATAAAAAGAATTTATATATATATATTCTAGAGGCATCATTGTGGAAAAAAATATTTCTCAGCTTTTATTCACATTTGAACAAAAAGTGGCATGTCCAAAATGATTCATACCCTTCTCAATAATGAATAGAAAAGCCTTTATTGGCTA
>JAOVYV010000004.1:2194187-2211959 GCA_025674545.1 Hassar affinis | reverse complement strand
GGTTTGGGAACGTGAACTCCCTTACACGACTGCAAAACCTGCGACGTTCGTACGTTAACCCACCCACGATGGCAGACTCATAGTCATTTTGTTAATGTAGGCGAAAAAATAGACTTGTACCCAAACTGAATATAAAGACGCTCTTAAGAAATCAGACGGAAATTTTGGAATGCACCGTTCTTCACAAACATACAACAGATCATTGGCTTTTTTTTTTTTTTTTTTTTTGACATTGGTCTGTTTAAAAAAAAAAAAGATACAGAAAAAAAAAGAAAGAAAGAAAGCAAGCAAAGAAAGAAAGAAAACTATAAAGCCAAAATGTCCTTTGGAACATATATTCACAGTCTTCAAAGTTCCGTTTTTGCAACAAGAAGAAAAAATGTCGCAGAGGCAGGGAAATGGTTTTTACTCGGTTGTTTTTTTTTTTGTTTCGTTTTTAAAGCTTAGCCAAGAAGTAGAATGAGCATGCATCTAGGTATTCTTTTTCAAAATCTACATTAGCAGCAAAACGTATGTCCTCAGAGACCAGACCTTATACATTTTCTTTAAAAAAAAATGAAAAAAAATGAAAAAAAGAAGAAAAAAGATCTGACAAGAAGAGTTAAACAAAGAGATTCTCCACTTCTATCTTACAAACTGCAATGGCTCTGTAATGGTGCTACTCCACAACGCAAAAGGACCGAAGTCCTTTTTTTTGGTTTTTGGTATTCTTGGTATTTTTCAACGTAAAAAAGCCACCTGTCTGCTCGCGAACAAGCGAAGACGGCAACTCTGATGCGTACTCCTTTTATTTTAAAACTTTGTTTTCTTTTCTTAAAAACTGCAACAAATTCTCAAGTATAAAGAAGCCTCTTTTCTCATCTTTATGCACCAATGGTGAAAAGTGTTTAGTCTTTGGATTTTCTTTTCATTTTAAAGCGTGAGAATTATTATTATTCTTTTTCTTGTATGACAACAATTTAAAAAAAAGGAAAAATTAAAAAAAAAAAAAATGAAAGCCCATAACAGACTGCAGCCACACTGCATAAAATACACATCTGCTTTGTAGTGCCAAAGGAGAAAGACCTCCAAACCTACAAAATGCAGTGGAAGCAAAAAAAGGAAGGCGAGAGTAACACACACACACATACTCACATATACACACACACACACAAAAAAAAATAGACAGAGATAAAGTAAGTCGAGACGTTTGTAAGTGCACAATAGGTAACACAAATATGAGTGAGTAATAATTTTCGAACAGATCTCTTTTCCTTTTTTTTGGTCAGGCGCTGCACCAACCGTCAAAGGAAAGAAACCCTTCAGGAAAACAAAGGGATTCTGCCGAGTCCGTCGGTGGCAGTTTGGGTGAACGATCCGAACCGAGATGCGGATTTGACTATACTGAAATAAAGTACAGATCGGTTCCTGCTCCTGTAATCTAGTCTATCGGAATGACCAAGACGACATTAAAATGAAGCGCTTTAAGGTTTGGACAATACAAAAGCTAAATGTACACAAAGATTATTCAATCTACCATACTGTTTAAATTTATTTTCAATGCAACAATCTACTTAACACGAAAAATGTTTATATCAATCATAAATACAGGTTATTTTTCTTTTTCTTTAAAAAAAAATAAAATAAAATAAAAAAATCCCTCACTGCGTTTCTCGTTTGGGTTGTTCGGGTTGGGAGTGGGAGAGTTTTTAATATCCCGAGAATTTTTAAAGAATTTTAGTAATTTAATTACCCATCTGGATTCCCAGAATGCTCTGTCTTAGTTCGTATCACTTCCAAAAGAATTTCTATTAAAAGTAATACAAAAAAAAAAAAAAGAAATGTTTTCTCATTTGTCAGGAACAAAATGAATAAAATAATGTAACGTTATAAAAAAAAAAAAAAAAAGGTTGTGAGCTGTTGACCTGAGAATAAAATAGACATTACATCATTCTTTTTTTTCATTAGCAAGCCATTGGTATTTGAATGCTTAGATAGCAAGAAAACGGTTAGACTATTCTCCCATACAGTACATACTGGCTTTGGGTGACTGTGCTATCAGGTGGACGTACCTATGCCAACAATGTGCGTCGTTATCTCCTTCTTTGTATGGACAGAATCTGGGGCCCATCTGATTTGTGTGGTTTTGAGGCAGTCCTTTGCAATGCAGCATTCCCTTAGCATTCTCCACGCCTTCACTGCAGTGTTCTTCTTTATTAATTAATTTAATATATGTGTATACATATAGCTATATACTTAAGTGGAAACAAATTAAAACCAGCATGTTCATATGGGAAAACAATCCACTAACATTAAAATTTTTGGTTACAAGCTTTGGAATTGCAGTTAGTCTTTACACATCTTTTTTTTTTTCTGAAATTGGTTCGTATACTTTTAAACATATTTTAAACATCGCCGCTTTTTTTAGCTTTTGTGTTTTATTTGTTTTTTTGTTTTTTGTTTTTTAAAATATTGTCCATCGTCGAAAGCTCTTTTACAGTCTGATGGAGTCTGTTCCTACGCTAGCCATATTACTACTACAACTATCACTGTCTTTGAGACAGCTGGGCTGCTGTGGCTCCTCTGCCAACCTGCCCAGCCTGTCTGCTAATTTCTGACTGCTGTCAGAGTCAGATTCGTCGGTAAAGACGTCTGTTGGTATCGAGGTCTTAACCCCTGAGGTGCTCAATGAACTTGAGGTAACCGTTGAAGGTGAGGATACTGGAGGAAAAGAGGATGATGTCGAAGGGGTGGCATTGGGCTTTCCAGCTAAAGCTTTAGAGAAAGGGGCCTGGGGCCAGGGTTTGCTGGCAGCTGTGGTGTTAAGTGTGGCAGCTGTGGCAGAGGAGCATGAGGATGCAGAAACAGATGAGGACGGCGTGGTGTTTGACGTCGTTGGCGGGGGAGATGCTGTGGTGTTGTTTGGGTGGGTGACAGACTGCGAGGTAGATGCGGTGTTAGGATCGGGGAAGCAGGCTGAAGAGTGAGGTAATAAACTAGTAGCGTGCTCTTTGGCATTTCCGGCTGATCGCGTGATTGTTCTGTGTTTGTGCAAGGATGAATCCAGGTGTTGACTAAGTGCTTTGTCCCCATCCAGAGTGACATTACAAGCCAGACAGTCATAGAGGCTACTCTCAGCCGTACTGCCATTGCTGGGGACTCGAAGCAACATCTCTTGCAGGTTTGCCACAGACTGACCAAAAAAGCAGATCGATTTCAGGTGGCTGATAGCTGCTTCCTCCTTGCTGAAAACAGTTTGACACTTGCGGCACGCTAGCCGATACTGAACTTTGGGGACAATATATTGGTCAAGAAGGGGGTCTGGACCTTTACCATCCACTTCATGCTGCTCAGGGGCTAAGTTATTATGCGAAGAGGTATCAACTGGCAGAGTGCCTTTCTTCTCCTCTGTTTTTACTGGATCTTTGGCAGAATCTTTACGGTCCACCGAAGGGTGAGAAGAAGCAGGGTTTTGGCTTGCTTTGGGTTGCTGGATTTGCTGAAGCTGTCGCTGCTGCTGCTGAAGTGCTTCCTGCAGGCTCTGTTGATATTGCTGGTAATGCTGGAGCAGTGATCCTGGTGATAATCCCATCAGGGCTTGTGATAAAGCTGGGCTATAGGGGAAAAGACTTTCCATACCATACATAGGCTGAAGGTAACCACCTTGAAGAGCCCCTGGAATCTGAGGGGCATAATATGGAGAGAAACCTGGCATAAAATAGGGCAGGAACTGGCTGGTAAGCAGTGCTGTTGGATCTGATGCTAAAGCAGCCTGCAGAGCTTGAAGCTGAGCGGGATCAACCACGTATTCCATGCCAGGAGTTGGCATTGAGGTGGCTGGAACAGCTGTGTCTGGTTTTTCTTTCTTGGCACTGGCAGCAGAAGTGGAGGGAGCAGGAGTACCCGCAGTTGAGGATGGTGTGGAGGGCTTCTCGACTTTTTCCTTGGACTTTTCTTTGTCCCTGGCTTTCTCGGTTTCACGCTCTTTGAGAGGATCAGCCCTGGGGCCTAGTTGGGTGGTCAGGGAGTTTGATGTGGGTGTGGCAGTAGTAGCTGAGTGGGCAACAGAAGTGCTGGCTTGAGCTGGGCTGGGTGAGGCCAAGGAGGAAGAAGAGGGGATCTTGTTGGGTAAACCAGATGTGGGGAGACTGGGTGAAGGTACACTGGCACCAGACATGTTCAGAATGTTTGGAGGTTTCGGAGGGGTTAAAGCTAAAAGAAAACAACATGGAAGGAAAGTGAATTAATATGATCATCTATGGATCAACACTAGAAAAACAGCCAATGCAATTAAACGACATACAAAAAAAAAGATTTAAACTGCAAAACTAATTACAAATAAGTCATTATACAAACAAGTGGTATCTGGCATTTTGAAGGCTACTAATGACATACCTGAGTTGGTTGAGTTAAAACCAGGAAGGGAAGGGCTTCCAACCCCTGGCAGGAGAACCGGGGGTATTCCTTGAAGATTCGGATAGGCTGACTGCAGATTTAGGGCTTGCAAGGCTGGACTGTCAAACATCCCTTGTTGCTGCATGGCTTGTTGTTGTGCCAGACCAAGAACCTCATTGGCTTTCTTGATGCGATCCATCTCTTGCTGGGCCATTAGCTGACGAACAGTGGCTGGGTCAAAATACTCTTTCTCTTTGTCAAGCTGGCTTCCAATAGTCTCCTTCACCTTGCAGATGTGTTGCTGGGAGAAGATGTGGTCCCGCACTGAGAGACGCGCATTGTATTTTACACCACACAAGGTGCACTCTGTCTTAGGTCCCTCATAAGATGTCTGGTTGATTCCAAAGTGCTTAGCCATACTGAGTTTGGCTTTCTTCTCTTTAGCACGAGCGTTCTGGAACCAGACCTGTACAACTCTTTTCGGGAGTCCAATATCATTGCCGAGTACTTCACACTCCAACATTGTAGGAGTCCTATAGTCGCTGAAGCAGGACTTCAGAACTTTTAGCTGGAGGTTAGTCATCTGAGTTCGGAAGCGCTTTTGGCCTGGCCTATCTCCACTGTCAATACTTCTACTTCCAGACGCCCCAGGGCTTGGTGAGCAGGGATCAGCCAGACTAGATGTTTCACTGTAATCCACCATGTTTTCATTTTCAAAGTCTTTTGCATAATAACTTGTTGCAGGGCTCACCAGTCCTGAAGACATCTGGTCATCGTTCTCAAGAGATGGGACTGATCCTCCAGTCTTGGACAAAAAATCTCCACTGTTGTGGCTGTGCTTCATATCAGAATTGTCATTGTCTGCATTTGCCTCATCACCGGTAGTGGTGTCAGTAACTGCAGTGTTCACAGAAGAGCAATCATCATTATCGAGCTTGTTCTGATCAAAGCTAATGTTTACTGATGACATGGTTGGACTTTCAAACTCCTCCATTCCCTCAATCTTAATTGATGTCGGACTTAGAAGTGCTCTGGGAGACAAGTCCATGGTTTTACTCACAGGTGACAGAGATGAGCAGTGGCCATCACTGTTAGAAGAACCGATATGAGAGAAGCTAGCAATATCCTGAGGATCCATCTTCAAGTGCATGCCATCTTGTTCAGACAGCAAACCAGTAAGTGCTATGCTGTAACCAGCACGCTTTGCCTCATGCCAGTGGCGTGAACGGATGTGGGCTTCCAGCGCAGTTTTAGCTTTAAAGAGGGCACGACAAAAGGGGCAACGGCGGTGGGCTTGAGCCGGCCCAACAGCCCGAAATTGTCCTTTTCGTTCCCTGGCCCTGGTGTTCTGGAACCATACTTGCACCACTCGTTTCTTGAGCCCCACCTCATGAGCAATATGGTCGAGCATCTTTCGGGTGGGGTTAGAGTCTAGTAGATATTTCTGGTACAGGATCTCAAGCTGTTCTGGTGTAATAGTGGTTCGAAGACGTTTGTCTCTTTGTGGTTCTTCCCCACTGTTGGTACTATCATTTTCCCCTGGACTAGTGCCTGCTTTTTCCTCTAGCTTCCTCTTTAGGGAGTTCATAGTGGATGTAGGTGTTGACGGAGAGGTGGCAGAGCTGCTTGGTATTTGTGGCAATGCTCCAGCTAGGAGCTGGCTAGCCAACAAAGGATTGCTGGGGTCAAATAACATAAAAGGCATGTCCATTGGGCGGTCCAAGAACTGGGGATGAATAAATTGGTTTTGAACACTCAAGAAGTGAAGCTGCTGGTGTTCTTGCCAGTGCTCAAACGAGGGAAAAGCTAGTTTACACTGCTCACACTGGTAGGGAATCATTTGCTGGGCCAGCTGCTGCTGTGAGGCTAAATGGGGATTAAGAGCCATGAGAGAAGTTTGGGAGGGTGTTTGGCTGGTATGGGAGGCAGAGGCTGAAGCAGAACTGTGTTGTTGCTGTTGAGCGAGGGAAGGTGAAGAACGCGTTGTGTTCTTTGGGGTGAGTAAAACCTTTTCCTCTCGTGGTGCTTTTTGTTGTGGAATCTCAGCTGGTAGACTGCTTTCTTGTTTCAAAGATAACTGCTCCCTTGGACCCAGAGATGGTTCTGCAGAGTTTTTGGATTTCTCATCAAAAGTGCTTGATGGATTTGTGGATGTACCTTCTAGCTTCTCAGATGATGTTATATGAGAGAATGATGTGGATGAAGGTGGAAGAGGGCAGAGGCTGGAGGATGATGACATCGGTGTGTGACCTGATGACCCAGAAGATGAAAAGTATTCATGTGAGAGATCAAGAGAGTCTTCGTTTTGACTGTCATACTGCCCTTCCTCATCCTCATCTTTGTAACAAAGCTTCTTTTGATGCTTAATGAGATCAAATATCCGCTGGAAGACCAGACTGCATTTCTTGCACTGATAGTTCAAGTTAGTAGTGCGAATGTATCGGTCGTTGGACAGCTCACGCCGCTCACCATCTTTTGCTCCATCCCCCTGGTTCTCATAATTTTTCCGAGCTTTTTGTCTGGCATTTTGGAACCAAACTACAATGACCCTAGTTGGCAGGCTCAAAAGATTGGACAGCTGCTCAAATTCGTCATCTTTAGGGTAGGCATTAGCATCAAAGAAATCCTGCAGCACTCGAAGCTGGTAGTCTGTGAATCGTGTCCTTGAGGACCTCTTACTGCTATAGGAGTCTGACCTTTGGGGTTCAGGTGAAGGTGGTTTAGAGTCAATTTTGACATCCTCCAGAGTAGTGATAGGGGGATTATTGAAATTATAGGGCGAGTCTTTGTTGCGCTGTCGCTCTTTGAAGAGAGTATTCCGAAACCAGTGCTTAATGACTTTCTGTGGAAGTCCTGACTTGTCTGCCATTTCTTTTATTTGTTCTTCGTTTGGGGAATTGTTTATGTCAAAGTACTGCCTTAGAACCCTTAGCTGGTCATCTGTAATACGGGTGCGGGGCCTCTTATTCTGCTGCTGCAGCATTGCAGGTGTGAGCTGCTGCTGGTACAGTTGTGCAAGATCAGAGGCTAGACCAGGCTCAACAGCTTGTAACTGTGCAGGAATCTGAGAGGGCAGTGACTGGAGGGACATTGGCTGCATCATGAGCGGAGAGAAGAGAGGAAGATCCATTGGCATTGGAATCTGAGGTAGTGGACCTGGGGGCTGTGGGGTCGAAGCAGTTGGTGGAGTGAGCGCAGGGGCAGAGACAGGAATATTTGGTGTTGGTACTCTCTGTGGAGGAGGTGGTGGTGGCGGGGGAGGAGGAGGTGGCGGTGGGGGAGGAGCAGCCTCAGGTGTTTGCGGTCTTAGTGGGTATAGCTTGTCATATTGTTCTCTGTACTCCTTAGCAAACCTCTCTAGTGATCTAAATGGGAAGAAAGCCTGATGGATATGCTCCTGGTGACTTTTTAGTATTAATATGTTGGAAAAAAGTTTTCCGCAGGCCTCGCATTCCAATTTCTCCAAGCCCTCTACAGGGTCCACAACTCTGCTGATACCACCTGGTGCAGCTGATCCAGACACAGAGCCGGTGGGCTTTCTTTGAGCTTTCTGCTTGTTCTCATTGTACTGAATCACCAATTCAAATCCGAAATTCTCCAAAAGCACTTTGGTGGCATTACCACGAGCATCTGATGCAATCCTTGGTGGAAGGCATCCATTGTCCTGATTCAAATTAGCTATAGTCTGTGGTATATCTTTCTTTTCTTTGGACTTTAAATTGTCTGAGATATCCTTTGGAGCATGATCCTCTGTTTTATCATTCATTTCTTTATCCTTTGGCAGATCTCTGTCCTTCTCAGAATGAGGAACGAGTGACTTTGGTTTTTTTTCTACGGGGTGTGAGAGAGATGCACTCTGCTGAAGTAAAGCCATTTGGCTTGATGCCTGGGAGTGGGAATGGGCTTGGTGTTGCTGCTGAAGGTGATGATGCATCAGTTGCTGTTGTAGGCAGCTCTGTTGGGCCTGCTGGGCCTGGTTCTTTTGCTCCTCTAACAAAGAGGCAGCAGAGCCACCTAGGTTAAGTGAAGAACTGCTCAAGTTCAGTTCTGGATTCAGCTGGAATTCTGCCCCAGGAATATAGAAAGGAAATAGAAGCTGTTGCTGCTGAAGGGGCAAAAGCGCATCTGCTGTCATTGGGAAGTGCTGGAGTAGTGGGTTGAACAGCTGGGACTGAATGAGAGCAGCTTGCTGTTGGAGCTCTTGCTGAAGTTGAGCCTGGGCTTGTGCTTGAGCCTGTGCCAACTGCTGCTGCTGCTGCTGGAGCTGCTGGTGACCTCTTGAGGACAGCATGTCTGCAAATTTCTTTTTTTTCACCTCATGGTTCTCAGAAGGAGGAGGATGAGAGGTTGAGTTAGACATTGTCTCAAGGTTCTGAGACTGACTCAGTTGGTTTCCCCCCAGGATGCTCTGAGCTGTCTGAACTCCTGCTGGAGAGCAGCTGTTGTTGCTCGAGCTGGTTGTTGAGTTAGTTGATGGGATAGGGCTGGGAGTAGAAGTGCTATTTGAGGTGCCTCCACTGCCACTGCTGACAGAACTGGAGCCTCCACCTGCTGCTTCAAGTTTGGCTGCCCTTGCTTTGGTCTGGTGAAGGACTGAACGCATATGAATCTCCAGTGTAGAGCTCTGACTGTATGCGACATTGCAAGTGCTGCATTTGAAGGGCTTATTATCTGGGCTGCTGGTTGGTTCCAGCTGACCTGTAGTGGATTCCTGCAGAGCCCGTTTGACCTTATGCAAGTGTGACACAGAGTTATAATGTACCAGAAGAATATTCTTCTGGGTAAAAGATTCTTTGCAGACCGTACACTTAAAAGGACGTGAGGGGTCTAAGAATTTCTCCATGGTGAAATTGGGACCTTTCCTAAACGGCAGCGCTCGCTTGGGCTCAGACCCAGAATCCTCTTGTAATGATCCAGAGTCACTGCCAGTTGGACTCTGTTTCTCCTCGGGATCACTATCGTCTCCTTCTTTGTCATCTTCAATGAGACCTCCCTGGTCCTCTCCAAGTGAAGGGTCACCAATAACCATGAGGTCTCCATTCATTAGTAAGCCTCCATAGAGCTGCTGAATATCAGCTTCACTCAGCTCAAGGTGACTGGACTCCAGGTGCTTTTTCAAGGCCTGTAGAGTCCTGAAACTCCGCTGACAGAGACAACACATGGTGGCTGCTCTGATGACGTGGTATTGGGAATGCAACTGCAATTTCTCAATTGTCTTGAATGCCAAACTGCATTGGTTGCAACGGTACTTATAAACATGGCGATCAGACACGGGAAGCTGTGGCCTTTTGTTATGGACCTCATTGAAGTGTATCTGGAGAGCATTGGAGGATTTGAATACTTGATTACAGCCCTTTTTCCAGCAGAGGAAACCAGTAGTGTCGTCTCTTGCAGGATGTTGATCTTCAAGAGGAGACTTGCGAGATTCGATTATGTCTGATACCAGAGATATTCCTTTATCAGCTTCAACATCTGTAGCATCTACAATCAGATCCAATAACGAACGTTAGTGATATAAAAGTAGGGCTTTCATGTGTGTGTAAATATGCAGAACTCAATTCTATTTGAATATTTTTACAGATTCACAAACATTCACACCTGTTTGTTTCTTTATGTCTTCAGAGGTTGAGTTAGACAAGGACTGGGGTGTGTTCTGAGAATCCTTCTCTGGTCCAGGGACTGGTATGAACATGCTCGCTGGCAGTACCTCTGTTGCTGCCACCTGGAAAATAAAACACACCGTGTGCCATGTTTTAATTCAAATCCTTTTCAACAGCCGCTGTTATGGAACGCAGGACAGCTTAGATAAATGTTTGATTCTTTCTGAATAGATCAGTGAAATAACACTTCTCCGAAAACAACCCTCTTATTTTGTTTAATTACTTATTAATCACTCGCTCAGGCACAGAAAGGCTTTGCCCATGAAAGGTTTCCTTCCACACAGCTAATCATGCTATTCTTCTTACTTTATTTGCCATTCTAAGAATTTGCACTTTGATCACAGATGATGTTTGTCAAACTCTGGGAAAGTTCTGCTGCAGCCAATTAGTGTGATGGGGCCAAGAAGTCTACCTTGGTCAGCTGAAAACCTTATTAGGAGCCTAATTAAATAATTCCTTCTCCTCATAAAACTGTATCACATTCCAGTGAAAAGCTCAAAGCACCAAGTACAAAGAAATTCCCTGTCTTTCCGAACAGCTTCCCTGATCCTTTTTGCTTCTTGATGCCTCTGATTTTCCCTTTCTACCCCCTTTATTCCTAACTCCTTCTTCCAGAAGGGGGGAAAAAAATAACAATTCATCAAAATCACTCATTAACCAGCTCCTATTTAACAACAATCAGTGACTGAGATTGGAAAAAGGGCTGGGAGATGGAGCACTGTCTGCTTCACCTTCCTTCAATTAACAGAACAATCAGTCTGTCTACCCGGGCAGCATTTCAATTCCTCATTCCTTCCCATCTTCCCCTCCTGCTCACCTCTCTTCCATGTCTAATTCCTACTTTGGTTCTATGTTTACGTCCTAATCTTCTTTTCTCTTTTTACAACAGATCTGCACTTCATACCTTTTCATATCTGAGTGACATCACACCTGATTAAATAAAAAAAAGAATCATTATATTCAAAATCTAGTTTTTTTATCCACTAATGAGTACATCTTCAAAGCAGGTTTTTCTGAAAAAAGACAGAGAATACGGAGCGCTCCAGAGCTTCTCTGAGCACCTGACTGCACGACGGACACGCTGGTTACTTCAACGGTCTTGAGGTTAAGTGGAACGGTTAAGACAAGCTCTATCTATCTAGCTATTAAAATCCGATTAGCACATGCAGATTCATTCTGGAAAAGATTTTTATTTTATTTTATTTTGCTTTCAACCACCCTCTCCTCCGAACCGAAAGGTGTAAATTAATGTGGCCAGTACGGAGAGTTCCAAGGCAAAACACGGCACTGATTTACATTACAAAGTGCACTGTTTCTAGACAAGTGCTTCATTAAGCCACAAGAGCCCAGCACAGCTAGTATCCCAAGGTCATTTTTTAATTTGGACTGTCTAATTCGCAAAAACACTGTTCCAAATGGCTATCATCTGAGCCAGACTGAGAATTAATGAAGCACAATTATTTTCATTATCCCTATCTAAGACAGACAGAAAATGATACACAGACAGAGAGGGAGGGAGGGATTTAGAGAGAGAGAGACACACACAGAGAAGACCAGACAAATAAAGAGAGTGTCTGCTCACATTTTTATGTACTGTCCGCAAGAAATGAGTCACCTATTTCTGAATTCATTAAGCGTGCCTGTCTGACATGATGGGATGGAAATAGCTTTACTCTCCTTCTACTTATAAAAAAAAAAAAAAAAAAAAAACGTGCTTCTTTTAATGTGCATTATATTGCTTTACAATGCGCCACTCGTCTAGGGAGACGACGATGCATTATCGTCTCTATAAAAGAAAAAAAAAGAAATGGTGCTACCTGGTCCTAATAATGTGTTCATCATTGGTTTCCTGGCTGGCGAGCAGAGACGGCGTAACGGCATTCGGAGGCACCCTGGCTTTGAGCGATTGGCGAGCGAGCGATTCCGCTCCACAGACAAATAGAAACATAATTATTTCTCCACTGCAAATATGGAAAAATAGAGCTGTTGCATCCTCCATCAACTCTGCAATAACGCTCCATTGTAGCGTGGATGGGATGCGGTTAGGCGGTGAAGGTGAGTGGCTCGAAGAAGAAGTGGATTACAGAGCGAGTAGCTATTTATTTATTTATTTATTTATTTATTTATTTATTTATTTCAAATCGTTTGGAATATTATAAGCTTTATGTAAATGTCACCGTGTAGACGGCCCAGTGCAAATTGTTGTTCCTCCTATGCTTTCTAGGTGAAATAAAAGAAAAAATACTCTTTTCTCTCTCTCTTCTTACTACATATTATTTTTCTCGGCCCATGTACACGTCCTCATTCTTTCCTTATACTCCTTATACTCCTTCCTCTCTCTGGGAGGTTTAAAAAAAAAAATTCAATTCAATTATTTGTCCGTATTAATGATCCAGGTGTTCTGGATAGCTCTAGAACACGACAGATCCGGGAAACAGAAGGACAGAGAAGGCAGGGATCTTTTTTTCTCTCTTTGTATCGACTGCTGAAAACAATGGGCTTGTCTGTACAACCGCTTGGGCAAGAGGATCACCCGAGCAATCATGAAGCTCTCACTCTATCAAATCTGACTCGCAGTGATTCAGCAGGACGCCCGCGGGCCGCAATTAACACTTCCCAAATGTCATCGATGAGAAGGAAGGAGACGAGACGCTGTTTGTTAAGGCGCGGCTGGTTAAAAGACGGCGAGTGAGTCACCTTCGGAGAGCCGGGCTCGGCCCCTAGTGCCGTCGCCACAGCGGGCCTTGGGTCTATTAAACACACGGCTTTTTCTTACAAAACAGGTAGACAAAAGCAGAGAAGTAGAAGGTCATGTGCTCTTCTCTTCCCATTCATACCAGTCTATACAGGATCCTGGGCTTTTAATAAAAACTCCCTACAAAAGACTAATACCATGACATTTGCCCCAGTAGAGTGAATCTGGGGTACTTATGAACAATTAAAGATCTTTATTTCTGTACTTGGGGCAGGAGGTTAAAAGTAATATAGGATGGAAATAGAAGGTCAGAACGTCTTTTATAATACAGTGCAATCCAACGAAGGCAACACATTAGCGCATGCTCTACTTATAGACACACACGCATGACCATACCGTGTTCTATTTTCACTTCGGTTAACACATTACCCATGATGCTGCTTGTCTACCTGCTAATACTAATACTGCAGTACAGTGAGATTTAGCTTCCTTCATGTGTTTAAGTAATGCAGCGGCGCTTTAGTCTTTTAGTCAGCCCAGCTCTCTCGACCTGCTCGTCTGGACACTCTGCCTGAACAGATCAGCTTCCAAAGCTTCGGCTTCCTTCAAATACCGCCGGTTACGCCATCTTGACGACGCTAACGCCGGGTTCACTTCGAATGGGGTGGAAACGAACGTCGAGCGGCAGCCAATCAAATCGCGTTTATGCAAATATCCTGAAAGAGCTATCAGCTCCACAGACGGCCGTGGTTTTACATTAAAGCAATTTCTTTCTCATTTTTTTTTACTGAGAATTAAACACTGCTCTCTGCAGGGATCGGAAGACTCACCGTGGCTATGAGCTTGTCGACGCAGTCCGGTGACACGCTGTGGAGGTGCGTGAGGTGGAACTGCAGGTGGACCTTGTTGTTCAGCGTGTCCTGGCACAGTGGGCATCGCAGCATGGGCTGCACCGAGTGCTGGGTCATCACATGCATCCTCAGCCTGTTCAGATCTGTGTTGGTGAACTTACAGTAGGGGCACTGGTACATCTGAGTGAGAGAGAGAGAGATAGAGAGAAAGAGAGAGAGAGAGAGACTTATTATCCTTTCAAACAGCGTGTGTCTGTGTGAGACCCAGACCGGAGCATGGCAGAGGCCTGGCACACACTTCAAAGGCCTCTCGTCTGTCGAATATCATATTGATTTTCCACCTTTTGCACAATTAGCAATGCAAGAGCAGCAAAAATGAGAGAAAAGTAATCTTCGGGACAAGCATGCATAATGCAAAAAGGGCAGTTTAATCCTGGGATTGCGTTCACCTACAGCCCATTCTGGCATTTGTTGTTGTTTGAGTAATATCAGGAAGTAAAAGCTAACTGTAAAAGCACCGTTCCTTTCCTGAACATCCCTACATGGGCTAGGATTTGGTTGGTACTGTTTTCTTTCAGATGTGCAGAAGACACATCTGGAAAGCCTAGAGGTGGGTAATGTCATTACCGTCCTATTAACAAACCCTCCGGGCTTTAAGTTCATAAATCCACAATCTTTTGCATGCCACTCGCTCTTTTTTTGCATGCCACTCGCTCTCTTTTGCATGCCACTCGCTCTTATCCATCATCTCCCGCTGACACCAAAATGAAGCCAAACCCGACTTAAAGAAAAGCAACATTTTAAAGGATGTCAAAAGCTTCAAAGTACAGCTAGACCTTCCAGACACGTGACCTACTAATGAATTTATTATTAATTTAAGCATGTATAGTCAAGTTCATTCCAAGCAGCGTGGATTGAAACTGGCGTGTGTCCGTCCGGCAGACCCGCCCATCTCTCTGCGCCTCATACAGAGCTCACGTATCCCATGTGAATCTTTTATAATTACTACAGACGTCCTCCGGTAAGATTACTTAACCTAATGCTGACTAATGCCAACACATTTCCTCTTGAAACATAACCCTGCTGTGGATACACTCAGCACTCCTACCTGCTCTCCGGCGCTCTTCTCGGACGTCCGGGGACGCTTGGAAGAGAGGGAGCTCTCTGAAGCCCCGGATCCTGATGGAGGCCGTTTGGAGGGAAGCGGTGACTCTGTCTGATCCCTCTCCGGCAGGCTGGATGCTGCAGCTACACACACACACACACACACACACACAGGAACACAGACAGAAAAAAAAGAATGGTCAAGCATGGTCAAATTATACGAGATAACCCTGAAACCTTGGCATAAAACAATGAGAGAATAAAGAGGCTACTTTTACAAAGTCCACAAAACATTACTGAGCCGTGTGGATGGACAAAGTGTGGGCTGGTTTATGCTATCTGGTGTTGTGAGTGTGATTTACACCCAAACACAATTGTATCTAAGATCTGCTGCTGTATCGGTAAGGACTGTCCTGTGCTTCACTACAGGCAGGACTGTCAGTCTTTACTCTTCTACACCTGTGTCCTGGTGTCTGGCGAGGCGCTGACCCTATGTTTAGGTAAAGAGCTAGCATGATATAACCGTACTATCGACTTCTAGCTGTGCCTGATATTAAAGCCATCGTCATTTGAAGAAAGTTGAAAGCTCAGGAACGGCCGGCTCATCCCTGACTCATCTTAAAGAGAATCCCTCTCGTTTGTGCAAGCCACAAAACCGTCCCCGACGTCTCTAATGTGCTCTGTTAGCTGGCAGAACATTAAAATCGGCTTATCCTTTTAATGCAACCTGCGCAGCCATTAACCGCCTCCTGTTCTTCGGGTCCACAGAGCGAGGCCGAGTAACAAGAGGCTCAACGCCGAGCTAACGGCTAACACGAACAGGAGGGGCACGAAACCGAGGCATGGACGTGCTGAGTAAAAATACTCGGGGGTTAAGCCGGGGGACTTGTAAAGATGCACTTGTAAATCCAACAAGGGCTAGGAAGCTACCGCCTGCCTGAGCCTCCGTCGGAAAGAATCCGGTGTGACGCGTGAAACTCTAACGGACCCTTAAGGAGGCTATAAAGAGTTAAATTTGGCCTGATTTGTCCAGAGAGTACAAGGAAGAGCATGTGTGTGGATGTGGATGTGGATGTGGATGTGGAAGTGTAAGTGTAAGTGTAAGTGAGTGAGGGGCGGATGGTGGGTCAGGTTAAGCCCAGCTGACCACGCTCCTTCTGCAGACATTAAAATGTCAAGTCCAATCAAGGCCAAGGGCAGCTGAGTGCTGGGATCAGTGAAGACCCGGAGCTTTGGAAAGCGTGGCCTCTGTGCACTATCCAGTGCCCTTATTAGCGTCTCGTCACTGTGAATCCCATTAGACACAACCACCAATATAAAAAAGGAAATGTTAAACAAAGGAACCTCCCATTCGTCGCCATTAACCTCTGGACTCTTCCGTAGCGCTGTGCATGATCTACTGGAGTCAGCTGACTGCTGCACCGATGCGCCGTTTATCTGCCGCTTTGCTTCCTTGCTTTGCTTTACGATCTCCTCTTATCCCGCAATCCCTTATTTCGCAATTCCATATCAACCTGTACCACAGCACGCTTCTGAAATCATTTCATCATCATTTATTTTTAGCCTTTGACCACTCAAGCTGGACATCTGGGGGACAAAATAAACAATCAACACGCCGGAAATGTGATCTAGACCACACGCTAGGCTAGTTTTGTAGCAGATACTAGCTCTCAGGCAGTTTATGACCCCGAAAATCCCCCTGAATCATTACTTTCATTCCAGAAAAGGAAGAAAGACTTTGGTTTGCTTCCAAACCAAACCACACCACACCACTGTGACTGACGTCCAGCTCCTGTGTCACGTTTTCTGTTGTGCAGAGTGATACGGAGCAAAACTGGAACAAAAATGGCCGCAATAAAGAGAAGATTGTTGGTTCGTATATGCTGTGTGAGAGCGTGTGTGTGTGTGTGTGTGTGTGTGTGTGTGTGTGTGTGTGTGAGTGTCACGGTCGGTTTGGCAGGAGAACACGGCTGCGCAGGTCAGATCCATTAACCAAGAAAGACCACGACCAGAACATACGCTTTTAACAGAAGGGGCTCTGTCTCTCTCGCCCTCCCACAGGAGTAAAGGAGTTTATGTGGGTGATGTTCAGAGCTTCATGTGTGGGCAAGGCAAAAGATATTTACTCATCATCATCATCACCATCATCATCATCATCACCATCATCATCATTCAGCCCTAAAAATAGTGATGTCTAAAAAAAGCTTACTGAATAACAGGAAGTGTTGCTCACGGTGCTGTTGTGTAATACGTACAATCAGGATAGTTCTTAGAGCAAATCACAGCCAGGATATTCACATGTTCATCAAAGTGCTGTTTTTGTCCTAATCATCCTCCCCTTCGTGCTCAGATGACGACAACGATGACGACGACGACAAGAACAACAAGAATGCAGGGACTTTCCTTAGCCGGCGCCAAAGCCAAGTGTAAAAACGAAAGTCTCGCGAGTCAATTAAGTAATTATTTATTCATGCGCCTTTTCCGTAAACTGACTGCTGCTGAGTCCCGTAAGTGAATTGGACTTTGGCACCTTCTCTCACCTCCTGGAGATGGTGAGACTGCATTTCTCAGCAGGATGAACCGACCGGCGGACGCTGGGTTCTCGGCGAGACGAGAGCGTGGAGACCGCGCCATAAAGGATGGCACCGGGTCTGAATTAAACTCTCCACAGACTTCGCTTTATGGTTTCTCCTTGGTAAAATGAACAAGCTGCTTTCTTTTTTAACACAAAGAGGAAAAAAAAAGAGAGGCTGCTGAGTGAACGAGCGTTTATAGCTGCGTTAATGCAAACTTCAACGTCTCCTAAAGATTAACAGAAAAGACAAGACTAATTAAAATGAAGTGTATCCTATAGACATTCATTCATTCATTCATTATCTTAACCGCTTATTCCATTTCAGGGTCACGGGAGAGCCGGTGTCTAGCTGGCAGCATAGGGCGCAAGGCAGGAACAACCCTAGACAATCCATCGTAGAGCACACACACACACACTCACAGACACACACTAGAGCCACTTTAGAGACACCAATCAACCTAACGTGCATGACTTTGGACTGTGGGAGGAAACCGGAGTACCCGGAGTAAACCC
>JAOVYV010000004.1:1834465-1844970 GCA_025674545.1 Hassar affinis | reverse complement strand
GTATATATATATGAATTATTGAGTCAGTAAATAAACATGGTATTTTCCAACAGAAACACGTTACGTAACAGAGCACTTTTCAACACAAAAAACATAATGGAGATAACACTGCTGGGGATTTCATAAATAAAAAGAAGTAAGTGTGACAGTCAAAGTCTCCAGAAGAGAAACGCTGCGGTGGATTCTCCGAGACGCTCAGTAACAGTTAGAGCTCATTTCCATATAAAATAAAACTCACACGCTGGGAAACACCTGGGACACCGTTTAAGAAAACGACACACCATATATGGACTTCCTGTAGTTTATTACAGTTTACTGCACTTTGTATAGTAGTGCTTTCTTTTATGTAGAAACATCGTCATTATTTTGCTTTACGGCGAGTCTTCTGTGTCGTACTGTACAGTAATGAGCTGTGAGTGTTACTGAGCATCTCAGAGAATCCGCCACAGCTCTTCTGGAGACTTTACTCTCACACTTACTGCTTCTTTCTGCGTACAAAACACAGCAGCCTTATCTTCATAAACTGGAAAAGTAACATTTGGAAATATAAAAACAATAAGGCTTTCTACAATAAAATATAAGAATATAAGATAATAAATAAAATAAGACCTTTTCACCGTACTCTATATAAATATATATTAAAAAAGGAGCTTCTCATCCTGAGCAGGATGTTTCAGCCCCTGCCTGATTGTCTGATGCTCCAGGTTCTTTAACAGCTCTACTGGGATAAATGCTTATTTCTTTTGAATTTTTTATTTATTTTTATTATTTTTTCCTTGTTGTTCTGAGATGAGGGGGAAATGCACAATGTCTCCACCAGCTGTCATAAATCTCACGATTAATGCCATCCCTATGGCCAAACATCTCCATTCTTTAAACACACCACGCTCCTTTGTCATCTTGTCAGGACTTCAGCGGCAAACAGGAAATTTGACTTTTAGAGATCCAATTACGGCATCCTCGCTTTACCCTAGCCTCTAGACAAACATACACGCGACAAACACGTACCCATGTGGAGGAGGACACGTGAACAGAAACGTCCTCAATCATGTCGCAATCAGGACGACGCTAATGTTTATCTTCACTTTGAATGAAACCTGACTTTTAAGTGTGAAAATGTACACCTATGTACGCCTATGTACGCCTATGTAGTCTCGATGTGCCGCGTCGGTCCTCAGGGACGTGTCACAACACAACAGGTCCGTCCTTATTGACTGCATTCAATGGATTTGTTCTGCTCAACTGCCGATATCAATGATAGGAAGCTATCAATAATGCCACCTAGATCTGTATTGATATAATTAAAGTGAATAAATCCATATCCCCCATCCCACCCACCCACCCACACACACACACACACACACACACCCACCCACCCACACAAACACATTTACCATCCTTCATACTCCTCTTCACTGTGTCCAGATGCCCCTGAGCTCATGTTCAGCCAGGTGCACACAGGATATTAGCTCACCTTCAGCTTTCCACGTCTATTTCTTTTCTTCTCCGGTCCTCCACAACATCGGAAGGGCTTGTTATCGAGCTCAGAGTCCACAAACGCCATTGATCCGAGCCGGCACTCGGATCTATAGCCGTGCTCTTTTTATCACCCGCTCCGAGCGTTAGTAATACTAATCCTGCTCAATCTGCAGAGCTGCCGGTTTTATAGATCTGAGCCGAAAGTTGCAATAATGATGTATCATTGCTAAATTTGGTAGAACAAACCGCTCTGTCGATCCGACAATCCGCAAAGGGGCCCAGGATTCAGGAAGTGAATGGTGAGTTCACACTTCACTTCTTTCCTTTCATGTATTTCCTCGGCGCTGGAGCGCGAGCGCCATGCTTTTCCCCACCTACATTTTTCCTAACTACTAAAATGGAGTTAAGCTGTGCATCATAAGACCCACATGGAACTTTCGGGTTAGCTTTTGTAAGACTGTATTCATAAGAAGCTAAGTGTGATGTTTGAAGCTTGTTGCTATGGTTACATCATGGTTATATAATATCAGTAGAATTGATTAGGAATGAACCATCCAGTAATAATCATTGTCTCGTACTACGGTGTAAAATTCTATAAGGGAATAAAACACCGTGTCATCCAGATGTGTTTAATCCTCCTGACACCAAAGCAATGCATCAGTGTCTCACTTATTAAAGAAGAACAAACCAAACTTTTTATCAGCTTACATTTAGATCCACAAAACTCATTCCTGCTCATGATACCAAGAAACCGCAAAGTGAAACCCCTCTGTCTGAAAACTTACAGCTTTGACACTGCAGACATCACCATATCAACCATCACGTCAATCAAATCTGCCACACATGTCCCTTGCCACATGAATGACGCTTTTACTATAGAAACGTATATATATATATATATATATAACGCATTCCTTTCTGACTTTAAAATGCAGGCTCCTGTGAACCAGAGCATGGAAGTCTCAGATTGTGTCCATCGTTGTGTATAGATTGAATAAGATTGAAACTGTCTGTGGGCGGAGCTTCAGAAAGCTTGAGGCCAAGTTTAAGACAGATATTTCTTTGAGACCTTACACACCCTAAAGCAAACCCCAATGAAGGCCCCCAAATCTAATTACTACTGAAGACAGATTTGTGAGAGACTAAAGTCAAAGAGCGATGGCATGAAAAATGTTTGTTGTGGCAGCAACAAACTTCTGAATATATATCGCAGGAGGTGGAGGATGTGATGGACAGAGAAAGAATGGAGTGTATAAGGGAGAAGAGAACTAATAGGCTACACGGTGGCGTCCCGGTGCAGAGGTGCAGCGAGGCAGCAGTGTCCTGACACAGCTGAAGGCCTCGGAGGAGAGAGACGCCTATTAGAGGAGGATAAGGGCCTGTCTGGACGAGGCAGCGCTTTCAACGCAGCACTGGGCACCGGCATCAATTAAAGACAGCAAAGTATGACAAACAACAAGAAAGCTGAAGCTGAAGCTCTCTCCTATCACCGCACGGGTCCATAGAGGACGAGCAACGCAAGGGGTCGATGTGTAGGGATCTAAGTGGGTCTATTGTGTCGAAATGAGCAACCATGCCTCCTGTCACGTAAATTATGAGATGACTTCAAACCCGAACTGAAAAAGAACAACAATTAGAGGCCACTCTTTGAATTTGTGCACAATCCCTTCCTTAACCTACGCCCACAGGCAATCACTCGGCCTAGATTTCCACTGTTTAAGAGACATTAGCTTCGGAAATCCTCCACACACACAAAGCGCAGGCTGTAATCCAGGCCACTCATTGTCTAACAGATGAATAGGTGAGGGAGGGTCTTAACAAGGCTCTAACAAGGCCCAGCTGATAACATGGCTGTCAAGCAGACCTGGCACGCCGCCAGAACTATTTAATGGCGTCTAAAGACTCATAAATCAAGACGTGGTGGCATGCCTCGCAGCAACTGGTAAGTGCTGGGAAATTAAACTGGTGGTGGGCTTTTGCTCCATGAAACAGCTGATTGAAATTAAATTCCCTGTCAATCACGACACGGAGGCGGTGAACGGGAGGCCGAGCAAAAAAGATAATTGGCTCTTCATAAGTGTTAATGAATAATGACTGTTATGTTCAATTTAGGCGAAGGGGAACACGCAGAACTAAAACAGCAGATAATCCATATCCATTAAAGTGAAACACTTTTCAACTATCCACTGCAGCTGTACAAGAATTCGGACATTACCCTGCACTGAGAAAAGAACAGAACAGAACAGAAAAGCTTTTTATTTTTTTTACATGAAGCTCAGTTACAATGTTGAACTCAATAGCGTGTTTAGAGTGCTTTCATGAATGCTTCAGTCTGATCGAATTTGAAATGAAATCCTAAAGTCGTTCTTTCAAAATCAGAGGGAAGAGTTTTGGCCAACGGTACTTGGAGGAGCGTTGAATTCCGAAGTTAATCGAGGCAGCGTTGCTCGCCTGTCACGTGAAACGGTTCTCGCCAGCCGACGCCGCTCACCTTCACCCAGAGTACAAACTTTGTACAAACTTTGCTTCTACCTCTGAAATGCTATCACCCGTCTCCCGTGGTGAAAAATCCCAAAATCATGACGGAAAAAGCTCTAGAAGCTTCCATAGATGTCTGTCACTTCATATACACACGCAGGCAGACACAACCGATGACGTGCCCAGGTGGCGTTACTATTTCTATAGGTTCTATAGGATTTTCTATAGGTTCTATAGTACCAGTTTTTCAGGAACTTACATTTACATTTACATTTATGGCATTTGGCAGACACCCTTATCCAGTCATTTATACATCATTTATACAACTGAGCAGATGAGGGTTAAGGGCCTTGCTCAGGGGCCCAACAGTGGCAGCTTGGTGGTGCTGGGGCTTGAACCCCCAACCTTCTAGTCAGTAACCCAACACCTTAACCACTGAGCCACATTTTTGGGAGATTTTTTTGTGAACTGAAGTAACAGCGAAGTTGATGATGAAGAAAGAACCAGAAGGTTTAAAGGCGTTTGTCCGATTTTAACGTTAAACGGGTAAAAGTGGTAACTTGAAGCACTTGAAGCAAAACAAACCTAACCACTTCCAATCCTTCTTCATTTTCATTAGTTTAGCTTCTAAGCATTGATGGCCTTCTCTCTCTCTCTCTCTCTCCGGTGCCATGCTTTGTCTAGCTCCAGGTTTGTTTTGTCTGCGCTGCTTGTTTTGTCTTCTTTGTCTTTTATTTCATTTGCATCCTTCACAAAGTGCTGAACTCCAGCAGACTGGACTTTTCTCTAACTGGATCTTCACAATCCCAGATCTACAGTATAATTAAGTTATAAAATAAAATCCTAAAGAAGTTCCTCATTCTTACTCGTTGTCTTTCTTCGGCTTGGTTACGCTCCACACCGAACAGCGGGCGACAGACGACAACGCGCTTACTGCCGAAACCCAGGCAACACTGGAGGTGCACATGTGCGCTTTGTTTGTGTATGAGTCAGAGAAAGAGTGTGTGTGTGTGTGTGTGTGTGTGTGTTAGTGTGTTTGTGCGTTATGGTTTAGAGTGGGTTAATGCGATTTCCGTTCCGCCTGTCGGCTCCGGAGACCGGGCTTTGTGAGCGCCGGTCAGGTGAACGCCGGGCTCGTCCTCATCCTCATCCTCCCCGCGGCCATTAGCGTGGACAGGAGACAACCCGATAAAGACGGGATACTTTGATGCGCACAGGTCACTGCACAACCTCCAGTCACAACCCATTTCCGCGTCCTCCAATCAGCGCGAACCGAGAGCGTGGAGAGGGGACGGGGATGGAAAGACGAAGAAGATGAAGAAGATGAAGAAGATGGAGAAGATGGAGAAGAGAGGCCTAATTACCAGCCACTCTCCGAGATGGTTTTATACACACTCCAAAACACACTTCCACGTGACTGAGCTAACTGTTACGGTGGGGGTGGGTGGGTGTGTGTGTGTGTGTGTTGGGGGGTGCTGAGGGTGGGAGGTCGTCCGGGACGGATGCTTCTCTTCACTCAGGGGTGAAGTTCGGTGTGTCGATGTCTCTGGGAGCACTTCAGGGAGAAGAGTGCACTCAGAGCACAGGAGGGGGGGCAATCTTCATGTCATGTCTCTTTAATGTGTTGTTTTCTGTTTATTAATACACCCCCACCCCAAACACACACACACACACACAAACACACACCCATTTCCTTTTCTTTTAACCTGCAAAAAGCATCTCATATATTTTTCATTAAAAAAACAACCCCTGCACCTCATCTGCCCTTCGCTGCTCTGCATCTATTTTTTCTTACTCATTTTTAGACATTATTTAAGGGAGACACACACACACACACTCACACACACACACTCACGTGTACATCAGCTTAAATAAAGACATGTCCTCTCCTGTCTCTTTTGTCATTTCATATCAGCTGAGTCAAAACGCTTCCATTCAGGTTAAAGATGACATCTCCAATTGAGTCAACAGATTTTTTTCTTTTCCTTCTCGCCTTAAACAAGAGAACGCTGAAAGACAATGAGGATTTCACAGCGTAATGATGAAACAAAAAAAAATAGCACTTATAATTTTTTTTTTTAAGAAAAAGAATCTGTCACGCCGATGTCAAGTCTTTGTGTGCCGTTCCTTAAGAGGAGAGCAGAAGGGAGAGAAAATTACCTTCGGTAATTGGCACGCTGATCAAAGACGGGCGATGACGGCGGGACAATAAAGCCATTAATTTATCAGAATGCATTATGAGCTGCTGCTGTATTAATCGCAAGAAACATCTGAATAAATAGTGACGGAGAATCAAAGACGAACAGATTGGCGGAGTGACAGATTAGGAGAAGATGGGTGGTGGATGGAGGGAGGGAGTTAGGGAGGGAAGGATGTTCTGGGGTTCGCTTACGTACCTGATCACGGTTCATCGTAATCGCGACCCTGGGAAGACGGATAGAGTATAGGGATGCTCTGGATGCTGAAACAGATGACGTGTCGGACAAAAAAAGTGACACACGGGTATTCCTAAAGTGGGATGAGACTCTTCTGTTCCGTTGTCCATATCAGATCACAGAGAGGAAGTCGAAAGCATAAACTGGTTGCTCAGTGGTTAAAGCATTGGATTACTGATCAGAAGGTCGAGATCAAATCCCAGCACGAGCAAGCTGCCACTGCTGGGCCCCTGAGTACGGCCCCTGACCCTCAACTGCTCAGGTGTATAAATGAGTGTATAAATGTAAGTCACTCTGGATAAATGTCATAAATGTAAAGAGATATCAAGAAGACAGTGACATTAATGACGTTAATAATCAGAGTGAAAGGCCACCTACACTCCAATAAATCAACATCAACTTAAATAGGGGCGGAGTTTAACGCTTATACCCGTGAATAAGTGCTTTATCATGGCCATGCTGGATCGGGAGCGTACCCCGGGAACACTGCGTGGTGTGAGGTGGGAATGCAGCCTGTTAGGAGCACCACACATACACCTTTACGCTCTACCATCCACCTGCCTGGATGTTTTTGGAGGAAGTCCATGCAAATGCAAAACTCAAATGGGAACTCTGGGAACTCTGGGAACTCTGTAACACAGCGACAGTTCTCCCGACACCGCCGTGCCACCTCATTCATCATTTACCCATACCCATACTTCACCATAATGTTTGATTCAAAGTCACATTGAACATTGCATCGATCTAAAAGGATTCGATTCTAATGTATAGTCATTTAATTAAGGTCAAGACAAAGCACGCAAAAATATTTCCTGTCTGCTAAAAACCTGGGAAGAAAGTCATTCAATCTGTAGTCACAGTAGACTTTTGGCTCCCTGTGATCCTCAGGGATAGTGGTGATGTTTTTTTGTTCAGAAAAGACAGAAAAGACACCCCCCAACCCCCCCCACCTGTTTTTCCTCTACGACTTTATGCTTATGAGCCTCGATTCTTGTTGCGTTCAGTCTGACCACTGATTACAGAGACTTCCACCAATCACGATCGGTCGCACATCCAGCCACAGTTACTAGGCAGGTCCGGCTGAGGTCACTTCCTGTTGACAAATCCATTACATCAATTAGAGTGATACTGAATGCTGGGCCAGACGCTGACGCTAATCACAAGATGAGCGATGAGCCCCTTAAAGGGATTACTGCAGCCCCGGCTGTCCGAGCGACAGCAGGAATACTCTGCAGGTTTATGTTCCTCTCACGCAACGTGCTTTAATGTTAATGCTATTGTACTCAGAACTTTCCTGAGTTTCCCAATTTAAGGACGCCAAGGTCAAGGTCAAGGTCAAGGTCAAGGTCACGTGCAGAGGAAGTAAGCTTCGTTGATCCAGAACAACAGGCACAATTGTAAATGTAAGACAGGCAATGGTGAGACAACCAACAAACAAACAACAGGAACTGGACAAGGCAATGTTTATGAACCAACAAACCAGTAACAAGATCAGAAACCAGGTCACAATATGGTAGAATGCCAGGCTTGGTACAGACTTGGAGTGAAGACACAGTGCATGTGGTGTAGCAGCTAATACTCAGTAGGTTCCCCATGGGATATTGGAGGGAACGTTGCACAGTCCTCACACTGTTCATTGAGGCCCCATGATTGAATTCTGATATTACACACTTGCTGTGGTTGTGGCTCCACATGTCTGATATGGAATACAAGGTTTGTGTCTCTAGGAGTGATTGCTCTCCATGAAGCAGAAGAGGCTCAAAGCACATTTTAGCCAATAGCTTGAAAACTTCAAATTATTACATTTTAGGTCAAGTTAGCCTCTAGGAGGTGCATTACTTCACCCTAGCTCATTTTCTGGAGTAGCGCCACCTAGTGAATAACGCTCAAAACAAAAAGCACTTCACTAGCCAATATCTTGCAATGTAAAGGCTCAAACCTGACCCAATTTCACACCCTGCATCACCACGACATTCTTTAGATGGACACCAAATTTCATCCATAGGAGGCGCCGCAGTGCAACGACACATTTCAATATCTCAAACACTGACTATATGCAGGTCATATTACACACCTCCATGCAGCAGGTCTGGTTATAACTGTGTTTATAATTCTATCATTTATTCATAATGCCATAAATATGATAAAAAATTCCATGATAATGCATGTAGAAACATGTTGTACATTTTCATAATAAGACCATGGGCTTTCTAACAAATAATGACCTGTTAATAATAATAATAATAATAATAATAATAATAATAAATTTAAAACTAATAATAAATTATAGTATAATATAAGAATAAATAATACGAAGAAGAAGAGGAAGAAGAAGAAATAATATAAGAATAATAAATAATAAATATAGTAATAAAAAAGTAAAATAATAACAACAATAATAATAATAATAATAATAAAATAAAAATAAATACTAAAAAAATTAAAAATTAAAATTAATAATAAAAATAATAAAAAAATAATAAAAATAAATAAATAAATAATGTAAGAATAAATAATAATAAGAAGAAGAAATAATATAAGAATAATAAATAATAAATATAATAATACTAAAAAAGTAAAATAATAATGATAATAATAATAATAATAATAATAATAATAATAATAATAATAATATTCTTTAACAATTCTAAAAACTTTATAAAATGTCATCACTGAGTTATTCCTCATTGCAGACACATTCTAGGGCACTTTTTGTTCACAAAAGTTATTTAATACCTTCATTTCAGTCATCTAAAGGGGAACATTAGCGTATTGTGTATTATTACTTAATAAATGGCACTGAATGATGAAGGAGTCTGGAATTAGGTTTCTGTAGCGTACTGCATACCTGTAGCAAAACTGTTAATAAATATTTTTGCTGCTTTATAATTACAACACGATTCTCCTGTATCATCATCAAGGAACTACTTATAGCACATTATTAGAGCTTTATGAGGCATAAAGGCATGAATGCATTTTCCCCCTATATAACTCCAAAATCAGCTATACCTAATTCCAGCTGCCATCACATCCCAGAATGCTTTGCAGTATCACACTCATTATTTCACAGAGCAGCTGAGATGCAGAGTTGGACGTGGGATGTTTTGTTTTATGACTAGAGATGTACTGTATGTTAAACTGATGTATTTTGTGGCTTGGAAAGAGTTCAGGATCATCAACAGTGTCAAAGGTCAAAGGTCAGAGAGCTAGGCAGAGGAAAACCCTCGGCGATGCGTCTTGCCTTTTGGCCATGCCTTGCTTTGACCTTTTGCGTGCAAAACCAAAGAGAGAACCTAAACTCCGATTTCTGTGCTCACGAAGACGTGTGTGTGTGTGTGTGTGTGTGTGTGTGTGTGTGTGTGTGTGTGTGTTTACACGTTAAATAACAAGGCATTTCATTCATCTCAACCTGTTTAACCTCACCAGTTACAACGAGCAAAGTGCTTTTTATTAAAGCTTGTAAATTTCATTATACGTTGCCGTGATTTGATAAAACGTGAGTGAGTCTTGCACCTTCAGAACGCGTCTGCGTTGTTGTAGGAATAAAATCGGGTGTTTTGTGTAATTTTCCTTTAACGCCGTGTTTCATTCGTCTTACACCGCAGCACTGATCACAGATTACAGCTTTCCATTGATTAATTAATAGACGTACCTCTGCAAAACGAGTTCTCACCTACGTTATAGCAGCTATAAACGCCCGTTCCCTCGAGAGCCTCGCAAAACCTCTTTCCTGATGATGTCAGAAAACATAACGTTTTGAGAGCTTGACCTCCTGGAGACTCCTTCCATAAACAACTCCTTAAAGAAAACATTTCAATCCATATCAATCATTCTAGACTAGAGGATTAGAATGAGTGCATTAATGTACAGTGTGTAATGTACAGCTGCACTACTGTCATAGATGATGTAAATTAAGCACCAGCTTCTGACCAATCAGAATCGAGTATTGTATAACATGTGTCCAGATCATAAATAATAATCCATCTCACATTAGATCATATAAAATGTAAATGAGCTTGTATTATTGCATCCCACATTGGATGTACAGGGGTTAGACAATGAAACTGAAACACCTGTCATTTTAGTGTGGGAGGTTTCATGGCTAAATTGGAC
>JAOVYV010000004.1:1389896-1400460 GCA_025674545.1 Hassar affinis | reverse complement strand
GTGCAGGACTTGTAGATGTCATTCCCAAGACGAATTGACGCTGTATTGGCCGCAAAAGGAGGAGGAGGCCCTACACCCTACTAATACATTATTGTGGTCTAAAATGACAGGTGTTTCAGTTTCATTGTCTAACACCTGTATATATAAAACAATATGTTTTCGCAACGTTTGTAATTTTACTACAGCTAGATGTAATCCTATAGGAGTGATTATTAGTATAGATATAAATCACTTAATTTTTCCTTTATTACGGATGAACTAGGACTCTGAATCGTGTTCCTGATCCTGAGTGAACGAGGAAATGCTGTATAGATAAATGTTAGAAATTTGTTTACGGGGAAATTCTGTTTTAAATTTTAGAAATTCGGTCGATTTGGATCACCTCATATGGATGGATATGGGTGCAAATAAGCTAACTATTGTAAAATAAATAAAAAAAAAAAAGAAGAAAAATCAACTTCAGATTTTTTTTAATGAAAACATGAATTCTTAAAAAATAAATAAAAATTAAATAAAAAATTTTTTAAAGGAAGTACTCAATATCTATATATTTCTTATCATTATCATGGATTGTAGGAATTTAGGAATTTAAGAATAATATAAAAAATCATTTTATATATTAAATAAAATGTAGCTGTATTATAGACATACAGTATTAAAGGAGTTAGTTCAGGGAGGACAAAGAAAAGAGTACAGTGAGTCCAAAGAGAAGCAGGATAATGATTTAGCTGAAAGAGTTTAATCTAAATATCTAAATCTAAATCTCAGAGACGGGAAGAAGTGTTTAGAGAGACGGTGTGACTCTTATTCCACCAGCAGAGGGCGCAGGCGTCAGTCATGCACCGGGTGATGATGAAGTGACAATCCCTTGTTTAGCAGAGGTTGCATGTTTCATAGATCCCTTTACACTTACTTTTTTTTTAAAGTGCGGTCTGCTCCTCTTTTTTTTTTTTTTTTATTGCCGACTGTAATTTGCGGCGCTTCAAAACGCTTCAGAAAAAACAGAAAACCTTCTGTATGCAGTAGCAGGACGCATTTATAGCAGGAAAACCACCTCGTATCCTTTTATTTATTTATTTCTTCTCCTTTTTTGTAAAGGAGGCTTGTTGGTTTTTTGGGGCTTTTTTAAATTTAAATATATAAAGATTAGATTAGATTCATGAACAGATGAGGCTCAGCGGGGAGGAACCTTTTTTTCCTTTTTATTAGTTATGTTTCTGTCCTGATGAAGTACTTGTAAAATATTTTTTTAAATAATTCAGAGAGTTTTATTCTTGTGGTGTAGTAATAATAGTAATAATAATAAAACCAGAATGACACATTGGATGTTTTCCTTACGGCATCATTTATAACAACACAATAAATATCGTGTGTTTGTTTTTATTCCTATTACCTCAAGCGCTAAGAATTCAGATGTTCCCCTGACTCTGATGTTCTGTCCGCTATCTTCCTTCTCGTTCCACTGCGCCTCATAAAAATTCCTCCTGGCGTTTGAACGCGAGACGGTTCGGAGCTTAGCGCTCGCGGGGTGGTGGTGGTGCTGCTGCTGTTCTTGTTGTTTTATTTTCCCTGTATGATTTCTTTTTCTCCTTTTCTTCCTTGTCTTCCTGGTTGGAAAGGAAACTTTCATCACAGCCTTGATTTACGGGCGTGTGCGCTTCTCTCGACCCCCTCCCTCGGGCTCGGGAAGTCTTTTGGAGTCTTCTTCCCTTCTCCATAAAAAGAAAAGCTGTTTATGTGTCGCTGTATTTCTTTTCGGCGTTTAAAGCCTGAGAGCTGTAGGGGCTGAGGATGGAGAGAGAGAGAGAGACAGACAGAGAGGGAGAGAGAGACAGAGGGTGAGAGAGAGAGAGAGGGTGAGAGAGCGAGAGAGAGACCGAGAGAGAGGGTGAGAGATGGAGAGAGAGATGGAGAGAGAGATGGAGAGAGAGATAGGCAGAGAGAGACGGAGAGAGAAAGAGATGGAGAGAGAGTGAGACAGAGAGAGAGAGTGAGATCGAGAGAGATGGAGACAGAGTGAGTGAGGTGGAGAGGGAGAGAGAGAAAGATGGGGAGAGAGAGGCTGAGAGAGATGGACAAAAAGACAGAGAGAGACAGAGGGAGAGACAGAAAGACAGAGAGAGAGACAGACAAACAGAAAAAAGGAGAGACAGGCGGAGAGAGAGAGAGAGACTTACAGAAAGAGACGGACAAAGAGAAAGACAGACAGAGAGAGAGACAGAAAGACAGACACAGAGAGAGAGAGACAGAAGGAGAGAGAGTGAGATGGAGAGTGAGTGAGGTGGAGAGAGACGGAGAGAGTGAGTGAGGTGGAGAGGGAGAGAGAGAAAGACGGGGAGAAAGAGGCCGAGAGAGATGGACAAAAAGACAGAGAGACAGAGGGAGAGACAGAAAGACAGAGAGAGACAGACAGACAGACAGAAAAAGGGAGAGACAGGCGGAGAGAGATGGAGAGGGAGAGAGACTTACAGAGACGGACAAAGAAAGATAAAGACAGACAGAGAGAGAGACAAAGACAGACAGACAGAGAGTGAGAGACAAAGACAGACGGACAGAGAGAGAGACAGACGGACAGAGAGAGACAGACAGAGAGAGAGAGAGACAGACAGAGAGAGAGAGAGACAGACAGAGAGAGAGAGACGGAGAGAGAAAGAGACGGAGAGAGAGATGAAGATGGATAGAGAGATGGACAAAGAAAGACAGAGGGAGAGACAGAAAGAAAGACAGAGAGAGACAGACAAAGAGGGAGAGACAAAGTGAGACAGCGAGAGAGAGATGGAGAGGGAGAGAGACTTACAGACAGACAGAGACGGACAAAGAGAGAGAGAGAGACAGATGGAGAGAGACAGATGGAGAGAGAGACAGACAGACAGAGACAGATGGAGAGAGAGAGACAGGCAGACAGAGAGACAGCTGTCAGGGTGAACAGAGCTGTCTGATGGCGAGGCCGGGTCGTTTCTCAGACTCTCACCAGTTTGCAGTCTACAGTTTAATGGTTTTGCTGGGAGCTCCGTGTTTGTTTCCCAGGAGGTGTAATAATGATGTAATAGTGACGTTGTTGTAAAAGTTCTTCACCTGAATCCTGTCTCTTTAATTCTTCGTGTTTGTTGCGGAGCTGAGGACCGAGCGATCCGACGCGTCACCGCACAGAGCAGTGCTGCGGTTTAAACACACTCCTCTGTCAAATGAGTGATTACATTCATTTACATTAAAAATCTTTAGAGAAGAAGTAGGAGAAAGAATAAAACACTGTGTGTGCTGTGCAGTTGTAGTAAAATAATCAACAATCCGCTGCGCTCATCACAAAGGTGATGATTTTACTATAACAGCACGTCTACAAGTCTTTTATTCCTCTTCTGTGAGAGTGAGGTGCCATCAGTAATGGATTTTATTTGTGTAGAAAGGACATGTCTTCTTTTTGACAGATTTATGAACATTCAGTCATAATCATCAAGCGTACAAATGAACCGTCCTAATAGAGAGCGTGATTTACGTACATTAATATAGGACTGATTTACGCCGCCGCCGTTAGAGCACTGGATTTTGACGAGGAGCACCGAGGTTTGACCTTTGACCTCGAGCTCAGGTCTCGGAGCTGCACAGCCGAGCCTCTGCCACTTCACGGCAGGGGAAATAAAAAAGGTTGGAAGACTGATGGGCTGAAGGGTTCATAACCATCCAGAATGCTCCCTGCAGTCGTGTCACCAGGATTTAACGACGCCGAAGGTCAGAAAGGCACCAGGAGGATTCTGGGAGTGTGGAGCCTCAGCCAACAATCATCATCATCATCATAATTTACTCGTCATGCCGTTTTTACGTTGAATTCTCCGATCTGATCGGCTCAGACGGTAGTTCTGGCCAATATCCTAGTCCTCGATACTGTTTCCATAGCAACAGAGCAGAGGGACACTCTAGAGACATTATACAAAAAAATCTACTTTCACACCGAAATATGTTAATATGTTCCGGGAATTCCCCAATTCCAGGTCAGAATTCCGAATTCCCGACTACGATGGATTTCCGCAGTAGAACATTTGCTCTTTTTTTTCCTTCTTGGTCCTTGAGTGCCGATTTCCGGGGCTGCTGTAGGGGTGTAACTGTACACCTGATACGATACGATATGATGCGATACGCGATGCATTTTAAATTCTGTTAATTACGCAGCGAATGCAGACGCTCTGTTTGAACACTAGAGGTCCATCTGGATCACAGTAATCAACACGTCATGTTATAAGCTGTTATAAACCGTGTTATAAACTGTTACGACTCTTCAGCAGCTTTCAGTTGATCTGCAGTTTGATCTTGTGTGATCTATGGCCTGCGAGGTTACAGAATGTGTTTATTTTTAACAGGGTGGGTTTAGTTTTTGGTTTATAAACCTATTTTTAAATGTATTTTAACTTTTATAAGACAAGTGAACGCAGATTTTGACTGATGAGCTTGTCGAATGTCGTATTCTGTGTTGATCGTCAGGCTCGCTGGTTCTGGGACGCGTATTTCAGCTCCATGAAGGCCATCGGCTTGACCACGCTGCAGATCATCAACGACCGCATTTACCCCTACGCAGCGCGCACCTACGAGCAGTGGAACAACCCTCCGGTCGTGGTGAGTCTCTACACACTTTGGGTAAAACAGAGCTCTTGTGCTTCTCTTTAACAGGATCGGGTTGTACAGACTTCGTCTACTGGAGTGATAATAATAATAACAAATTACTGAGAAATGACACCGAGAGGAAGGAGAATAAAAGAGAGGAATAAGGAAATCATAAATATAAAAAAATACAAAATTTAAAACAGAAAAAGTAAATTCTTTAATTAAAATGGAAGAAATCATAAAAATAAAAATTATTGGAAGTCATTAAAATAGCTATAAATATTATAAGCTGTAAATATTATACTTTCAATACATTTATTTTAATTAAATTAATTATTTTTATTTTATTTATAATAAAATAGAAATAAAATGGAAATAATAAAAAGTCCTTACAATGTAAAACCGTAACAATAAATAGTAAAATAAAATAAATTCTAAAGAAAAAAAATTATATCGAAAACTAAAATAATTAATTAAAATGAAAGAAATAATAAAAATAAAAAATATTTGAATTAAAATAGCTATACATATTATATATGTATAAATATTATAAGCTGTAAATATTATACTTTTTAATATTGTTCCTTAATTCTTTATTAATTATTTTTTTTAATTAAATAAAAAAATTTTCCCCTGATTTTTCTCCCTAAGTTTATTTATTATGTTCATTTTATTTATAAAATATAAAAAAATCCTTACAATGTAAAACCATAAGTATAAATTGTAAAATAAAATACATTCTAATTAAAAATAAAATAAGATCTAAATATTATATATGTTTTAATATAATTAAAATGGAAATAATAAAAAAACAATGTAAAATCACAAGAATAAATTATAAAGTAAAATAAATTCTAAAAATAAGAACTTTTATGAAATAAAATAAAAGAAATAAAATGAAAAAAATTATTGGAATTAATTAAATTAGCTCAAATTATATATATTTTTATAAATAAAATGGAAATAATCAAAAATTAATACAAAATTAAAAAACTGTTACAATGTAAAACCATAAGAATAAATGGCATAATAAAATAAATTCTAATTAAAAATAATATAAGCTCTAAAACTAAAATACTTTTTAATAAAAATGGAAGAAATCATAAAAGAATAAACATTATTGGAAGTAATTAAAATAGCTAAAAATATATCTATTATTATAAATGACATGGAAATCAATTTTATTAATTAAAATTAAAAAATGATTGGAATTAATTAAAATAGCTAAAAAAATATATATATAGTTTTATAAATAAAATGGAAATAATAAAAAAATCATGCAAAAAAAAAAATTTACAATGTAAAACCAGAAAAATAAATAGTAATAAAATAAATTCTAAAGAAAAAATTAAGATCTAAAACTTTTTAATTAAAATGAAAAATCATAAAAATAATGAAAAAATAAATGGAAGTCAAATAATGGAAGTCATTAAAATAGGTAAAAAAAAAAAAAAACTATTTCAAAAAAGATATAATAAAAATAAAAAATATATACAGTATATATTTTAGTCTTTCGGCAAAACTCTAACCGAAATGTCGGACAAGCGGCCAAATCGGACCGCACACAGCAGTGAGAGTTAGACGTCAGGGAGTGGACGAGCCGTGGGTTTATTGAAAGTCAATGCACGTGACAGTTTGTTGACAGAAAGAAGGAGTCCAATCTGATACGCTGGTGTTCGCTAGTTAGCTCCGCGTCTCCGGTTACACGGGAAAACGTCTCTGTTGCTGAAAGTGGGTGGGGGAGGGGCGGCGTTTTATTGGAAAACGCAAATCTGACGTCATGCGGCGAAGGCGAAGAGTCGGTGTCAGTTTATCGCCGAAACAGGAAGTTTATTCATTCTGTGACGTTTAAGATTCTGGTTTATCTTCACTGTGAAACATCAAGTTTATAAACCTGAGCGGCGTTAGGGTCGTACCGTCCTACTGTAAAATTACAGCAGAGGAAATTATTTAAATAGAAAAAGAAAAGTAATTGAAAATAAGAATATAAATTTAAGCAAAATGAAAATACTTTTTAATTCAAATGGAAGAAAAAATATTGGAACTAATTAGTTAAAAAAAATTAACACTAAGCTAAAAGATAGAATATAATAAATTTTTAATAAAATGAATACAAATATATTTTATTAATTTTTACGATGATTTAATTTATATGATATAATACGATTTAATAATAAATAATACATTTATATAATTGTATAATAAAACAATTTAAATAGAAGAAATAAAAAAAAATGGAAATAATCAAAAGTAAATAAAGAAAATAGAGTTTAAAAAACCATTAGAATGTAAAACTATACGAATAAATGTTAAAATAATATAAAAAGTTCTAAAATTAAAATAGAAGAAATCAGAAAAAGGAAAAAAATTATTGGAAGTAACTAAAACAAAAGAAAAACGAATTGTAAAATAAATCTAAAACTAAAAGATAGAATATAATAATAATAATAATACACAATAAAATTCTATAACAATTTACGGATCTACGGAACAAAAATGAAACATACGAAACAGTACAATTTATACTTCATACACTGAAATACACGGTGATTATTTCACCATAGCTTCACATCCTGAAGAGTTTTATTTCTCTTACACCACAGCAATTTAACAACAAATAACAGGGTGTCATTTTTATCCGTTTATAGTTACCTTTAGTGTCGGTGAAATTAGTTTTCTCACTAAGAAGTCAGAAAACCCTCTAACACTGGAGACTCCTTTCTTAAACGTGAAATAAGTTTTTCCGAGAATGATCTGTTACTATAGAAACGATAACGATAACCGTTAGCGAAAATGAATGAACACATTCCGACCAATCAGAGTACAGATCTCAGCAGCGCCGTGGTGTGATGCATCAGTTTCACGTGTCGCGTCGCTTCAGGTGGGTGTGGCGTCATGTCATGTGGTACAACGTCTTGATGCTCATTGGTCACAGTGAATAAGGAGGATCGGTGGCTTCTCCGGTCTCAATCTCTTTACTGTGAGGTTTTATTTTCGGCTCATTAGACGTCGCACTTGACTTCCTGTCCCGGGCCGCCGTCATTGGTCATCGGTCATCGTTACTCCGGTCTCACTGACCGAGCCCTGGATCCATCGAGAGGTTAATTGCGCCGTGTTTCTGTCCTTTAAGCGTCCCCGTATTAGAGGACGGATGAAATACTTTCTCAGTCGAAAGGCACAGGGCCGTTGGAACCGAGCACTAAATAAATCAAGCGCTTTTTTTTTCTTTTTTCTTCTGCCGTTCTGTGTCCACCGGGACGTAATTGAAAACACATTTCTTGAACTCCTCGGGTGTTTTTGGAGATGCTGTCAAGCCTGGCTTTTGTGTTGCAGCTCTGAAGGGACTCAGACACCAGCAGGACGAGTCAGATCCACGCATCGCTCGTTTCTTCACGCGTCCTCTCTCTTAGATTCATTTTAGGAGCTTAGGCTGATTAAAAGCTTCAGTCCTTTATTTTTCTGACAAGTTTGTCCAATAAGTTTGTCACAAGTCTCCGAAACACAAATGTCGTACTATCCAGTGTTCACACTCCCCGGGACTCACGTATCAGACCTCTTTCAGTGATAAACTCCAAATCCCCAGCATTCCATGTCCTTTCCTGAAGAAGCAAGTACGCTTGATTTATTCACAGAGAACACTAATTATGATGCGTTTACCTGAGAAACGAATTAATTAAACAGATATTTATCAGATTAGTTAGTTATTAGTTCTAGGCCCCGCCCACACGACAGAGCCTGACACCGCAAAAGCAGATCTCAGAGTGGGACAGTTTGAAACGTTTGGACAATCAGCCCAAAATTGAAAGCCTACAGTGGCTCGTGCAAAACCTTGTCTACACTTGTGTCTGTCTTTTTTTTTTTTTTCTTTTTAAATGCAGGGGACAGAATGTCAAAACACAAACCCAGTTAAAAGAGTAAGTGCTTTAATGCTATTCACACCCTGATATATAAAAGTTTTCCGTCTCATTTTTCGCTTTTAGCGTTTTAAAAACGTTTTTTAAAATCGCGTCTCCGATCTGAGCGCTCGGCGGGCGACGTGGACGACGGCGTTTAGGTGAGCGTTTCATGTGCCGAGCTCTTTGTGATTGAACAGCCGTCCACGCTTTCATCTGGATTCCATTTTCGCCTAATCCCAAAGCAGCACTCGCATGATTCCAGCTGCAGGACTCGCCAAAGCTTCCTCGGCCCACATGAAACGGCCTGCAATCCCTCACCGTCACTCAGAGCCGCTCGTACCTCCCCTCCTTCGCTAAAGCCGTAACAAGCGCTTCAAGGGTTTACCATGATTATAGCCGACTCGTACAAGTATTCTTTCATAGTGGAAATGATAATAGCCAACTATTTCTTTTTCTCTAGGGAGGGTATGAAGTTATTGCGATCGATTAAGGCTCTTGTTGCGTTTGCCATCTATGGGATTTTTTTAAAAAGCCGTGGTTTGGGTACGATCCCAGCCGGGTCGAGCGGATTGACGTTTTAATTTAAAAAGTTTTATTTATTTTCCTGACACATTCCAATTAGCAGGTGAATGCCACACAGATTTGCTCACAGAGCGTCTCTTATAAATCTCCTTCCCTCTTGTTTACTTTGCCGACTCGCAGACGCACCCCCGACCACACTGGAGCCGGCTCAATTAGAGCGGAGCGCTTTCGCTTCCAGACGGAGCGCTCGTGTACCGCTTTACCACTTACATGTCGCAGTGGTGCTTTAATTATTTCCCCTCGGCTTGTGTGTCAGTGTCGGACACTTCAAAGGAATTTCCATCGGCTAATACGGTTTGTTTTTATTACTCGGACGGTTGACTGATGTCGAGCGAAAGATGGCTGCGTCTGTGGTGGCAGACCGTGGCAACAAGCTGCGTAACCGCTGTTTTTTTTCCTTCGTTTTTGAGCACCTGCGGGAGGAGGAGTCTCGTGCTGGCCTGCGTGGGAAACAAATAGCGTGTAGCGTCTTTGTGTGGTCTTTAAACATTTTATGAATGACGCTACGAGCTCTTTCACATGTGGCTGCCTGTATGTACATAATGACAGAGATCTATACATCTCAAGTCTATACTCTTCTGATTGGTGCAGCTGGTTCTTATTAACGCGCTCCTCCTAGGACGTTCTCCTTCCTGTAGCCTTGTGCGACGAACGCTCCGCTGTTCTAATGATTAGAAAAATTTCTGTAACCGTTGGTCTGTGAAGATTAAATTGTTTTTTAATGGAAGGAGTCTCCAGTGTCGGCTCTCTGTAACCGTCCGGTTTAAAGCCCTCACTTTTCCAAACTTCTTCAGGATCGAGTTGTTTAACAAGTGAAGACTTTAAAGATTGATTTAGTTAGCTAATTGTCTGGAAATTGTTTGTCTGGAGTTTATCATTTGTGTAAAAATATATTTTATTTTTAATTAGAAGTACCAGAAACGTCTCAGTCATGGTGCGGCGCCCCCTATGGACAAAATGACAAAATGAAATTTGGTGGGCGTCTAAAGAATGTTCTAGTGACGCACCGTGTGAAATTTGATGAACATTGAGTCTTTAGATCACAATATATTGGTTAGTGAAATGCTAGTTTTTGTTAAACATTGTTCACTTGGGGATGAATGAATGTTAAAGAGCTAGAGGAATCTAACGCGCCTCCTGGAGGACAACGCGCCAATAAACCTTTCCCAAAAACGGCAAGCTGTTTCCCAAAAAGTGCTTTGAGCCTCCGTCACTTCAGGGGCCGCTGTCACGAAGGGCAACACACACTTACGGACACGAACCCTATATTCCGTATCGGACACGTGGAGCTACAAACACACCAAGTGTCACGTGGACTGGAGACGTCTAAGTGTACAATATCATCAACCAAACACTGACTATAAAAAACCTATATGACACATACAGGGGTTAGACAATGAAACTGAAACACCTGTCATTTTAGGGCACAATAATTTATTAGTATGGTGTAGGGCCTCCTCCTCCTTTTGCGGCCAATACAGCGTCAATTCGTC
>JAOVYV010000004.1:1334547-1352471 GCA_025674545.1 Hassar affinis | reverse complement strand
ATAATTAGCTGAAGCCTCATTTGCATACATAATGTTTTAGGAATTTGAGAAACCTTCTATCCAAATAAATCAGCAATCTACTGATAAATGGTTTATGATATCTTTTGCTCTCCTTTTTCCTTTTTGCCGTTTTCTTCACTCTGTGACACCACAGTTAACCTTCTTCCTTAGTTTGCTCTTGCTGAGTGATCAGTGTTATAGATTGAATCTCCTGACGTTTAAACCCTCAGCCATGTAATGACGTGTCTTAGTGATGGTGCAGTCGAGACACACACACACAAACTACAATTCTGTAACCTGGACTAAACTGGAAAGATAATCTGCTAATTGAGTTTGCACCATTACTTTAATCTCAGGATTAAATTCCTCGTGCAGTCGAGGAAATGACGTTTCTGCAAAAACAAGCATCAGTGCAACCAAAATTGGAATAAAACTCAATATCGTTAGTGACTTAGCGATTTCAGGAGGAACCTTGTTACGTGTTTAGAGTCCAGATTTGTTGAACCCATAAACTTGAATCTAAATAAATATTAGATTAACAAATCCCCAAATGAATCCACATTAGCGTAACCCTTTCGTAGACCGGGAAACGGATTCCTGGATAATTCACAACAGGGATATTTAATAAAAATGAGAACACTGGTTTCTGCTCAGATGCATTAAGCCAGCTCGGATCTCTTAACCCCCAGGTTTGATTAAGCCCTCATCCAATCAGCTGCTCTGTCTTTGAAGCGTCCTGTCAGCCCGCTGCGCTCGTGTGCGCCGCCCGAGACTAATGTAAATTGTAAAAGCCGTAACGTCGTCTAAGTGGTAAAGTGATCCTGGGTTCTTGTCACCACTCTTTAGACTAACAACCTGTAGAAATGCAGCCGTTTCTTCAGACTAAAGAGAAGCTCAGAGACTGCTTCTTATTATTTTCCACCCCCGTTGCTTTACAGAAGCTTGAGCTAGTCTCTCTACGGTTAGACTCCGCCTAACAGTTTAGAGTTATATTCGGGTGTTTGTGTGGGTGTTATGTGTTTAATGTATATACAGTATACCTCAGTATAACTTCAGGTGAATGAAAAGCTCTAGTGAGTGATTCAGGGCCACATTTCCGTTTACGATTTATTTTTATGACCTGATTTTGATGTTTGGGTTTGGTCCGTTAATAAGCATTCAGATCATATCTTAAGAAGCTTCATACGATCATGAGCTCTTAGTGGAAAGGGTAAAAATATACAGTGAACCAACACAAGCCAAACCTTTATTTATCTATTAATTAATTATTTGTTTCTTTGTATATTTAGCTTTTTAAAGTAAATAAAGTCATTATTATGTTCTTCTGTTTTAAAGTTCTCAATTTCATGATCTCTATAATAATAGTAATAATAATAATAATAATAATAATAATAATAATAATAATAATAATTTATTTTCTTTATTTAATGTATTTAATAATTTATTCATGTTCATGCAGGTGATATAATAATAATAATAATAATAATAATAATAATAATAATAATAATAATAATGCTATATTTTCTGCACTACTTTAATCTAATATTTAATGTTTTATCTAATTTTAATATATTAAAAGGTGCTCACATAAAAAATATGTTCCTAAGTACTTTCAGAGTAATTTTAACTTTTATATCAGAAGAGCACAAATAAGAAAAATCGCTCTATACTTTTATTTAGTGTTTATTTATGTGTATGTGTGTGTTTTTGGTGTTCTTAATGCTCCATCAGCAATTTCTAAAATAAGTCTTAGACCTTAAATTCAGGCCTGAACCTGGACGATAAATACTACTACTTCACAGTTCATATTTTATCTTTAGGGGAATCTTTTGAAACAAACATAAATGTCCTGTCCTCACTTTACTGCTTTCATAATAGATTTATTCCACATTATATGCTGGAAACTCCTAGTTTCTTAAACAGCTTTTTTTTAATGATTTACACTCAATAAAGAGCTACAAGACAGAACATCTTTCTCATTGGCTTCACAGAGATTGGACTTCCTCCAAAAATTGATCTGAGCCAGCGCTCTAAATTCACCCTCCATGTGCTGTGAGGAATTTGTGCATGTGGCTGTGGTACCCAGCTGGGTCAGCGTGCCACACAACTGCACACAGGCCTCATGGCGTCGGACAAAACCCTCTGACTCACGGCTAGAGAACGACGAATAAACCCCCAAAATGCAATGCACTTTAACTTTTATGATGTTTAGAAGTAACGTTTCAAGTCAACCATGTTTTCTGTGGAAAGAATGTAATTGTTGCGATTATTATTATTATTATTATTATTATTATTATTATTATTATCCTGGAATGTATTGGGAATGTTGTTAACGGGAATAACCAGACGCTGAATCAGACCCTTGTTTGGTCGTGAAACCAATATTTAGTCTGAAGTCAAGATGAATTCTGTGCTAAATCACATGTTAGGACTGCTAAACTGAAAAGTTCATTAAAAGCAACAAGCAGAAAAAGAACGATTTTAGCATTTAAAAGCTTTGATATTCATACTTGAGATTTAAAAATGTGTTAAATTAAATTTAAAAGGTCAACTTTCTAAAGATGTTATTTTTTCTTCTTTTTTCTTCTTTTGAACGGTTAAGTGACGTCCCTTGCTTGCTGTGTCATTTTTAAAAACAGACAATTGCCTCAGGAGAGTTTGATGAATCATACATCTGATCCAGATTAATGAGAGTTCCTGGGTTCCTTCTAGCTTTTTTTTATTTTAATCATTGTGAAACTCGTTGTGGTTTGTGTGGTTTATTATACAGCATGTTATTGTAGCAGTAAGTAAATAGACTTCACTTTCTCAGGCCACTTCTGATATTAAGCAGCGCAATGGGATCCATCTACATTCTTAAAACAAATAATACGACTAAAAAGCCCTAGAAACAGAAATCTTAGCCTGTTTACTGTGTTGCTGAGCATTTGTATTGCGTTAATCACCTTCACGTTGTGTTTGTTGTAGTATTTATTTCATTTTACACAGCAGTTAGTTCCAACCCAGTATTTTGATTGGACAAGAGGCATTTCATGACAAGAGTGTCCTGAGAGGGACTTTTAACTCTCAGGTGTGATCTATTAACTCTTAATTATTCTACAGTCTAATGATGACTATCTGTCTTGCACTGGAACAGACTCTGAAAATGAAAGCTCAGTCCCAGTCGTGCTGCATAAGAGCACTCCCTCTCGGGTGAGATTTCCTAAATATCCTTCTTTTATTCATTTTATCCTTCGGCCATTTATTATGGAGCCCACGTCTGATTTCAAACCCTTGAGTACGCTTCACTTTCCTTTCCCTCATTCTTGTCTGCTTTTTCGCGTTGCCATTCTGAGCTGACTCACTCACTCACTTCCTGTGCAAAACAAAGTTCACATCTTAGATTTCTTATAGACTAAATGTGACTCAACAATTCTAACCTCACTCTCCTTTACAATGTTGTGAGTCTAGAAATCGCGCTCTTAATAAAAGAAATTATTCTCTAAACCTGATTGTACAGTGCAGGTTCTCATGCCGAATCCTCCACAGGTTGCCCAGTTGTCCCGCTGTGTGGAAACCTTAAGGATTGCTCTACAACAGAATGGTTCTCTAGCAGAAATTATTTGCAAGCTGGAAACCTTAGGCCTAATCATACACAGATACACAAAGCCTTTTTTTTCTCGGTGTATCTACTACACATATCCTAAAGAAATATATTTTTGTATTTATCCTAAAGACATTTTATTTTATTTTTTATTTAAAAATTAATGAATAAAGTTCGGCCCGTTTTTAAAAAAAAATATAATTTTTGCGTTTACTCCAAACCTCAATTAAAGGAAAACGAAATTAGATGCAACTGCAACAGAATTCTTCCTCTTAAGCTAAAAAGTTGCACAGAATTGGCACCAATCGCATGAAATTATCCCTTTCTAACCCCCCCCTTCATCTCTCTCTCTTTTCCAAAAAGGTTGTTTAAAATTTGTGTGTATGTAAGAATCCGACTTTTCTTAGGAACTTAGGTTTGTTTGATTTCATTTTCAGAAGGCCAAACACGCGGTGTAATATAGTCTAATGTGATCACGGCTGTTTACTTTCTGTCGCTTATAACTTCCATCCCATTGGTCTGGAGGAAAAAACTGGCTGTCATAACATCTGTGCAACAGATCAGTAATAAATCTCCTGTATGTCAATAGTTACGTCATGCAGTTACCGTAATTCTTTCACTGAGAAGAGACTGATTGCTTTGTGAAAGATCGCATTATTATTATTATTATTATTATTATTATTATTATTATTATTATTATTATTGCATTGTAGTTTGTGGTGCATTTTTATTGTTTTCACGCTGTTTTATTATTTTGGAAAACTGTTACCAATCGGCATGTGCAAATGTCTAACCATCTAATTAATCACACGTGCATCACTTAAATTCTGGTAAATTATTTTTCATGTTTTTCAGCGTCACTAAAACAGAAAACAGTAACCACACGGATTTAGTGTCTCTGCTTTCTATTCGTGTCACTAATAAAATGTGAAATGTGCCGTAAGTTTTCCAAAGCCATCCCAGCACGCAGATGATCGTTAGCTGGAAGCCTGCACTGTCAGGAGAAAAGGGGGTACTAAACTACACTATATTTTCTTGTCACTGGTGTGGAAGAGTACACCGATTGTACCTTTAGTGTGTATCTTCTACCTTTGAAACTTCACTATACATACTCAAAGGTACAAAAGATACGGGTAGCAAAGCAAACACATTTTAGGGTGTAAGTGAGATCTCTTTACTTTAGCTAAAGCTGTTTACATGTTCTTTAAAAAAAATCAACATGCAGAGTTTTATTTGCGTTCTGATTTTACTATCTAGCCTCTTGGTATTTTTGGTATTGATCATTTCTTGATGTAACAAAACGTTTTTGTGGCATCTTAATACTATTATTAATGCGTTTGTTTTACTTAGAGACGTGTGTATCTATAGTTAGCCATTTGGAAGAGTTTAAATTATTAAGTAAAGTAAAATATACTCGGATGAAAGTTGCATACTAAAGATGCAAAACATTAATCTCTGATGGTGCCACAGTACATTTTTTTCTGTTTCTCAGAGTGCTCCTACATACTCATTTTTTGCTTAATGAAACAAACGTGTTGCCTGAATTAGCTGGTTTAACACTTCTAGTGATGAGTCTGGATCAGTAACCTTGAAGCAGTTCGAAGGAGAGAAGGTTATATGGTTGTATGGGTGGATAAATCCTATGCGTGAGCCTCATAGATGGAAATGTTATTTCTGGAACAGATTGATCTGCGTCTAAAAGCGCAACAAATGCGGATAACATTTTATATATATATTTGTGTGTGTGTATATAATACTTACTTTTTTACAGGTTTCCTGTTAATTCTGAGTATAATGTAATGAATAAAACACCATAGTTGCGTGTGTTTTCATGTGAGCTTCCTTCCTCACTGTCTGGTTTATAGGCTGTAATTAAAACACCTAAATTCAAGCTGACTTTATTCGATTTTTACAAAAAGCCTTTTATCTCTAATATAACTTCTTAAATGCTTTTAACATTCGTATAAGCATTAGAAAGCAAAGCATACGCAGGCCTTGCGTTTTTTTTATTAAAAAATACAAAATATTGTTAACGCGACTCGGGGTCAGTTGTAGCTTGAGACATAAAGTCTTTAACAGTCTCACAAGGTTCAGATTCTTAGCACTCATTCATGTTAAGCTGCACTTCCAGAGAAAACCACCGACTCTTCTTCTTCTTCTTCGTCTTCTTCTATTATATGAGACGCTTTTATGACCTTTACCTGCATTTCATCCTCTTGGCGTCCCTAATCCGCAAGTTGCTCGCACATGCTGGAGGCAGATTTTCGGAATTTCTAGAAAAATTTATAGCAGCGTGTTTATAGCGTCTCCCTGGTCTCAAGATGTCGCGTTTTCCTGAGTTCACTTTCAGTATAAACCCTCAGTCCGAACCTCTGCACTGTCGCGAATTTGTTTTTGTTTTCGACAAATTCTTCCAGAATTCATTTTTATTCAAGACACGCGCTCTAAAAGTCTGTTCGCTGTTAGAAAGAAAGCCGTTTGTGCTCTGATTTCCTGCCAGATGCTGTACAGAGTCCATAACCTTTCCCCTTACTGTCCTTAAAGACAAGCAATAAATATTATAGCACTCAATCATTATAATAATAATAATGATGATGATGATGATGATGATGTGTTCGTAAGCGGGAGTCTAAATCTTTTGAGTGTTTGTGTTAAAAATAAAATCTTAAATATTACTGTGTAAAAAAAAAAAAGAAAATTTCAACGTCATCGACGTCTTCTGGAAGAGTATCTGGCCTTCAGGACGTTCTTCTTTCTTCAAAACGTCTAAAAATAGATGCGCCCGTTTGAAAACACGTTAATTCAATTGTCTGATTCAGATCTGAGGCAGCGGTCCGCAGCTTATCGCATTAAAATAAAAAAAAAATAATTCAGTCGAAAATTGAATAAGCGCCGAGGTTCGATGGCTGTAGATTAATCGTGTTAGTGGGATTGTTTCATTAAATAAGTCGTGAAGTCCATCGCGCTCATTTTGTAAATATATTACAAGAGCGATAATTGGTTGTACTATTTATTAAACGTGATGATCAGATTTAGCCTTCTGTCTCTCATTTGTTTTAAATAAAGGACAATCTGTAGAATCGGTTCTCATCAGAGCACTTTAAAGCACTTTAAAATATAAATATATAATGCAGAAATGTAGTCGTGAGTGCAGTTGTTGTTTGTGGCCTGTTACTCTGACTGACTAAATCAGACGCTTTTAAACTCACCGTAGCAGGAGATGAGTCCTCCGTTCGCTGCGCTCTCCTGGTGCAGTTTGCTGCTTTCTGGTGGAGTCTTGCATGAGGACCTCTGCATGAAGAGGTGGTATTTGTTAAAGGTGCCTTCTCCAGCGGTGCCATCCAGTGGCTGGCATTCCTGTTGGAACGGGCTTCGAGACTTCTCTCCGTACGCCTGACCTTTACTGCTGCTGCTGCTGCTGAGGAAAGTCGGGCTGTATTTGGTGTCGCTGCTGGTTGGGAATGTCCTGAACGGGTTGCTGGCTTGCTGATCCCGAGCCTGCGCCGCGGACGCGCTATAATACGAATCCATGGATGTCATGTCGCAGTATGAAACGCACGTCTCGGCGTTCATTCCTGAAAAAAAGCTACGGCGGCGTCGGCGGGGGGTGAAGGCAGACGGTTCTTTCTCTTTTTTTCCTCTTTCTTTCTCTCTTTTGCTTAGACTATAGGAAGCAGACCCTCTCAGCTCCTCTCTCTCTTTCTCTGCCTCTTCCTCATACGCGCTCGCACACTCACACACACTCACTCACACACACACACAACACACACACACACACACGCAAACTCAGACTCACACTCACACAGACAGCTGGATTTGGTTACTAGATGTTTTCCAGCTTTAAAAAGCCCCCCCTTAAGGTTTCAGTAGTAACAAAAAATGCGTCTTTCTTTTCAGAAGATGCAACCCAGATCTCCCCCGCTCCACGCTGCCCAGGCGCGCTCCGGACATGTGGCAGGATCTCTCCTCGCTTATTATGTAGATGAAATGAATGGGTGAGGTCAGACTTTTGCTTAGAACGAAAAAAAAAATGTTTTGTTGGAAATATCTGGAGGGAGGACTTAACACATGACATTAATGTAATTAGAATATGAATATATAGCTCGGTGTGAAGGGAGAAGCGCACACACACGCTCACACAAACATGATTTAGACTTGTCCGAACCTCGATGTCTATTTATTTGTCTTGTACAAGCACGCGTGATCCTTGTTCACCCTCAAATCACTCTTCTGTAACTATTTCATAATCTCCTTCTCTAAACGTGAGTGCACCAGATTTGTGTGTGGAGATTTTTTTAGGAGCATTCCCAAAGGAGCAATCACTCTACTCTGGTGATACTTTGACGACGTTTAAACCTTCACCTTTTTAACAACGACTACACCGCTGGTGTCAAAACACACTTGATAAATGGCTCTGCTTTGGCGCGTAATGTCTTTCACTTTCCCTTCATCTTCACTGATGATGCTTTCTCTCCCCCTCTTTTCTGCAATATTTAATATTTTTATTATAACCTTTCGTCTTTTGTCAAGCCAGCTCGAATCCAACAATAATGTTTAGATAACCCGCTTTTGTCTTCACGCGTCTCCGACTTTTAATGAACACAGGCTTACAGGCTAGAAAGTGACTTTTATTTAAAGTTAAAACATCAAACCATGTTTTTTGTTACAGCACAGATTTAAAAAAATCTTTTCTTAACACATATATTTCAATTTAAAACAGAAATAGTACTTTACGCAAGATAAGAACTGCTTAATATTTATAAAGCCTACATCATCATCATCATCATTACCATCATCATCATCATCTTGTCGTATTTATTTGTTGATTTATAGATTTATTTCAGCATTATGGTCATGTATGTAACTTATATAGACTAATATTTATCACAATCGCACAGTATGTTGTACACTTTATATATTATTGATGGCATATTTATTCTCAGCGCACTTAAAGCAAATCTGAAACATTTCAAGCATCTTGTCTTGTTCCTATAAAACTGTTTCCCTAAATTACAAAGAGTTTCTGTTTTTAAACTAAGCACCCTTAATTTCCCAGTGATCTTAGATTATAGTGAACATCCAGCAGTTTAGATCACTGCACCGCGCGTTAATCTAATATCTAATGATATATTGGAGATCTTTTATAGATACAGTTTGTAAAATAATATATAGTATATTATTCATTTTATTTTATTTTAGCATGATGCAATACACAATATGGCACAACATTCCTACTATGAAAATGAACACAACTGATAAAGATATTGTTCGTTTTAAGCCTTTTGTGCACGGCGTATCCAAGATGGCTGACATGGGCGTGTATTCTTTTTTTTTAATAAAATAGCTTAATTTTTTTTAAATAAAGTAATCACACTGCAAGTTAAATTTTAGACTTAAAACAACTCTGATGATGATTTCCAAGCAATATGGACAACCCCTTGTCTACACTGTGTACATGCACAGCCTAAAAACAGCACTGAATTTATGTAAACTGTTAGATTATAAAGACATGTTTTATTTAGTGCTCTTGACAGTAAACTGCACATTTCTGTCTCATTGTGTCCTTTAGAAACGGCTGCCACCTAAAGGGATTAAGTCCTATTTCCTCCTCTCTAATGATTAAACAGGGATGTGTTACATGCGGATAAAAGATATTGGATAATGTGCAACAACTTCCATGATTTTAACCTCATCCAGAAAAACGCTGGTGTAAAAACACTGTATTCAATAAAGACCAGAAGTGAAATTATTACAGCTACAACCACAACCGCTGCTGAGGAACTGCGATATAATTGCAAAAAGATTTTTTTTCCCGCCCCAAACACATTCCTGTCCAAGAAGATTGACTGTAATTGGCTGTAATCATGGAATATAACCGAACACGTGCACCTACACTGTATTAAGTGTTGATTAATTTTCCAAACGCCAGATTCCTGGCAATAAAAACGGTACAGGCTTTTAATTTATTATTTATGTATGTGTTATTATTATTCAGAAATAATTGCACTTTGGATGATTTTTTTTGCGTTCATGGCTCTAGGTGCAGGGCAGCTGTACTATAAGTCATGTGGACATTATCTGGAGGATTATACGTCAGGGAAATAAGGGACATCATAAAACATTATTAAAATTAAATAGAGCACATTTCCTTCTGCTGCGAGTTCTTTCACTAAATTCAACATCTATTCCAACAAAATAATATAAGAATAAAATAAAAACAAGCCGGCTGAATTGGAGTTAATTATCTGAAGTGCACTAATAATAAAATAAAATAAAATAAAATAATAAAAACAAGCCGGCTGATTTGGAGTTAATTAGCTGAAGTGCACTAAAAATAAAATAAAATAAAATAAAATAAAATAAAATAAAATAAAATAAAATAATAATAATAATAATAATAATAATTATTATTATTATTATTATTATAGTCAGTACTGATAAAACAATCGCACAGTAAACAAGCATGCTAAATGTGAAATGAATTTTTTTTCTTGTGCAAAAAATTCTCATGCTGATTTTTAAAAAAATGATAAATGACCTTTTTCTTGTTGGGTTTGTACACACACACACACAAAACCCGGCTCAACCCTTCCTTACCCCTTCTTTACATCCTCGTCGTGTAGTGCACTCGTGTAGTATATTAGATTATTTTGAACCCGAGGCAAAGTGTAATTAAATTAAAGTCAGGTTTGAAGCTCGGGTCTCGGCGTTCAGACGGAGACACACAGATACGTGTGTGTTTGAGGATTGTGGGAATGGAGATGTCTGGAATAACGTTTGTTTCCCTCTATGTTCAGTGTGTATCTGTGGTTTATACACAGACTGTGTGTTATTATAGTATTGGCACCTTGACAGCAATGTACATACATATAACATATAACATATATACAACCCCAGCCCAGACACAGCCTGATATAACGCCAGCTCGTGCTATGGCAGGATTCACAGTAACTAAACTAATCACACAGAAGCTGGTGCTTTATATATATTATCCTACTATATGATTTAACAGACCTATCCTGACATACAGAAATGAAAGTATTGTAGCAGTTAACCCTAATCCTAAAAGTTGCATGTTTTGGAACTTTAGATCATTTAATTCATTGAGTTAGTGGTGCTGTACGTCTAGTCGGGAGGGTTAGATTATATAATTAATTATATTTAAAGGTTTCCAGGTACAGTATACAATAATAAACAAGCTAAATATCTGCCCTCGATGGTACAGAAAGCTGTCAGTGCTTCTAAGAACAGCAGACTTTACGTGAATAAAATTCATTTCAACACATCAGGCCGTGGAATGGTGTAACGTCACGTGATTATGTAAAAAAATGTTGACAAAATATCACGTTAAAAATAAATTGTGTAGAAAAAAAATCAATGAAACAAAATTATGACGAAAAATGACAACAGCCGATGAATCGGGTGTAAAATGTACGCGCCTGGATGGTAATTGTAAAACGTGTAAAATAAAAAGTAGATTATAAAGACAAAAGTGCACAGGTGAAAACATTTCCAATGTAACACGTGGCCTAAATTTCACACGTGAATCATTTGATTTTTCCCGTGCAAATCATGACACTGAGTATTAGTATTAGTATTGCATTGAGTATTATTCCATAAGTTTCCATTTAATGCATAAAACTTTACACAAACCCAATTTCTCTGTGTCTGATTTCAGGCCTGAATGTATGCAGCTTACGAAGTGAAAACGTGAAACACGTGACTGACACATTCTTGCTTAACACAGGAACTTGAGAGCTGGTGTAGAAGCAGGGCATGTACATGGTGCTGTTCTGGAGTGATGCTGTGTTTACATTGTGTGATGGTCTTCGGGATGCTGTAGCGCTGTTTGGACAGGTATTACCGGCAGACATGATGTCACGTGCGTGCTTTTACAGCGGGTCGTGTTGCACGGCTGCGGCCTGGCGTGGAGCGTGGTGAAAAAAAGCAAAGGAAAAAGCATTGCAGCATTGCAGGCGCTACACACACACACACACACACACACACACACACACACACACACAGGGTCACGGCAGAACAAATGCAAACCAGCCACAGTCGTCATGCATCTCTCTCTCTCTCTCTTTCTCCCTCTCTCCCTCTCTCTCTCTCTCTCTCTCTCTCTCTCTGATTGGTTATGAAGGGCAATTAGCTGGAAAAAGGTGGCTGTATGTTTATACATCACTGTCTCCATGTGTCAGGGCAAATTACTCTCAGCAAAGCCAGGCTCCACCTCATATAAATCTTTCCTCCTACACTACCGATGGACAATTATTCGAAAAAATTTTTTTTTTGCAAAAAAACAAGCAGCACTCGCTGGAAGCTTAAGGGGAGGGAGAACCTCTCCTGAAATACTGCCAGTGGAGATTTGATTAAATGGCTTTTTTTGATTTGTGATTTCTGACAACAAACACCGGACTCGTGTTATTTGTAATTATTTGTAAATGGTTCGGTTTTGGTTGAACTGGCTGAAATGTGAGCATGTAGTTTGTCTTTTCCCAGTTCCAAACAGAATATAAGAAGGTAAAAGCCTGAAAGCTATATGCTCGTATACATAAGATTTAAAACACACAGTGTGACGAGCTTCTGGGAAAATACTCAACAATGTGGCAGTGCAGTGCTGGGATTTTCCCGCAACGCCACGTCCTGGAGAGTTTTATTCCTCTTAAACCACTGCAACCTGCTGACGACTCGTCGTTCGACAGATTCATACATTTTACCCATTTAATCTTTAGTCTTTCACTCTCCAGGCTTTTTGTTTTCTTCACTCGTGCTATAGAGAAACTGCAGACGTTTCTTTAAACTGCTCCGTCCTGAAGATACACATCACAAAGCACTGGCACTGGAGACTCCTTCCATCAACCCACAATTTACATTTACATTTATGGCATTTAGCAGACGCTCTTATCCAGAGCGACTTACAAGAGTGCTTAGTCTTCAACTTGGATTATCCAATGCAAAGGCTGGTAGACCTGAATTCAGGTTACTTTTAGCTATAATACTGCTAGAGTTTTAGCCATGTACTACCTAGACGTTATAAGTCCCAGAACTATAGTATTCTGAAGCTACACAAAACCTGTGAAAACGAGACATATGGAATACAATAACTGCAATAATAAATACAATACAATAAGTGCTGTAACAGCTTTGAGTTAGTGATCTCCTTACAGAGCAGGAATTAGCTCCATGCTGGATTGTAAAAGAGTCGTTACTGTAGAAACAGTGCTATCTATAGGGGGTAGCACAGTGGTTAAGACATTGGACTACTGATTAAATCCACCAGGTTGCCACTGTTGGGCCCCTGAGCAAGGCCCTTAACTCTCAACCGCCCAGTTGTATAAATGAGATAAATGTAAGTCACTCTGGATAAGGGTGTCTACCAAATCCCATAAATGTAAATGTATAGAAACGGTTACATGTCAGAACAATGCGATGTACATGAATCAGAGCATAGCTGTGTTATAGGTATAGATGATTTACTGTCGGAATAATGAACACTTCTAATAATAAGAAAGGGTTGGTAGACACACAGACACGTACGTCATTTTTTCCGAGTTTATAGTCACCAGGAGTGATGTGCTGTATGTTCAGCCCGGATGCCTGGATGTGTGGGCTTTCACGTGGTCCTGCGCCTGGAACACTGCTGCACTAGAAAACGATGCTAACCCGTAAATAAAGACAGAAGGACGCGCTCGTTCTTTCCACTGACATGTTTTTTGGGGGTGTGTGAATCCTTTTTCTGGCCACAAACACACAATTCCTGTGTCTTGTATTTCAGGGCAGGAGTGTCCCCAGCCTTGGAGTAATGTATGTCTTATAGAAAGCAGGCCCCGTCCTGTGCAGGCGGCTCCGGAGCGCCGCTGCGTTTCTGTCTGCTGAAAAGCGCATCGACGTTTCCGTCTCCGGCAAGCCGCTGAACGCCTCCTCCTGCACACGCCTACCTGTCTGTAATTACGCGCAGAGTTTACTGAGCACGGCGCTTTAACCATCCAATAATATACATCAGCAAAATCAGAAAAATCATATTGGTTATTGTCTTTTAGTGGTGGTATTTATTGAAAATAATGTCTGGCTGCGGCTTGTTTTTTTGTTTTTTATTCTCGGCCTTCGATGCCTGGTCCAAATCATTACAATAAAATAAAAATCGGATTATATATAACAATCTGTTAATCAAATTGCTTATAATTTGTCTGTGAAACATTGGTTATAACATTAATGACATTAATGATGATCATCAGAGTCTGGAGAGGAAATCATGCTTAGTTTTTTAATGAAATGCACGACTTCATTTTACATTTCTTAGAATTTCTTAAAAGTATTTATGTAGAAAGATTTATTATTATTATTATTATTATTATTATTAGTAGTAGTAGTAGTAGTAGTAGTATTATTAGTATTATTAGTATTATTAGTATTATTATTGGAAGTAGTAGTAGGAGTAATAATAATAATAATAAATCAGACTTAAAATCAGGCCTGCTGTTATATTTGTAAAGGAAAAAAAGGTTTCCTCTTTTTTTCTACATTTCATTCTATTCTTCCCTGATTTGTCGTCGTCTTGTAAATATTTCCATTTTTCGGCCTGTAATAACAGTTTGTAAAGTAAATTTATTTCCCCCCTAATCTGCAGCTGGTTTCTGATGAACTGCATCTCCTGCTTGCTTTCAGATTATAAACCTGGAAGCGTGTGACAGACATCTTCATTCCACATCATTACCCACACAGTTTTACTTTATAATCATAAAAATATAATGAACGCTCTCAGTAATATGAAATTAACATTGCTGGGTATTACACCATGACTCAGCATAAAAAACACACACATAAAACACATCCAGACCTCATTGTACGTGGAATGAGGTGATCAAATCATGAGGCTGAAACATTGAGGAGAAATGACGACATTATGTATCATCCATAAATGTGTTTTGTTTTTTAAATTAATGCATGATGTAGTGTGGATTTCTACATTTCAGGTTTATTTAACAGGGACAATGCACATTAATCAACACTCCAGAATTAGCCAAAAAGGCAATTTTACTTCCGCTGGCCCTGATCTGGTGCTCAGAGGTCAACCTGAAAGAAATAGAACTATTTTTTTTAAAACAACATAAAACAGGAAATATAGGAGTACAGTATAACAGGAGTGAGTTATACTTTTAGAATTACAAGAAGGTACATATGGCTTAGAGGGAAAAGGTGCTGTTTAGGTGCTGTAACCCTGACAGTATTCTGATACACTGCTGAAAAAAAGGAAATGGTTTGTGTAAATGGGAAAGGGAAATGGGAAGTACAAAAAAAGTAAATGTGAAAGGGAAATTAAAAAGTTACTGGAAATATAAATGAAATGTCAAATTCAAATGAAGATGGAAATGGGAAAGGAAATGAGAAATTGTACATGGAAATGAAAAATGGGAAAAGGAAATGAAAAATGGGAAATGGGAAAAGGGAAAAGGAAAAGGAAAAGGAAATGAAAAATAGAAAATGGAAATGGGAAATGGAAGATTGAAATGTTAAATGCAAAAGGAAATGGGAAATATAAATGGAACATGGAAATGATCATGTGAAATAGGAAACAACAGGAGATGGAAATAAAAAATGGAAATGAAAAATAGAAAGATTTGAAAAGGGAAATGCAAAAGGAAACGAGAAACAGAAATAGAATATGGAAATGAAATGTGAAAATGGGAAATGGAAAAGGAATTGGGGAAAGGAAATGAGAAATGTAAAAGGTAACTGCAAAGAGAAATTGGAAATGGAAAAGGAAATCAAAAGTGGAAATGGGAACAGGAAACGCAAATGAAAAATTCAAATGAAACAGAAAAGGAAATGAGAAAAGGGAATGAATGAAAGTTACATTTATATAGCGGCTTTCTCATACCCAAGAACGCTTTACAGTAAACATACAACAATCACACACTGGTGAGAAGCAGCAACCAGAGACCACGCCCCCCCTGAGGGACTGAATGGGGTACAGGGAAGGGAGAGCGGACACCACCCAGGACAGAGCTCCATCCACCACTGGATGGCAGACACACAGCCGTTCACACACTCACACCAGGCTTACAGGGCAGTTTATGTACATTAAATTCACCTAACCCGCATGTCTCCCCATGACTGTGGGAGGAAACCGGGGTACCCAGAGAAAACCCATGGGGAGGACAGGCAGACTCCACACAGAAAGAGCCCAGACCCACCTGGGGATCGAACCCAGGACCTTCTTGCTGTGAGTCGACATCACTACCCACTGAGCCACCGTGTCGCCCAAATGGATAACGGAAAATAAACAATTATTATTTTGTGCTTGTGTACTGTATGTATTTGTGTTCTGGCTGACGTGTAAATGTGTACCAAAATGATGCAAAGACCAGAAGAATGTAAACGGTTTTATGAATCCAGTGTGAGGTTGTGATCTGCCTGTATGAAGTCTAATTCACAACCCTCTCATGCCTCTTGACCCTGACAGACGGAGGTGATGGCTGTGTGGATCGCGAGACGATTTTAAGCTCATGTTTTTCCCCACAGCAGTCCTCATCTGGATCAATGGGTGTCATTGTAAAAACATGTGACTGTCCAGAGCTCTTCCTCTGCTTGGGCTCTGACCTTTAATCGCAACGTCCGCCAATGAAGCGGCTTCTTCTATTAAGATTAGTCTCGACTATTTGTGTTTTGCCTAAGCAACCTTCACAGATCCGGAACAGACAGCAGGGCGACCGTCAGCATGCAACAACAGCCAGCTATTTAATCTCCGGGCCCCGTGGCGAAGCCTGCGGGTTTCTATCTTTTGAAAACTTTAATTTAGCGTAACCTAAGACACACAATCGGGTCTGTTGTTGTGTCACGGTCGTGTTCGGGGAAGAATAAGGAAGACAAACAGCACACTTCAGTGTCATGAACGCATCTCTGTACGCTAGATGTGCTAAAATGTGAGATTTTTTATTATAGGCAATCTTTTTAACGTATCTCATTTTAAGAGTGCGGGAACTGTGGAGCTGGAGGGACGGCCCGCGGCAGAACCCTGCTCTCCATCACCGCTCGACATGCTTAACATCACACACATCTCCTCCTGGCCTGCGAGCAACACTTCCCTGGAAATAAACAGCAGTAATTACCCTTCAAACAAGCTCCAGGTCCATTAGAATAGCGGGATGAAGCGCAGGCCCTGCCGCGTCCTGGCTCGCTGCTCGGTGCCTACGCCCGCCTCTGAAACACACACCGCTCATTCATGCTTCAGGTTAAAATCCAGGTTTGATCTCGTTTCAGCACTGTGATTATTTGGAGTGGCTCAGATGGCAGATACTGTGGCCATGTTGTGCAATAACTCCTCGTGTGTGTGTGTGTGTGTGTCACTCCTTCACATTTGTTTACAAGACAATTAGACCCCTTCCAGCGCTTATTTAAGGTCAGTTGACGAGGCAATCAAAATGTTTGCAGGGCCGCTGTGTAATTTGGAGACTAATTGTGTAATTTCTGCTGGGTTTCACAGTTCACACCCACAGTCCACACACGGATGTGAGTATTTTTGTGTATATGTGTGATATTCTCTACCGTCTGATCCAAATAAAGACCAATGTCGAATAACTAAGAAATAAAGTATTGTGTGAGTGTGTGTGTGTGTCTGTATGTATGTATGTATGTATGTGTGTGTGTGTCTTTGTGTGTCTGTATGTATGTGTGTGTGTCTGTATGTCTGTATGTATGTGTGTGTGTCTGTGTGTCTGTATGTATGTGTGTGTGTGTGTCTGTGTGTGTGTGTGTGTTTCTGTGTGTGTGTGTGTCTGTATGTGTGTGTGTGTCTGTGTGTGTGTCTGTGTGTGTATGTGTCTGTGTCTGTGTCTGTGTGTGTGTCTGTGTGTGTATGTGTCTGTGTGTGTGTGTGTATGTGTGTGTGTCTGTGTGTGTGTCTGTGTGTGTGTGTATATGTGTGTGTGTATGTATGTGTGTGTATCTGTGTGTGTGTGTCTGTGTGTGTGTGTCTGTGTGTGTGTGTATGTGTGTGTGTGCGTGTCTGTGTGTGTGAAACTGCAACACGTCAGCTCCTATGTCCTGAACCTGTCTGAACATTGAAAGCTACAGCTGTACCTCTAGCACTGGAGACTCCTTCCATAAATATTAAACATTTTAGAAATTAGACATGAGAAATGTATCCCATTTATATGATTATCTACAGGGGTTAGACAATGAAACTGAAACACCTGTCATTTTAGAGCACAATAATTTATTAGTAAGGTGTAGGGCCTCCTCCTCCTTTTGCGGCCAATACAGCGTCAATTCGTCTTGGGAATGGCATCTACAAGTCCTGCACAGTGGTCAGAGGGATTTGAAGCCATTCTTCTTGCAG
>JAOVYV010000004.1:1276847-1289254 GCA_025674545.1 Hassar affinis | reverse complement strand
TGGGCTGGGTAGACTGGGCTGGGTAGTCTGCGCTGGATAGTCTGGGCTGGGTAGTCTGGGCTGGGTAGACTGGGCTGGATAGACTGGGCTGGGTAGACTGGGCTGGGTAGTCTGGGCTGGGTAGACTGGGCTGGGTAGTCTGGGCTGGGTAGTCTGCGCTGGATAGTCTGGGCTGGGTAGACTGGGCTGGGTAGTCTGGGCTGGGTAGACTGGGCTGGGTAGTCTGCGCTGGATAGTCTGGGCTGGGTAGTCTGGGCTGGGTAGACTGGGCTGAATAGTCTGGGCTGGGTAGACTGGGCTGGGTAGACTGGGCTACCTCTACCAGCCGGTACAGTAGTTTTATTAAATGACCAAAGACATGTTCTACATCTGTAATGCTGCGTGTTAGAGGAGAATGATGAGTATAATGGGAGAGGAGTCTGGAAGGGGAACGGGAAGCGCGGATGTGGAAGGAGAGCTGAGAGACAATCCCGTGTTTCATTATAAACCGCTCACTGAGTACAGAAATATAAATGCTAGATCTTTCTACACCCTGCGCTGTGTGCTACTGTAATCGGATCTCGGTGGAAACGCTATACCTATAGAAATGTTCCGCCTGGTGCCTGTTCGTTTCCTCAATTCAACACCTGCTCACTTATTCTCAACTTCGCTCATTCTTTTTATCTTCAAATAAATCAACCAGTACTAACTACACTGAGGAAAACGAACCAGTTCTGATCGAGAAATATATTTTTTACAAAATAGTTCTGCGACGATTTATCGTCAGGCGCTGTACGGTCAGCTCACACGGGGTCCTTTTCAGCCATATAAATCCTGCTCTTGGTTAGTTGCGATTTTGTAGTTGCCGGGCAGGCCGACGGTCTGGAGCGCGTCTAGCTAGCTAACATCCTAAAGAAATAAAAACCAAGCAACATTCGAAAAATAAACGTTCAAACACATAGAGAGGTCTGACATCTCTTTCAATACTGAAAGTAAAGGTAAGAATAACATTAAAGAATGAATAAACGACGAATTTTGCCGAGTCCTCTCATGTCGAGCCGACGTCGAGTTCATGCCGTCTAGCTTAGCCTTGCTTAGCATAGCCTAGCCTAGCATATAGCATAGTATAACATTTTAGTCCAGCCTTAGCATGAACTCGTAGAATGTAGAAATGACATAACGTCTGTTTTAGTTTTAATATTTATTATTTAAAATTTTTTTTGTGCTGACGGCAGGTTTAATTCGGGGCATCCGTCGATCTGATTAGCATGTTCGGACCGGCTCGTGTTCGCTCTGTCGCTAATTGTGTAGCCTTGATGATTAGCGGTGATGCTAGCTAGCGTTAGCAGGCGAACCGAGAATAAAGGATGGAGCGAGGAGGAAGAAGGAAAGAGAGAGAGAGAGGGAGGGAAGGAAGGAGGGAGGGAGGGGTGGTTTAGGGGGTTCATAGCAGATCGAAGACACAGAAGTAGCCTTTTAATAATTAAAAGCGGATTAGTTAATGCGGTAATCACGGTGTAAACGGAGGTGGATCGGCAGCGCGGCGGAGTGAGGAGATTAGCGGGCCGACACCCTGCAGGATCCGGCCAGACTCTCAGCGTTTTCGTCCATTTCATTGACCCAGTTCCAGCAGCATTCCTCCATAGCGGTGTGGAGTAAATTAATTAATAAATAAATGCACTGTTGGATGCTTTTGATGTAATTCTAATTAAATATTAAGAATGCATCAAAGCATAACAGGGAGGATGTTAATTGTTTCTCAGATTGTCTCTTCTGCATTTCTGTATAATGTACAAGCATATGAGAATGTTCCTCTCTCTCTCTCCCTCTCTCCCTCACTCTCCCTCTCTCCCTCTCTCTCCCCCCTCAGATGCCATCTGCAACCACTGGTGACTATGCTGTTCAGTCCTCCAGTCCGGAGCTGGGCGGTGCTCCTGTCTCGGCTCCCACCGAGGCCCTGAAGCAGGTCCTGAACATCATCGAGAAGAAGGTCCGCAACATGGAGAAGAGAAAGGTACCTGCTGGACGTACATCACATCACATCACGTCACACCACACTGCATTAAAAACACTGCGCATCCAAAAGTATATGGACGCCTGACCTTCACACCTATATGTAGTCCTTCCACAAAGATGGACGAACACGATTGCACAGAATTTCCCAAACCTGTTCCAGCGTGACCGTGCTCCATGGTCTGTTACGGTTGGAGTTGGAAGGACTCCTGCACTAGAATCCTGACCTCAACCATGCTGAGCAACTTTAAGATGAACTGGAGCTGCCGCCGCATCATCATCATAATCATCATATGCACTAATGCTCTTGTAGCTGAATGAACACACATCCTCAGCCTCTATTGAGTGGAAATCCTTCTGAGAAGACAGGAGCTCAATATAACGGCTCTGGGGAATAAATCTGGGATGAGGTATTCAGCAAGCGGATATGGGTGTGATGGTCAGGGGTGCACATACTTTTGCATTTCCATTTATGGCATTTGGCAGACACCCTTATCCAGAGTGACTTACATTTATCTCATTTATACAACTGAGCAACTGAGGGTTTAAGGGCCTTGCCTTGCTCAGGGTGGCAGTGGCAGTGGTGTGGATTTGAACACACAACCTTTGGGTCAGCAGTCCAACATCTTAACCACTGAGGTACACTGCCCATGTACATACAGCAGACAGGATAATAGTTTGTGTTGTACATTGTGCACACACACACACACACAGCGAGAGAGAGAGATATGGTGTGTGTTTGGAATGATTGACAGGTGTGCAGGGTTTTTTTTTTTTAACTTCACTGGAAGCCCCGCCCACTTCTTTGGTAAATTGTTAATCAGCCGTTTCTCTCGACCGAAAGATGCTGAAAGAGCGAGATTTGATTGATTCGAGATGGAACCCAGGCATGCGTGTGAATCTCAAATCGTACGCTTTACAGTTTTAATGACGTGATCAGAAAGCGCAGACGAGTTGAAAACGGGTGGTGATGAGCTAGCGCTGGAGTGCAGGGAGCAGAAAGCATAACGAGCATACCCGTGTGTAGTCTGATCCTGTTACAGGGAAATAAATGTGGTAAAACGAGCTTGCCTGGGGTTGTGTGGTGGGGTTTTTTTTTTTGGACATTAAAGCTTACTGTAAACATGCTGCATGATCTGTGATGTAATGTTTAGTGACCGATGAGATGACTAATGTATCCGTTCCTTGTTTTTAGTCCAAGCTGGAAGACTACAAGACGCGGAAGAGCAAAGGAGAGCGGCTAAATCAGGATCAGCTGGTGTGTACTCGTCTACATGTATACATGACCGTACAGGAAGTGTGTGTGTTGAGTTCAGACCCGTCTAAGGCGGGTTATTTATCTGTAACCGCGTGGTCTGGAATGTGGTGTTTAAACTATTGTGCTACAACAATTACAGTGTTCATTCATTTATTAATGACTGGCGCATCCGACGTTTTATAGACGGATTTTATGGAATCCGATGAACAGGTTCGTTGCTCTTTACATTAGAGCAATGATGAACATTCTCTCTCTCTCTCTCTCTCTCTGACACTGGAGACTCTTTCCATAAATATTAAATAAATGTCTCCTAACAAAGTCATCACAAACGGTTCATTGTCAGTCTTGGGTCATGTGCAGCGTCCACCGTGCGAACACCCGTGATCGTTACTGTTACTATAGAAACGGGAACATATTAGAACAAGCTCTAAGCCGCTGCTCCTCTACATCCAGAGGAACCAGTTGAGGTGACTCGGACACCTCACGCCTCCCGAGAGAAGTGTTCCAGGCACGCCCCACAGGGAGGAGACCTCAGGGAAGACCCAGGACACGCTGGAGGGACGGTGTCTCTCGGCTGGCCTGGGAACGCCTCGGGATTCCTCCCAGGGAGCTGGCTGAGGTGTCGGGGGAGAGGGAAGTCTGGGCATCTCTGCTTAGACTGCTGCCCCCGCGACCCGGTCCCGGATAAGCGGAAGAAGATAGATGGATGAATGGATGGATGCTAATGTAGAGAACAGGCAACTACGTTATGGCACGTTGTATTATGGGTAGTAGTCGCCATATTGTTGGACACCGCACTGAAGAGACAACAGAAAAAGCCAACAATCTGACCGAGTACGAGAGAGAAACAGAAATGGAACCAGAACGCAGAGGAGCGCTAGTTAGAGAAAATAAAGGAAATTAAAGAGATCAGAGATCAGTTTGTCATCCCGGAATAACCACATATTTTAACAAAGCGGTTTCCCGTGTAGGACCGGTTCTAATTATAAAAAAAGTGATAAATTTAAATATATAAATAAAATAGGGGTTTTGTTTTCAGCCTTTTAGCAAAAGCGCTCATATTATAGATCTCCTGCCTTTTTTACCTTGATTTTAATTAAGCTGAATGAAGGCTGCACTGCTACTTATTACACACACACACACTTACTTGTAAGGATGTGTCTGGATTTTAGGTCCTTATAAAGCTGCTTTGGGGCAGGGTCCATTGTTAAAATTGTTGTGCTTTAAAACTAACGTTGGTATTACACTAATCAATGATCTGTATAGCAGTTTATAGCGAGGGTTCACCTGTACACGGTGTTTAAGTTGGCTAGTATAAACTTTTACATCCACTACATTTGCATTTACGACACCTTTATCCAGAGCGACTTACGTTTATCTCATTTATAAAAATGAGCAGTGGAGGGTTAAGGGCTGTGCTCAGGGGCCCAACAGTGGCAGACTGGTGGTGCTGGGGCTTGAACCCACAATTTTCTAGTCAGTAACCCAACGCCTTAACCATTAAGAGCCACCCCTGCTCTCATCCGCTATTATTACTGCTGCTCTGGCCACGTTCCAGTTGAAGAACTGGGATTCTGTTCCATAGGCAGCTGCTGTGTTCACCATCAAGGGATAGTGTGTAGAGAGCTAGGGAACACGGGTATATCTCTTCCCCGGAAGTTCTGTTGCGCTGCTGCTGCATGATTGGCTGATTTTGATTTTCCCGCCACGGAAAATCCACGGAAGGAGTTTGCGTACGTATTACGCAGACCCGGCGTCATACCTCGTGTATACCTCATACCTTGGCCGACATTCTCTATAAACCTGCCGTTCACAGACATGATGGATTTCCAAGTTTAAAATGGTTCTTTTTAACCTTATTAAATCATCCTGATCAGAATTACAAACCTCAGGACCTCTGCGCTCTGGATTAAAGTGTCTTACTAGTGAGTGCATATGTAATATAGTGTCTAATATCAGATGCTTCAGTTTGCCAGCCAGCTGTGTTTCTTTCCCAGCTGAAGTGACTCAAAGATAAATTAAGTGTTAAGCATCACACCCACACACACACCCCTCCAGCCCCTGGCGGCTGTTTCAGCTGGCAGCTTTACCGCATTTCAGAGATAAAGTGTGATGCTTTGCATCACACGCACTTCCTTTTTCTCTACCGTTTCCTGATTTCTACAATCTGAACACTTTACCCATTCAGCCTTTCTGTTCCTGAGGATTAATAACAGCTAATGGCATTGCTCCATGTTTCTCTACGAATGCCATGAAAGTGTCCTCTGTCAAAACTGTTGCTTGATCTAAATTAAATGCCTTTATAATAATTTGTAATAGCGTGGTGTCCATGTTAAAGGCTTGCGTATTGATTTCTGATTCATTTTAAACCCTAGGACGCGCTGTCCAAAACTCAAGAAGTGTGTCACAACTTGGACTTTGCCCGGGAGCTGCTGAAGTGCTTCTCGTCTTTAAACGTCGAGGTACGTTGAAGTTTCTCAGTCTTCATCCATTTTATTTTGCTACACAAGCCTCACCGGGTGACGTCTTTCGTCTCCGCTCGTTCTTCCTCATGCAGATCCAGAAGGCGGTGAAGAAGACGGCGCGGCGGGAGCAGATGAAGCGCGAGGAGACGGAGCAGCGGCGTCTGAAGGCTGTGCTGGAGGTGCAGTACGTTCTGGACCAGCTTGGCGAGGAGAGCGTGAGGCAGGAGCTGAGGCAGGTGGAGCGAGGGAACGACGGGCCTCTGCTCACCGAAGCTGAGCTCACGGGACTCGACGACTTCTACAAGCTGGTCGGCCCTGAGAGGGACCCCAACATCAGGTCAGAAGCCAGAAATGCTTTCTGTAGTTAGTGATGTAATCCATATATATGATGTAATCCATATTCATTTCTAAACTGTAATTGTATTCAAATCTGAACTGATGGATGATTATGTATCATTTCCTTTTTTTGTTGAGGATTCAGGGTTTTTCCCCCCTGTGCGTACTTGTGTATCGTCATGTGGCGTAATTACATTACAATATTCACGCCGAGTCAGCAAATCGCCTAGCCCTGCTTCTAACATTGATTGCTTTCAGTAATTTGGACCCGGTTTAGACGTTTTGTCTCGACATTGCAGATCTGTTTCATAAAGCGTTTTAGGTCGACGTAGGGAGAATTATTTTTAACCAGGACACCTGGATAAAATGTAAATTAGGCTTCAGACTGAATCACCAAATTAAACTTTTTTTTTTTTTCTTCCAGGCTGACTGATCAGTTTGAGGAGGCGTCTGTGCATTTGTGGGAGCTGATGGAAGGAAGAGACAAACCTGTGGCAGGAACCACATGTAAGTCCCCACACCGTCTCTCTAAATATAAAGGAAGGAAAATGCATCAGTCTTGTTCGTAGGTTATGAATAGAATCGTCACCGGGGTCCATCGTACACTGATCCTTTCTCTGAGCGGCTCGGCTCAGCTATAGGGAGGTCCAGCTGTTCCTCGACTCGCTCTGAGTCAGCAGCTGGGCAGAGTTCCCGAGGGCCGCTCTGAAAGCCTGCGGGTATGATGAACGGGCAGGGTCGGCTCCGCAGTGAGTCACGCTTTAACCCTCTTGATCTGTCGAAACAAACTTCACTCAAGTGCTAGGTATTCTAAGAAATAGAATCAAAAGGGATTATCGTACTTCCGGATCTGAACTGAACATGTAAGGACGAGTCCTCATCCTGCGTGCATGTGATCGCTTAATTCTTTATCCTTTACTTTTGCATGCTCTATCTCAATGCTGGGGAAAGTTAATACTTTTAATAAGGAATTGTTCATTATAGCTATTGGTATCTTCTGTCCAATTAGAGCAGCAAATAAGCCAATCAGCATGCATATCAATCTGGAATGATTGACAGCTGTGTAAGTGTTTTGAACTCTCTCATATGAACTGACCCCTCGGAAACTCCGCCCCTTCTTCCCTTTTACAGGCAGGGTGATGACAGTCCAGCTTTTTGCAAATTATACTATATTTGATCAATCAGAATGTGTTATTCCTCATTAATGCGGTCAGGTAAAACTAAAAAGGGGTTATAGGAGAGTAGAAGTATTTATAGGTGTTTTTTCTTAGTGCTGGAAAAGGTTTGAGGTTGAGAGGAATCCCTGCAGTGGAAAAATGGTCTGAAAACGTATTAAGACGCTCATTTTGTTATATTGCAGCCAGCTAGAAAAACGGTCATGACATTTTTTGCTTGAAGTGGACTCGTTTTTTTTTTTTTTTTTTTTTTCCCCCTGGAAAGATTTGGTTTTAAATGCCCGTTCTTTCATCCAGGAATTGATTTGTTGGAGCTGTGATGGCTCAGAGCTCCGAGTCATTTGTGTTGAGTAATAGTGTGACTCTTGATGTTGGAGCAGAACTCTGAGACGACTTTAAATAGGAAACTGCTGCGAGTAATCCTAATGACGCCGCCGTGTTTCTGTTTTTAATGGTCTGTGTGAGCTCGCTGATTGTAAGCACAATCAAGGCTTTTTTTTTTTTTTTTTTGTTTTGCAGACAAGGCCCTTAAGGACACTTTGGACACGATACTGCTTAGCGGCTACTTCGACCAGACGCAAACGCACCAGAACGGAGTGTGTGAGGAAGAGGAGGAGGAACAACAACAGCAGCAGCAGCAGCAGCAGCTGCAGCCTGCTCCTGCCGAGTCGGCAGAGTGTGAGGAGCAGCCGGCAGAACCAGGTATGACTCATCACTGTGTGCATGTGAGTTTAATGAAGAGGCTGGTGCTGGTGTTTACGGTTCTCCTTTTGTTTTACAGAAGGGTCGGTCACTCAAGAATTCACAGAGCCCATCGAAGTTGAAGCAACAGAGGTTGGTATCAGTGTGTGTTCTTTAATTACTCCCACCTCCCTTCTGTTCAGTCCGGTGCCTGACGTTTAACCTTTTGTTGCAGTTTGTAAACCGAAAGTTCATTCCAGAAGCCACTTATACCACCAGTACTGAAAAAGAGCAGGCAGGGGAATGGGCTGTGAGCTCTGAGGTGAGATCTTGGACTGTACTTTAGATCATCTTCACACTTCTTTCCACTGCATAGCATACGAGACAGAATATGGTCTTTGAGATTAAGCCCCGCCCATAAATCTGTGAGAAAATGACCGCAGTCTTTTGGTACGTAGTTGTTTTTGTTAATGTTTGCCGTGTCTTTGTCTGTATAGATCGTAAGCTCCCTCCAGCAGCAGCAGCAGCCCCCCCAGCCTCAGCAGCCTCCTTCGTCAATGAGCCCGGCTCTTGTGAGCTCGGAAACCCACTCGCTCGCCCCCGTACTCCCTCCCTCCTCGGCTGACCCGCTGGTCAGGAAGCAGGCTGTGCAGGACCTCATGGCACAGATGCAGGGCACCTACAACTTCATGCAGGTCAGAAGCAGTCACGTGATGATTAACTGCCAGATTAGAAAGCACAGATTAGAAACCCTTTTCTTTCTTTATGGCAGGACTCCATGCTGGAGTTTGACGGACAGGCCCTGGATCCCGCCATCGTATCCGCTCAGCCTATGAAGTCTGCACAGATGGTCTGCGCTCCAGGTAAAAATGGAAACGCAACTGAGTCATGTTTTCCAGTCATGACACTTTTATATAAAACAGTGCAAGTGCTTGGAATGGACACTCCAATCACACACACTTCCTTCCCAGTAATGATATCCTGACTGTGCACACATCAGAAAAGATTCGTCATCCTTTTATGTGGTAGCCATTTTGTTTCTGCCGTTTATTAGTGGTCAGTGCACGTTTGTGTGTTCTAGACTGAGAATGAGACGGTTTGTTTGAAATGCTGTGCTTGTGATTTTGTGCAGCTCACACAGAAAGCAGACTCCCCCAACACACCACAGTCCCTGTACATCCAGAACCCACACAAGTAAGTAGACAGATTAGATCCTGGTAGGGAACTGAATTAAAAAAAAAAAAAAAGTGCTTGCAGATTATTCTTTAAAATGTCATCCTTTTTCGTATTCATCACATTTAGGTTCCCATGGTGTCCCCTCCCACTGAAGCATACGCCTCTACGCCGCCGCTCTACCAGCCCCCTCATAGCACAGATCCTCGGCCTCAGCCAGACCCCATCGACCCCCTCCAGGTATTTACTCCGCGTGTCATGCACAGCTGTAGAGACGAGTTGTCCGTGTCCCTGTGCTGATTTTGGGTTGTGTTCCAGGTGTCCATCCCCCTGTCGTCTGAGCAGCCCCCTGTCCCCTCCTCCCAGCCCCAGGCCTTTCAGTCCAAACCCCTACACAGTGGCATCAACGTTAACGCTGCACCATTCCAGTCCATGCAAGCGGTAAGCTTCCTCGAATCCTCGCGTTTCTTCACTCTATTATTTATTTCTCTTCTTTTTGTAGCCATGGTCATGGCCAGCTCCTATCCATCAGACATCTCTCACATCATATGGCGCCTACCATCTGGTGAGAGCGAAGGCTCCCAGGGCGCTGTAACACACTCTGGCCCACTTTTGTTTGCATGAGCTCACAGATGCTTATGACTGTCCTAGTGTCCCTGAAAACTGTTTTGTATGAATGATGAGACTTCTGATGGTCTGCTTCAGTGGCCACTCTTAGACCTCTATAAGAGTTTGTAGGGCTTTCTCATTTGTTGGATATTTTGTTTAAAATCCTCATCTGTTCCTGTATCACTATGTGAGACAGGGAGAGAGAGATGGAGACTACATTTCATTTCTGAATGTTCTTTTCTCTGATCCGATCCGATCCTCAGGTGTTCAATCTGAATGCCCCGGTTCCTCCGTCGAATGAGATGGAGTCTCAGAAGATGTCGAGTCAGTATCCGAGCACTTACACCCAGAGCTTCAGCAGCCAGCCCACACACACTGTGGAGCAGCAGGAGCTGCAGCAGGAACCTCTCCAGTCAGGTACACCTTGCAGTCTGATCTCGGATAACCCCACCACCTCACTTTGTCCTTTATGCATCAGCTTTAGTTCCTGCACTACACTACTGTGATCAGTCATGAACGTCTTTTTGTTTTATTAATATAAAACAAGCCAACCCTGAATGTGTGTTCATGCTTCCTTATTCAGTTGTCGGAGCGTTCCACTCTCAAGACCAAGGGATTCCTTCATCCGGGGGCCACCAGACGATGAGCCAGCAGCCGGCGGGTCAGGGCGCAGGGTTCGGACGCCAGCCTCAGTCTTTCTACAGCAGCCGAGCCGTGCCACGTGGAGGTCCCCGGAACGCCAGAGGGGCCATGAACGGGTACCGCGGACCATCCAATGGCTTCAGAGGTCCGTCTTCTCCCCAACCCCACCACCACCACCACCACATCTCACTCTTTTTCTCTCACTCTGTTTGTTGTGTGGAAAACACTGTGTATATGGGAAGTAGACTAGAGTTTAACTTGCAACACAGGAAGTGAAGTTTTAATTTTCAGCACTGTGTGCTTTACCATTTATGGTGTTTTGTAGGTGTGGCTTAATGCATGTAGTGTGCACTGAATCAGCGTTCACACCTGTGCACAAACTTTAAACATTGATTTTTTTTTTTAGGTGGATATGACGGCTATCGCGCTCCTTTCCCCAACACTCCCAGCACTGGTTATGGACAGACCCAGTTCAGCACTCCACGCGATTACTCAAGCAGCACCTACCAACGGGTACGCGGTCTCTCCTGTCGTCTTGTTGCTTATCCATACATCTAACAGAAAGCACTGAATTTCAGTCAGCAGGATGTATGTAAATTAGTAATCAGGGCGGAGTTTCTCAAAAGCATCGTACTTATGAAGTAGAGTAGTAGAGCGAGCATTACGTCTTTCTTTCTCTCTTGACCAGTTAAAGTGATCTTAACCAGTGCTATAGTGAAGCCAGGCCCAGATCACGTGTACACAATACGCTTTGTGCATCCAGGACAAATTTGCAATCATGTAAATGCCAAGTCGCTCATTTACATTAGTGACCTTAACTCTAAGCACCTTGCATTGAAATTCCATTCTGGGAAATGTTTCATTTTTCCTCATGCTTTCTTCTCCCAACAGGAAGGATATCAGCAGAGCTTCAAGAGAGGAGCTGCCCAGGGAGCTCGAGGTAGCTCTCGAGGTAATGCTCAAGCGATGCGATCCTAAACCGCTTTGAGAAGACGTAGTTGTCTTTGGCCGCCTCGAACATTCATTTATTGAGAATGGGTTAACCTTTTTGGCCCCTCCCCTTCTTTTTTTTTTTTTTTTTTTTTTTAATAATAACCTTTTTCTCCCTTTCTGTCTTTCTCTCTCTGACATCAGTGGTATGTTTCTATTTTGGCTTATCAAGTGACCCTTGATATTTTACGGAGACACGTTCAGAGCTGAAACTGTCAGTGTTGTGATTTTTCAGCGAGGTTGTGTTAAAAAAAAAAGCAAATAGATATTCATGTAAAACTTTAAAGATTTTCATTAATTTATTTTTTGTATAAAATAAAATGCAAAAAAATTAACCGCCACTGTTAATCCAATACATGAGGGTTTTTTTTCTCCCCCCTTTTTTTTTTTTTAACCCCTCTTCCTCCTTTTACCCCCTTGGTTCTGACCAGCGGGTCATTTTGAAATAATTCCCATCATCCCCTCTTCCGTCTCTCTTACACATTTCATTTAGAAGAAATTCCTGCAGCCCTGGCCTTTGTATGCTCATGTTGCTCCTTGAGAGAATGTTTCAATAAAGACGTGTTGCATTACCTGCTTTGTCTGCTGCTTTCTTTTATATGTTTGGGTTTTTTCTTTTTTTTTTTCTTTTTTTTTTTTTCCTGGCTTTTTGGTGCACCAGACTCTTTACACCTGCCTGAAATGGGATGAACGATTTTTGCTGGCTTTTGCTGTTAAACTTTTTATTTTAATTTTGTTAAAGGAGTGCAGTTGATGTGTCTGGCTTAGCCGTCCCAAGATTTTCCACAGCTTTGCTTTCCTGTCTTTCCTGCCCTTTATTTTATTTTATTTTATTTTTCTCCCCCTTTTCTTCCCTCCTCCCCCTGGACAGTGTTGATCCTCCCGTCGTCCTGCTATACAACCCGTTAAAATGGTGCAGATTTTGATTGGCTGGAATTTTGCTTCTGGATTAATTGCTATTTATTTCTAAATTTATATTTAGAAATATTTACATTTATATCCTAAATCTTAAAAAAAGATTTTTTTTTCCCCCCAATGGTAAAATTGTAATCCTGTAGCACAGGGGTGTAGTGTTTACTTTCCCTT
>JAOVYV010000004.1:1175389-1190389 GCA_025674545.1 Hassar affinis | reverse complement strand
CACACACACACACACACACACACACACAGCAGCATTCTCAGCTCCCTGTCATTTATTACCATCTGTGCAATTGAGCTTTTCCTGAGCAAAGTCCATACAAGGCATTTTTGCAAGTAGCAGACAAATATATTCGTGAAGGGTTCTTCAGTGTTCCCGAGTAATCACAACAAATCACACGGCTCCCTTCATATTCCTCCTGACACGAGAGCTCGCCCTAATTAAACATGCAGAACGCCAGAGGAACACGTGTTAATTTAATGTAACAAAAATGTTGATTTTTATGCAGGCCCTTCTGAAATATTAATAGAGCCGGCTTTTGCATTTCACAATGTATCAAAGCATTTCAGGATATGCTAATGAGATGCGTGCTGCCTCGATCTCTAACAAGCTGGATGGGAACATTCTTTCAGACCAGGCCTGTAGGCTTCAAACCTTCGGCTTCGGTGCCACAGAACCCCTTAATTACAGCATTAAAAGACCAGCAATGACCTCCTGTAGGACACATCTACATAGGAGCAATGAAGACATTGCACATAAAACAGAAACTTCTATGCATTCTCTTGCCTCATAAGCTTTTGATTTAATTAACCTCTCTCTCTCTCTCTCTCTTTCTCTTTTCTTATTTCTATATTTAAATCCCTGCTGCTTTGGATCTTGTGCTCTTCAGCTGCTCTAGGCTTTTCTCAAATTACTTTTTGACACTTTTCTTGATTGTACCTGAAGCTAGATGTGTTCAGTTGACTCCAGTGCATGTGCTACAATTCTCACTATGCTGTAAGGCAGTATTTCAACATTTACTTGTGGTTAGGGTTAGGGTTAGGTTCTCCTTCCTGCCTTTCTGACTGGGAACACTGTATTGTAGGCTTCTTCAAAGATCATTAAGCTTTGATTGTATAAGTCTAGTGCACACTAGTGTTCTCCAAAGAACATTCCTCCAGAGGGACAACAGAAAAACCATGAGGCTTCTAAATTCTTAGAAGCTAAGACCCCTGATTTATCCACTCCTCACTTTAAAGACCTTTGAAGAACTTTTTTTTATAAGAGTGTACATACGTGTGTGTTACAAGTTCCAAATGATCGTGCTTTAGTTTCTCCTTGCTAGCTAGAACCTGCCTGGTGTTTAAGATTTGGCAATATTGGTAGCCCTTCAACAGTTCTTTGAGGATTCCTTGCATAATGAAAGAACCTTGGCTTCCTAAAGCCAGCGTGGTCTACACGGAAATCTTTCTGATGGAGAACATTAAGGTCCCTCAGAGGAATAACTGAAGAACCCTAAGGGCTCGCTAAGGGATCTGACAACCGTTTATAATCCAGTTAACCCTTACAGAACTCTCAAAGAACCCTCTTGGTACAAACAAAGAGTTCTTGAGAGGTTCTTTAAGGTTTCATTAGAAGATTAATGTTTCTTGACTTCTTACCCACGTTCTTCTTGCAACCTGTTCTGATAGGGAGATGCTGTTTTGGAGAACATCTGAAGGTTGGATGGTGTAAGAACAGCAACAAGAGCAACAAAACTACCATATAACATTTCTGCATATTAAGAATAGGATCCTGAATGATTTAATTCTAGGTGAATGAGGAGCTTCTGTCACACGGTGAAGTTTTAAACGTAAACTAAATCCATTTTTGTTTTATAACTAAATGTATTTTTACGTTTATACCAATCTGTCCTGATTTTTCACACGACATCCTCCAGACCAGTGAATCCCTGGAAATTACACCAAACTCAAGTGCAGTTCCGGGATCGACCCTTAGGTGGCGTTTGAAGCCCATAGATCGATTCCAGTCACGATACCTGAAGTCAGAGAGAAAAAAGGGTTTATTCATTGGGATTAAATCCCTTAAATGCTCTTTTTGAGCGAATGTCACTAACGATTACAGCAAAAAAAAGAAAAAAGAAAAAGAAAGAAAATTTGCTTGTATTTTTTAGGCTTCTGGAAAAACAAAAACCGGTCCGTTTATTTGATTTTTTCATGATTAGGAGCATTTTTTAAATACAGTACAAAATGAGCAACATGCAAATGAGATATACTGCTGTATTAAACAGCACAGTGATTATTATTAAGTACTAATACTAAGGAAATGCATACTACTATACTACTATACTATCTTAGCCTACTAGTTAGTATATCAGTCGGTACTCAGTCCCTGGAGGAGTGGAGAGCAGTGTAGTGTACAGTGTTTTTATCCTCTACAAAACGAACTGTGATAAAGTCCTTGGACAAAACAGTGCCCGCAGGAGCCTCTTTATGTGCAAAGGTTCTTGAGATCTCACCGGGTCCTTTAAAAAATCTTACTTTTAAGGAGCTTCATGTTCAAGTACTTCAAGTGAGAAAGAGTTCATATTACAAAAGGTTTGATTTGAGACGTGAAGATCCAGAGGTGAAGCTTATCCTAATGATAAGTCAATAGGCTAATAGCATTTTAAAAACGGACAAAAAAGGATTTATGGTTTTCAAGCAGTTTGTGGACTTGGGCTCCAGCTCTGTAACAGAGGAGGGAAAGTTTTAGCCTTGAAGTCGAAGCTTCGTGTGTAACAAGTCATCAATCTTGCGGGGTTTCTTTTTTTTTCATTTCTGCTGCTCATAGACGTGGGGGACGAAGATTTGACGCGTGGATGTGATTTTTTGTTTCTTTTTCTTCTTTCTTTACAGGAACAAAGGGAGTGTGAAAATGGGAAAATGAAAGACAAGAGTCGGAGAGTATACTCTATAGATGCGAAGAGATGTGAGATGTTGTGAAAGGACTCTCTCTCTCTCTCTCTCTCTCTCTCTCTCTCTCTGTCACACACACATTCTTTCTCCCTCCCTCTCTCCCTCTTTCTCTCTCCCCTCTCTCTTTAGCCCTCTGTGACTCTTCTGTTAACAAACGTCATTTTCTTCTGCATCTGTCCCTGTAATTGTAAGTACCACTTTCTGTTCTACAGTGTCTTCTCTAAATGTTGTCATTTATTTTTTTTTTAGATTTATTTCCCTCAATAATTTAGATTTATGAGCTAATATCTAGACTTCATTAGAAAGAAATTATTCTATTTTTTAACCTGACACACCTTCTAGTGGATTGACAGCTCAGTCCTCCAGGGTTTCCAGGTTCCGAATGATTGGCGGCCTGCTCCTGATTTCACCTGGTTGTAACAAATAGTTCTTTATCCTTACACTCCAATCTGTGCATTCTATACAGGGTTAGAAAAAAACAGGTTTGGGTTTGCATTGGAGGAATTACGTGTTTCTGAGAAGACTTCAGCTGCACCCAGACTAACGCTTTTATTTTATTTTATTTTATTTCTTTTTTATTTTTATTATTTAATTGTGCTCCTGGGGAAAGGGTGAAACTTGATTTAGGTAGTCAATCTAAAGTGTAACATTTCAACATATAAAGAAGCTGCAAAAAAAATCGCACATTTCTGTGCGTTCAAATTCTCCATCATTCCTCCATCAGCCGATATGAAAAATGAAATCGGGTTCGGTGTCACGCAATCGATGGGATGCTGTGCTTATTGTTGAATTAAGGTACGTTTATTCATTAAGTATTAAGAAATGCACAGTGGTTTTACGTATGAGGTTATTGAGAATGACAGTGATTGTGAACAACCTCACATTGTCCTTTGACCTGAACTTCACAGCTGCTTAAAGTCGCTGGAGCTGAAGCGTCGGGATCTTTTAGCTGGGAATAGTCAGTGACATGCACTTCATTCATCCCAGAATTTCACACCGATGTTTTGCATGTTTGTCAGAAATTCAGTATGGTACTACAATAACCACGGTGTGTCTACTAATAACAGCTTGTATAAAATTATACGAGTAGATTGACCCGGGTTTCTGATGGAGATGCCTGGGCAGGCTGGGTCTAAACCGTCGCTTCCCGTAAACGCTTTAAGGACACGGCTGTAAATGATCTCAGTGTAAACTTGACCATTTTTTTCACCTTAGCTCGAGTCAGTCTAGGTGTGTGTGTGTGTGTGTGTGTGTGTTAGCCATCATTCAATATGTCAATGCAGTAGGCTGTAGCCTCGAGCAACCCGAGTCAAGTCTGTTAATCCTCTGTACAAAAAGAGCAAATATCAGGTCACACCTGAAGCCCGACTTAACAACAAAAATAAATACAAGCATCACCGACTTCTAAAACATGCTATTAACGAGGCATTATACTAAAGCACAGTATCTCCTAACTATGCATACTTTTTAATTTTATTAGCATAAATCAGATCACATTCAGGAGCAGCTGTGAGACTTTGATGTCTTCTGAAAACCTTCAGAAGTGTGTCTACTCACACGCTTTATATTCATCAAGGACTAAAAACAGAAGCTTCTTTAAAGACTTCTTCGTGTTGTCCCGAACCTAAGAAGTGTCTCAGACTCCAGTCTTGTTGCAAAGGTACTTGATATTTTCGATATGAAGCCACAAAGCACCCTTGTGGAACCTTTAATCCTTAGACTTGACCATGCATTCATTGATTTAGTTAATGCATCATGTGCGCTCTTTTTTTCTTTCTTTTTTTTTTCTTGGAGAGGCCACAATCGCTGTTCCTTCACCCCTCCCCGCTGAAGACTCCTATTCTCTCTCTCTCTCTCTCTCTCTCTCTCTCTCTCTCTCTCTCTCTCTCTCTCTCTCTCTCTTGTCTGGGAGGGGGAGCCCTGCCTCTTTTGCCTTGCTCACATCAATGCCCCTGGCCACTCACTTTCTGATGTTGCACGACGGGAAATGCTTTGAATGCTTGCGACATGGCCGCGCACATTGATTGCCAAGATTGACAGCAGCTCTCCACCGTCTTCTTCTTCTTCTTCTTCTTCTGTCCTTGTTTTCTGTTCTGCACACCAGCGGGGACAGTTTCCTAGCAGCTCGTACCATATCTTTTTCTGACAGTTTTAACTTCGTATTCCCGCCGCGCTCCGCTTTCCACTTTTAGTTGCTGTTTTGTTTTTTTCGGCGAGACTGATTTGTCCTCCGCTTTTGCACGTTTTGTTTTGTACCGAATCGGGATACGACGAGGGACAACAAGGCTGAAGTTTGACCCGCGTGCTTCACACTGAGGTAAACTTTTTATTTCAGGAATTCTGCACTTACTTCAGTCTAACCTGTTGTTCGCGTCATTTTAACACGTTTCGCGTCGCGCGTATTCACACACCGAAAGCACGCCGTGCGCTCGCGCCGTCTCGTTACCGAGCGCTAGGACATGACAAGAACATGACAGCGATTTGGGCTGAAGTATGCATTTGGCATTAGGGTGTCTTGCTTGCTGGTGGTTGTTGTTGGGATGTTGTTTGTCGCCCAGTTCTCGGGTTGACATCGGGGCTGAACTTGTAGCGCTCGGGTTCTCCAGTGGCAGCAGGGTTTCTTTTCTTTTCTCTTCTTTTCTTTTTTTTTTTTGGTAGATCTGCTTTACATTTTGACAGTTCCTTAACTTCTAGCTGAAATCCTGCAATCCTGTATATAGTGCTCTAGTGACAGTTTTTTAATTCTACGCCCGCATTAACATATTTTACACAAACCCGAACAGACCATTATCACTATCCCAACACCGACTGGTGACTTTATAGGCTGTGAAATTTTAAAACTGTGTTTTCCCTGGGTTAATAAGACCTGTCGTGGTTACCCGGGTGGCAGATAAGTTCCCCAGCTCGGGAAGCAGTTTCCCTTTCCGTCCACACAGCGGTACTCTTCATTATCAGCGCAGCAGAGCGCACTTCGGGTTCCACGCTTCTGTCGGCTTCATGCAGAAATGTTTCAATCGCGAACATATTAATAATCATTAATAATAATAATAAATGCATATGTGCACACACATGTCCTTAAGACAATCTGGTGCCACCGCGGAGAGAGATAGAGACAGAGACAGTGAGAGAGAGATAAAGAGCGACACACACACACAAACACACACACACTCACACACACAGTCAAAGTCAGAAAAAGCATGGAAATTCTTCTTGGCTTTACTTTCCCTCCGGGGTCAGGAGAATTGACCTCTGAAGAATGCATAAGTCATAAATTATAATGAAGCGTTCATCCATTTAGAGACAATACACAACTTCAGACATGCAGGACTACTTTTAGAGCGGTGTGTCGGTCTGCAAAACACACAAACACACAAACACACACACAAAAAAAAAACCCAGGTGACCGAAAAGTAAGAGAAGTAGAAAAATATTAATAGTGCATAGTTAATTATTTGACAGACAATTTGAGTGTAAATTGTGTGAATGTTCCCGCAGGGGTGTAGTGCAGCCTGTCTGAGAGCTGTGTGATTTTCGGTGATATCATTTCCAGAAAATTGCACTCTGTAACCTAGAACACTGCGGGCTCGCTTCCCGTCGTGAGGTTTCATCTTTTTAATATTAAAACCCGAAATCTATACGTTCTTCTAAACACACACACACAGACACACACACACATTACAGGACATCATGATTTCCTAAACACACTGTGTGTGAAGGTATTAAGAGGGCACACGGACTTGCAATGCGTGTGAACTTTGCCTGTGTGACAGAGATAGCTCATCATCTAAAGGGTGTTTCCCTCCAAACTATAGCCGCTATGCTCTCTCAGACACACACACACACACACACACGCACACACACACGCACTGATAAGCGGCGCTCCGACTGCTGGACATGAGCTGATAATATTTTAATAAGAAACAGCGTTCTGACGTCTTTTCAGGAACGCACAGTCTCCTAATGATGTGTTCCGTGTTAAAAGGAAATGCAATGCAAAGTTTTTTTTAAAATTGAGAAACATTTCGTGATATTCATTTCCTTTTATTTTTTTTTCTCTGTCTGTCTTTATAAAGTCGATGCAGAAACAAGCGCGGTGTTGTTCAGGGACGCAATCGGACACCTTAATTAAAGCCAGCTTAACTTCTCTCGGTTCTCCATGTGAACTTTGTGTCCAGTGTGACAGAAGTATAAGAATAACCGGGCGGCTAATAATACACTCTTGTCTTAAGTGAGACGGGCTGTTTGAAAAGCAATCCCCCACCTCCACCTCCATCTCCTCCTTCTCCACCTCCACCACCACCTCCACCACCACCACCACCTCTCCCTGCCCGCCGCGGTGTTAGGTCGAAGCTGATCCGCTAATGGCATTCTGGTTTGAACAGTTGCCGTGCCGCTGTGTGTGCGCAGCTTCCCTCATAAGGTAAGGCGGCAATGGAGGTCCAAATGGCGCGTTTATAATTAGACTGCCGATTCAGCACATTGTCCTGATTATTGCTGGGCAGGGGATGTGCTGCACTGTCCTGTCCTCTCCTGTCCCGGGCTCTCAATGGACATACTTGATTCCCCGAGTGTGTATGTGTGTGTGAGAGACTCTTCAAGGGCTAGGACAATTGTTCTGCATTTGTCGCATTTACAATAAAAAACCCACGCCGGTTATTCGAACTAATAAACACTTTCACACTTTTAAACACCTTCATTCCAAACTCAGTGATAATAACAATTCATGCATATTAAACTTGAAACATTTCCCAGGCTGCTTATTGTATCCTGATCGATCTATTGATTGATTGATTGATCGTTTGCAAATCAATCAGTAAATCAGGTTAAATAAAATAAAACCGCAAACCCGACAAATCAGCCGAACACCGGGCATAACTTTTTTTTTTTGATTTACATTCATTTCCTTTTTTTCCTTCCCCTTTCCAGAACTGTGTGCGCGTGGCTCAGCGGAAACACCGTGCCGTCGCGCGCTGTGCACACCGTGCCGTTTCCTGTAACCGGGGATCTGGAGCGCGAAACGTTTGACGCATATGGTGCCGGTAAGTGGTTTTTTTGCGCACTGTAGAAAGGAAGCTGCTATCTGTTCTTTCTTTCTTTCTTTTTTTTTTCTTTACATTTAAATCAAAGAGTACTGCAGGCGGGTGTGTGTGTGTATATGTGTGTGTGTGTATATATATGTGTGTGTGTGTGTTCTCTCGCGCCGGACCGTTCTCAACCGGACAATCACGTGTGCGCGCACTGCCGGCTCTTTTGATGCTTTCCGCGCAATTTCGGGAGATTGTTTGGTGGTTTAGTTGAGTGTGCACACAGTCTCTGTTCGCAAGGGGGTCTTAATAAACCCATCCACACACGGTGTACGATCTAAACACACATCTGCCGTTCTGTCATAATAATTCAAGCAATAAAGCAAAGCAGCAACGCTCTGGTCATTGTTCTGGATTATTATTATGTTCTGGGTTATTATCAAGCATTAAATCCGGGTAGAGTAATTTACTACACCCTGATCCCTCCCTAAAATCCCCGTGAAGGACAGCGAGCGCATTCTTGTGCTTTAATGGGCAAAAAATGAAAAGCAAAAATTGTTTCTTGTCTTGATTATTTGCCTTGCTCTTTAAAACAATTCTAGGTGTTGCCTTGCATTTGGTTTGGATCACATCCTTGGAAATAAAACGTGTTTTTCGAACTTACTGTCAGATTTATTGTTCAGTTATTTAAGACTAAATTGTCTGTGTTTGTTTCTGGTTGGAGCTCTGATGAATCTTTAGGAACATGCCTTATCTGTACGTGCACAAATACAAATACAGTTATTTCCTTAAAATAATTCACTTTCCCTGAGATGCTTGTTCATAAAGAGTCATTTAGTCCTTCAGCGATGCACGTGTCGTATTAAAATTTTTTGCATCAAAATTATTTGCATTTGCTATAAAGTGAATCTTTCACATCTGCCTAACCCTGCCTAATTTACACGAATGGCTCCTGTCTTTGCTGATCTTGTCTGGTCTTTGGTCTTCTTATTAAAAACCACAGAAGAGGCACTTCTGTATGTCCTTGATGTTGAGAGAAATTTCTCGACGCAGCCTCTCACGCTGTAACTCATTTATCCCTGTATAATATCCTCACCAAAATGAATTTCCATGCCATCGAAATTATATTACTTGTAGGAACATAGTGAGGAACATTGAGCAGAAATGTAAGAGGAGAAAGAGCTACAACCGGTCACTTGTGTCGAGGGGGGCTTGCAGCGGGCTATCAGGAGGCCGATAATATTACAGAAATTTCTTCTCGGCTTGAAAACGGGGCTGAATATTATTCTGTATGTTTGGTTTGAATGCTGCAACAGTTTGTCATGCATTACAGGAATTTATCCATGCATCAAAATCGATTGTTGTGCATCTACACAGCTGTGGAGATCAAGTTCAGATCAAGTTGTACATTGAAATGCACTTTTTTTATTTCGGCGAGGTTAGAGCCGTGCCAGCATGCAGTGCCCTAATGATAAACACCAGCCGAGGTAAACAACAGCAGGTCTGGTATAAAGGTAAAGGCGTGCACCAGCCGTAGGGGAGGAAAGCCGGGGCGAGAGAGAACTGCAGCAGCACATGTTGTGACATCTGTCTTTAAGCGTTAGCTAATTTGCTGTGGAATATTTCAACAATGATCAAAACCGATGGCAACATGTTCATTAGGAGGTTGTGTCTCTCCCTCTCTCTCTCTCTCTCTCCCTCTCACACACACTCTCTCTCCGTGGATGTGTTTATTTCTTTCTTTACTTTTTGCTGCTTTTGTGACAGAACGTCTCAAGTTTCAGGAATACTTCAGCATTATTCAAGCTGCGGTGCACTTTTTTTAATTAGGATTTAGGCGTTAGTTGCTTTTCATGTATGACATGCGAAGAAAAAAAAACATTCCCGACAAATCCACTTGATTTATTTCATCTTAGATTATTTTATATCTGTGCTTTTTATGTATAAACTCACACAAAGTAGCAGTCTCCGAAAAAAAAAAAAAAGAACGTGTCGCTCAGACGGTACCTTTTATTACACGGTAATAAGAACGTAGTGCAGCGTTAATAATAACCATTTAATACACGAGCACATGCCTGGAGCTTTAGGATGACTCGGGCACCTTTTGTTTAGCTTCCTATTGTCGTATTTGAACTCTGGTAGCATTCAGAAACGGATGTGATTATTATTCCAGGCTCAAAAGATCGACAGCAGATTTTCCAGAACTGTTGTCGTGCTCCGTGAAGGCGCAGTGTGATGTGTCTCGCAAAAAAACCCCAATGATTTATTCCGAGCCCGAGTCAGGGACGTTGACCTCGCTGACGGAGAAAATCAAAGGTGTAATTCTAATTGAACGATGGCTCTCTCTCTCTCTCTCTCTCTCTCTGTGTGTGTGTGTGTGTGTGTGTATTTAACATCTTTCCACGCCTTAAGTATTTCTTATCCCCCCCCCTTCTTTACTGTAAGTGGAAATTAGGCAGCCTATACTTATCTATGACTTAACAACATAACCAAATTGCAGACCTGCTCCTGAATCAAGAAAAAAAAGAGAGAGAGAGAGATAGAGAGAGATAGAGAGATCGAGAGAGAGAGGCTGTATGACAGAAGACAAAATCTTGTAGCATGACTTTTAAACAGACTCAGATCGCCGCTGATTTGATTTCTTTGCTCTCTATAAGGGCATCTTACAGAGAAACGCGTGCACCTGTGGACTCCCCACATCACGAGGTGAAGAAAGCAGGAAAGAAAGAAAGAAAGAGAAAGATAGAGAGAGGCTTTACACACTCCGATTTGACCAGACAGGACACAATACCAGCCATGTTCCAGAATGTTCCGGGGTAAAAATAGAGCTCTTTATAGACAGCGAGGGAGCCGTGGCATGAAAACACAGGAGCGGAGGCTCAGAGACATCGCCGTGATCCTTCGCTCCTTCACTCCTTCGCTCCTTCCTCAAATACGAGCGGAATTAAGAACTTTGCAAACATCTCTCATTTATGACAGGAATATTCTCGCTGTTATGTATAACAATGTGTGGTAATAACACACACACTCACACACACACACACACACACACACACACACACACTCTTCCTAATCAGCACTATCAGGTGTAACACATTGTTTTTTATGAATCAGAGGAAGATTTATTTTTCTGTGATGCATCCGAAGACCGCGGGTCATTTCCATATCAAAGCCGCGCAGTGTGGTAGCTGGCAGTAATTAAAATGCAGTGGTTTTTTTGGAGCGTCTCACACACACACACATGCTCACACACACACACACACACACACTCGTGAAGGCAGAGGGTTCAGCATGCGGGTGGTTGACTGCCGTATGCGTCTCTGTATGCACTTATAATTTTGTACAAATGTTTACGCCAGTGCGTGCTCTTTTGCGGAGAGCTTGTCCTGCAGCCAAAACCATTTCAAGACAAAGTTAGTTTGCTTTCTCTTTCTCCGTCTCTCTCTCTCCGTCTCTCTCTCTCTCTCTCTCTCTCTCTCTCTTTCCCTCTAAGCTTCTTGTTGTGGCCTCCCGTCTCGCTGTGCCTCTGCGCAGCTGCTCTCCGAAAACGCTGTGCCTTTGCCATGTGTTTAACCTTTAATTGCGCATGAATAAATGATGCGAATCCTTTTTTTAATATATCAAACCCGTGTTTATGACGGCCCTTCATTGCCTCCGTAATTGTTCTCGCCTTAAATGTGTAACTTGTGGGCGTGTGTGTGTGTGTGTGTGTGTGTGTGTGTGTGTGTGTGTTTTCGTTTTCTTCTTCTTCTTCTTCTTCTCCTCTGACTTTTTTTCCCCGCTCCTGCTTTTTTGCATGGCTTATTTAATAGCAAATGTGGTGAATTGTTTGGACGTCATTGCCAGTTTATTACAGGGATCATTCTGGTCAGGGTTTTTTTTTCTCTGCCTAACAGTTTAGATGCCTCTTTTTTTTTTCCCCGGCATCGCAGAGTTGTTTTTTTTTCCGGCATCGCACTTTATCATTTTATATAATATAAAAATCGACCATGGAGCGTTTTCAGAAATAGCGTCGGTCACGGCTTTACCCTTCGTCTGGCCGTCAGATCACAGAACTCTCCAATAATGCGATATGCAAATGAGCCTCATACCGAACCGGAGCGTTTCTAACTTCATACTTTAACTGCCAGATCTGTTTCTTTTTGTAAAATGACAAACCCTAATTCCTCCAGGTTCATCTGTAAATCTATTCTGATTTCTGTATGGCACTATAATCAGAATAATAATATAATAATCATGGTGATAAATTCCTCATTAGGTTTAGTGCTTGTGTGTTTTTATTCTGCTCGACCATTTCTGAGCGCTGCGCTGGGAAACTCTGGAGCGAGGTTCGTCTGGAACTTTGTGGAAAACTGAAAATAAATCACCACATATATTCTCATGTCGTCTCTCGTATCGGACTTCATACACACTTCATTAACGCACAGGGAGTCACGAGTCGTAAATAAAAGTCATAAAGTAAGAGAAATACAGTAACGCTAACGCCATGAGAGTAATAGTTATAATAGTTATAATGCAGTAATAATAATAATAATAATACAGTCCGGGTAATTAATTTAGAGTATTACAGAAAGAGTAATGCAGCACGAGTGAAAGATGAGTACGAGTAACAGAGTAATAAAATAATAAAATAATAAGGGTTAGACAGGAATAATAAAACGATAAATATTACTGTAATGGTATTACAGTAAGACTCACACACAGCAGTAATCATTAATAATAAGATAGAGTAATGCAATAAGAGTAATACAGTTAGAGTAATGCAATAACAATCATACTGAGAATGTAAGAATATTACAGTACTCAATTAGTAGTAATACTTAAGAGTATATTAGTAGTGAATTAAGAATAGTACAGAGTAAGAGTAATATTTTAAGAGTTTACTAGTAATAGAGAGTAAGAGTAATATTTTATGAGTATATTAGTGGTGAATTAAGAGTAATACAGTGTAAGACTAATTTGACGAGTATATTATTGTTGAATTACGAATAATACGGAGTACTAGTAATATTTTAAGAGTTTATTAGTAGTATTAAGACTAATACAGAGTAAGAGTAATACTTTGAGAGAATATTAGTAATAGTAAGAGTAATAGAGAGTAAGAGTAATACATTAAGAGTATACTAGTAGTGAATTAAGAGTAATACAGAGTAAAAATAATGCACTAAGTGAAATACAGAGCAAGAGTACAGCAGGATTATTAACAATAATACAGAGAATTTAAGAATTTTAGAGTACTCAATTAGTAGTAATACAGAGTAAGAGTAATACATTAAGAGTATACTAGTAGTGAATTAATAATAATACAGAGTACTAGTAATATTTTAAGAGTTTATTAGTAGTAATAAGAGTAATAGAGAGTAAGAGTAATATTTGAAGAGTATATTATTGGTGAATTAAGAATAATACAGAGTAAAAGTACTACTTTGAGAGAATATTAGTAAGAGTAAGAGTAATAAAGAGTAAGACTAATACATTAAGAGTATACTAGTGGTGAATTAAGAGTAATACAGAGTAAGAGTAACACTTTAAGAGTATATTAGTAGTGATTTAAGACTAATACAGAGTGAAAATAATTCAGGAAGTGAAATACAGAGCAAGAGTACAGCAGGATTATTAACAATAATACAGAGAATTTAAGAATATTAGAGTACTCAATTAATAGTAATACAGAGTAAGAGTAATACTTTAAGAGTATACTAGAACTATTAAGAGTAATACAGAGTAAGAGTAGTATTAGAAGAGTATATTATTGGTGACTTAAGAATAATACAGAATAAGAGTAACACTTTGAGGGAATATTAGTAATAGTAAGAGTAATAGAGAGGTAGAGTAATACATTAAGAGTATACTAGTAGTGAATTAAGAGTAATACAGGGTAAGAGTAATATTGTAAGAGTATATTATATTAGTGGTGAATTAAGAGTAATACAGGGAAACAGTAATACATTAAGAGTATAATAGTAACACGGAGAGAATGTTAGTAGTGAATTAAGAGTAATAGATTAAGAGTAACATTTTAAGAGTATATTAGTAGTATTAAGAGTAAGAGTAATACTGTAAGAGTATACTAGAAGTGAATTAAGAGTAATACAGATTAAGGATAATATTTTAGTATATTAGTAATATTAAGAGTAATACAGAGTACTTCAAGAGTATTACTACAATAAATGTACTATGATAAGAAGAGTGCAGTAAAACTAATACAGTAGTATTAAAATGAATGCTGAGTTTTATAGTAAGTAATACAGTAAGAGTAGTAAGAGTAATAAGAGTAGTAAGAGTATTATCTCGGTGATAATCAGTCGGTACGCTGCTACAGTAGAGCGACTGTGACTCACAGCGTGTTTAGGACACGTGCAGTAAATACAGGCTGTCTTTAAAACACTAACACACGTTAACATTCTACACTCACAGCTGTTCACTGCTCTCCACTGGCCTATCACAATAGGTGTGTGTGTGTGTGTGTGTGTGTGTGTGTGTGTGTGTGTGTGTGTGTGTTTTAGCTCTGCTCATCACGAACCTGTCACAAGCTGATAGATCACTAACTTTACAAGAAGCCAGTTAGAGGTCAGTAATTAATCTAGGGAGACGTGACTCGCTGATTTACACACCGCCGTACCGCGCCGACATTATTCACACGAACCCCATCTTCACTTCGGGGTCCGTACGAGCGCACGGAGTGTGTGAGAGTGTGTGTGTGTGTGTGTGTGAGAGTGTGTGTGTGGGTGCTCAATATATCATTTGATCATCAGCATTGCGATATTCGGCTTTGCAATACTTTCTTTCTTTCATTTTTTCAAAGAACAGTCTCTGCGTCCCGTCTGCGTCCCGTCTGCGTCCCGTCTGCGTCCCGTCTGCGTCTCTGATCCTATACGATCTCATTACGATGCATTTCCCATGAATATCTTCATGCGTTGCTGCATTTCTAGGAATTAAAAAACGTTTCTATGGGTTACATATCGTAATTAAGAAGGAGCTTTATAAGGAAGTTTATGTATCAGTAAGTGTATAGCAGTGTGTACACGTGTGTGTGTGTGTGTACACATGTGTGTGTGTGTATGTGCTCATTAGAGAGGATTTAGTTCTTGTGTAAAATGCGACGATCAGGAAAATAATCATAAATACAGAAATGACAACTATCCTTTAAAAACGCTCTATGACTCTGAGGCAGCTCTAGCGTTTGCCTGTGATACTGGACCCTATAAAGGGTTTTGTAAAACCAGAGATCCAGTAGCTAACATCTTGTTCCGCTGCGTTAC